>QNTS01001127.1:268571-317930 GCA_003317085.1 Hucho hucho | reverse complement strand
GGGGGGGGGGGGGTACTGTCACGTCCAGGCCTGATAAGACAGGCTGGAGTGTTTAGTTTTGGTTTGGTGTAGGGTTTTTTCTGTTCTAGGTGTTATATTTCTATGTTGGGGAATGGTTCCCAATTAGAGGCAGCTGAGTGTCGTTACCTCTAATTGGGAACCATATATATGTTTGTAGTTTTCATTAAGGGTTTGTGGGTTATTGTTTGTACATAGCTTGTTTTATGTTTAGTTGTGTTCAGCTTCACGATCTTCGTTACGTTAATTTTGTTGTTTTCGCCCAGTTACGTTTCGTTAATAAAAGATGTATACTGGATGCCTCGCTGCGCCTTGGTCTGTCCTTCAAGGAGATCGTGACAGAAACATGAAAAGTAATTTTTGTAATGTCATCAACTGTATTTTGAAAGTCGTTGTGCTATGATTGACGATGTTCCTCTTGGATGGAAAACATGTGCTAGTGTTTTGACTGAATGATTAGATATTGAGTCGGGTTTGCCGTGTTTTGATAGAGTTATTGTATGTAGAGAAAGTTTTTTTTTTGCATTTTGAAATGTAGAGTTGGTATTTAAATAAGGAGTAGCCCCTTTTTTTCAATTTCGCCTAAAATGACATACCCAAATCTAACTGCCTGTAGCTCAGGCCCTGAAGCAAGGAGATGCATATTCTTGGCACCATTTGAAAGGAAACACTTTGAAATTTATGGAAAGGAATGTAGTAGAATATAACACAAAAGATCTGGTAAAAGATAATACAAAGAAAAAACCAACTGTTATTTTGTATTTTCTTTGAAATGCAAGAGAAAGGCCATAATGTATTATTCCAGCCCAGGTGCAATTTAGATTGTAAAAGGGGCTACTCCTTTAGATTGTCCTTCCTGTGACATCGGGTGGTGTAGGTGTCCTGAAGGGCAGGTAGTTTACCCCCGGTGATGCGTTGTCCAGTCCTCACTACCCTCTGGAGAGCCTTACGGTTGTGGGCGGAGCAGTTGCCGTACCAGGCGGTGATACAGCCCGACAGGATGCTCTCGATTGTGCATCTGTAGAAGTTTGTAAGTGATTTTGGTGACAAACCAAATTTCTTCAGCCTCCTGAGGTTGAAGAGGCGCTGTTGCGCCTTCTTCACCACGCTGTCTGTGTGGGTGGTCCAATTCAGTTTGTCCATGATGTGTACGCCGAGGAACTTAAAACTTTCCACCTTCTCCACTACTGTCCTGTCGATGTGGATAGGGGGGTGCTCCTTCTCCTGTTTCCTGAAGTCCACGATCATCTCCTTAGTTTTGTGGACATTGAGTGAGAGGTTATTTTCCTGACACCACACTCTGAGGACCCTCACCTCCTCCCTGTAGGCCGTCTCGTCGTTGTTGGTAATCAAGCCTACCACTGTAGTGTCGTCAGCAAACTTGATGATTGAGTTGGATGCGTGCTTGGCCACGCAGTCATGGGTAAACAGGGAGTACAGGAGAGGGCTGAGAACGCACCCTTGTGGGGCCCCAGTGTTGAGGATCAGCGGGGTGGAGGTGTTTCCTCGAGACCTAGGGTCTCGAGCTTAATGACGAGCTTGGAGGGAACTATGGTGTTAAATGCTGAGCTGTAGTCGATGAACAGCATTCTTACATAAGTATTCCTCTTGTCCAGATGGGTTAGGGAAGTATGCAGTGTGATTGCGATTGCGTCGTCTGTGGACCTATTGGGACGGTAAGCAAATTGGAGTGGGTCCAGGGTGTCTGGCAGGATGGAGGTGATATGATCCTTGACTAGTCTCTCAAAGCACTTCATGATGACGGAAGTGAGTGCTACGGCACGATAGTCATTTAGCTCAATCACCTTTGCTTTCTTGGGAACAGGAACAATGGTGGCCCTCTTGAAGCATGTGGGAACAGCAGACTGGGATAGAGACTGGTTGAATATGTCCGTAAACACACCAGCCGGCTGGTCTGCGCATGCTCTGAGGACACGGCCAGGGATGCCATCTGGGCCAGCAGCCTTGCGAGGGTTAACACATTTAAATGTTTTCCTCACGTTGGCTGCGGTGAAGGTGAGCCTGCAGGTTTTGGTAGCGGGCCGTGTTGGTGGCACTGTATTATCCTCAAAGCGAGCAAAGAAGTTGTTTAGTTTGTCTGGGAGCAGGACGGCGTGGTCCGCGACGGGGCTGATTTTCAGTGTATGTGCAAAGTTTTAGACTGATCCAATGAACCATTTCATTTCTGTTCAAAATGTTTTATGAAGACTGCCCAAATGTGCCTAATTTGTTTATTAATAACTTTTCATGTTCAAAATTGTGCACTCTTCTCAAACAATAGCATGGTATTCTTTCACTGTAATAGCTACTGTGAATTGGACAGTGCAGTTAGATTAATGAACAAAATGTGGTTTTGAGCAGAAAATAAACTATTTGGCTATTTGTGTGATGTAGGTGTGTTGCTGTGTTAAGAGTTTAGAAAAAGTATCTTAAGTGTAGGTAAGCTTGTTAGCAATTGTAAAAAACTGTGATCAGAGCCTTTGCCAAGAATTAAAGGAATACTACCCCGGTAATACATTGAAACAAAACCCATGCCCTGTTCAATAGGACCAATGAATATTGAACATGATCATCTGTTTTTACGTGTTGCATTCACCCACTCAACCATTAACTTAAGGCTACAATTTATTGTACTCCCGATGGAGTTTTCGTTGATATCCCCAACGATTAAGTTCAAAGCCAATTCGTGAGTAGGCAAAATGTAACCACTCCCTGAGATGGAGTGGGAAACTGTCTCTGTCTCTCAGTCTATCCTGTCTCAGGTGCCAGAAACCTTATGGACAGAGCACTCCAATGACAGTGGACTTATAGGCAGTGTTTCAGGTGCCAGACTCATTATGGACAGAGCACTCCAATGACAGTGGACTTATAGGCAGTGTTTCAGGTGCCAGACTCATTATGGACAGAGCACTCCAATGCCAGTGGACTGATAGGCAGTGCTAGCCCAGTTAAAATACCCGATGATCCCAGAAACAAACTCTACTCTTGAGAGCTACCTTAAAAAGGAAATTTAGGTTTATCTCTCCCCTTCTGAATTGGCCGATGTATTTTATAATTTCGGCGCATTACAAATTAATCGCAAAATAATATACATTTTATGAGCGTGAAGCAGAGTGAATATCATATATAGAGTAACATTGTTAGGGTAGACTAAAATGCAAACAGCACTCCTATAATGCCATATCTTAATCATTTGAAGGAGCTAAGGTTTCAATACAAGGTCACATGACGATCAGAGGGATTGAGCCTAGGGACTGATATTAAATTAGAGGCTGCAATTTGGTGTTTGGGTTAAAGATAAGCTTCCTGTGGACCCATAGATAAGCCGCCAGTGAAAGTGAGTGGTACTCACTGAACTCAGGCTGTAAGCGAAATAGTGGGACAATTTGGAACAGAGGTATGAATAATTGAATAAGATACATTTTTTTACAACTTCCAATTATTATTTCTTAATTCGATAGTGTGAATAGCACCAGTGATTTAAGTAACAATGTAATGTCATTCTAAACCAATAATCTGTTTCCATTATGTGGAACTGTGTCCAAAATGGAAGTAGATCCAAATAAATGTTTTTAGTACCAGGGCTGTGAAAAACAAATAAAGCGCTGATAAGCCAGAACCAACTTTTTGAAAACCCTAGCAGATTTGTTAAACATTGGGTTTCATATTTTGGTTTGATGCCATTCCATTCGTTCCGTTCCAGCCATTATCATGAGCCGTCCTCCCCTCAGCGGCCTCCACTGCTGTGGATTTAACCCATGATGTGCGGGTGTGATGTGACCAAGACCATTGGATTTAATAACTGGTTGACCCTCCTTTGGCAGCAATAACCTCAACCAAACATTTTCTGTAGTTGCGGATCAGACCTGCACAACGGTCAGGAGGAATTTTGGATTCCTCTTTACAAGACTTCAGTTCAGCAATATTCTTGGGATGTCCGCATGTGTTTGTGTAACCGGTGTGAAAAGGCTAGCAAGTTAACGGTGCGCGATGTCACTTGCTCTGAGACCTTGATGTAGTTTTTTTCCCATGGATTTGTGGAGCGATAGGTAACTATTCTTCGTGAGGAAGATGGATTATTTTAAATATGCTATTTGACCAAAAACAGATCTGGCTAATTAATCTATGTGGGCCAAATAATGATGATCAAACCAAATCAAATCAAATTGTATTAGTCACATGCGCCGAATACAACAGGTGTAGACCTTACAGTGAAATGCTTACTTACAAGACCCTAACCAACAATGCAGTTTAAAAAATATGAATAAGAATAAGAAATAAAAGGAAGTAATCAAAGAGCAGCAGTAAAATAACAATAGCGAGACTATATTCAGGGGGTACCGGTACAGAGTCAATGTGCGGGGGCACCGGTTAGTCGAGGTAATTGAGGTAATATGTACATGTAGGTAGAGTTATTGAAGTGACTATGCATAGATAATAACAGAGAGTAGCAGCGGCGTAAAAGAGAGGGTGGGGTAGCCATTTGATAAGATGTTCAGGAGTCTTATGGCTTGGTGGTAGAAGCTGTTTATAAGCCTCTTGGACCTAGACCTGGCGCTCTGATACCGCTTGCCGTTCAGTAGCAGAGAGAACAGTCTATGACTAGGGTGGCTGCAGTCTTTGACAATTGTTAGGGCCTTCCTCTGACACCGCCTGGTATAGAGGTCCTGAATGGCAGGAAGCTTGGCCCCAGTGATGTACTGGGCCATTCTCACTACCCTCTGTAGTGCCTTGTGGTCGGAGGCCGAGCAGTTGCCATACCAGGCAGTGATGAAACCAGTCAGATCCACACTTCTTGGAAACTATATATATTAATTAATTGAGGTCACAACCAACAAATGAATCTATTATAATGGTGGGAGATTATAATACGGTTTTAAGTACCTCAATGGATCATAAAGAGGCCATTCAATACAATACTCATCATTAAAACAAAAGCAGTTTAGGTCAAAAGAGATTAGACTAATAAAGGAAATAGAGGAAGTAACAGTGCAGGTAGATGGTAATGGAAACTGTACTATAAAGGCACAAAACAGGTTAGAGGAAAAACTAAAAGAAATGGAGGTACTTTTTCAAGAACGTTCAAGTGTAATATATTACAAAAATAAAGCGAATTGGATGGAAAATTGTGAAAAATGCACAAAACCTTTCTTGAATCTCATCCATGATTCACCAAATTATATTTTGAAAGAGGAAGTGAAATATTTTAAGCATATGTTTTCTTTTCAGTCTCCTCTATTTCCACTGAATGATGTTAACTGTAAGGATTTCTTTCCTAATAATAATAATAATAATAATAATGTAAAATTTACAGAAAGACCTGCGTGAAGGCCAAGTTACATTAGACAATAACATATTTTCAGTCTGGAAAAGCACCAGGGCTTGACGGTATACCAGTAGAGGTATAGCAGACCTTTTTTTTATGTACTCAAAGATCCATTATTAGCATGTTTTAATTACTCCAATACAAATGGTAGACTCCCAGGTACTCAACAAGAAGATCTGATTTCATTAGTAATAAAACATGACCCAGGTGGTAAGTATAAAGATCCAGTCCATATAAAAAACTGGAGGCCTCTAACACTTCATTGCTGTGATGCAGAAATCCTGACGAAATGCATAAAGTAGCACACAGGTTTTTTACATGGATGATATATTGGAGATAATATACGACAATTACTTGAAACAATTGAACATTATGTAACATCAAAGATACCAGGCCTGGTCTTCATAGCAGATTTTGAAAGGTGTATGACAAGAATTTATAAATGCCTGGATTACTTTAATTTTGGTGAATCTCCAATACAATGGGTTAAAGTTATGTACCGCAACCCCAGATGTAAAATAGTAAATAATGGTTACTTCTCAGAAAGTATTGAGCTTTTAAGAGGAGTAAAACAAGGCTGTCCGTTGTCTCCATATCTATTTATTATGGCCATTGAAATGTTAGCTATTAAAATTAGATCCAACAAGAACATCAAGGGGTTAGAAATCCAGGGGATAAAAACAAAAGTGTCAATGTATGTGATGACTCCAGTCCGCAATCTGGATCCCTGCACAGTCTCACTGAAGATCTTGATCACTTTTCTAGCCTCTCTGGATTAAAACCTAATTATGACAAGTGTACCATATTGTCACGCCCTGATCTGTTTCACCTGTTTTAAAGTGTCACCCTTTCTTAAACAAGCCATACAAAGCTGGTTACAATTTCAGTTTTATCCTCCAGAAAAAATAGAACAAATTTTACAGCAAATGCTATGGTTAAACTCAAATATACTGATTAATAAAAAAACATTCTTTATGGATAATATATATTTTTTTAATTATATTTATTCATAATATTATGAATAGAAACGGAGGAGTTATGTCACATATTCAGCTTTCGAAAATTTGGAAATATCTTCTCAATCCAAATTTACAACCAACTGATTGCAGAATTACCACAAAAATGGAGGAGGCAAGTGGAAAAGGGAGAAGGTAGGGAACTTGTTTGCCTGCCATATATTAAAGATACAAATTGGCTGAAAGGAACTGGCAAAAATAGAAAAATATACCAGTTTCTTTTGAGGACAACATTGTTGACAGCTGCACCATACAAGTTGCAAAATAAATGGGAAGAGATTTTCGATGTACCAATTCCATGGCACAAGGTTTATGAACTGGTACAGAAAACTACACTTGAATCAACACTTTGAGTTTTTCATTTTAAATGATAATATACAAATCTTGCCACCAACAGAATGGGGCATACAACAAACTCCGCTCTGTAGATTTTGCTGCGAAGATACAGAATCAATAGATTATTTATTCTGGTATTGCTCCTATGTAGCTTGTTTCTGGTCACAGGTTCAGGAATGGTAAAAAAAAATCACAACATACACTTCAAATTAACCTTACAAATAGCAGTGTTTGGCAATTTGGAAAGCCATAGTCAGTCAATAAATAATATAATAATACTCGTAGGAAAGGTTATCTTTAGCGCACAATCTGTGGATACTATACGATTAGAAAAATAGTGTAAAACATCACAGCACAATTGAAAAATATATGGAACATGGAAACCAAACGAGGGTGGTCTATGGTGATAGGTGGGATGGGGCTGAGAGCGGCTGAGGGTTGGGATTAAAGAGTTTATGTTTGGCAATGTATTATTATTGTGTGACTGCTTTATATAAAAGTACCATGTATGTAAAATGTGTATGCAAAACATATATGTAAAATGTATGTATATGTAGCAGAAAAGCTGTAAATAAACAATATTTGTCCTCTGAAGAGGGGAGGTGGTGTAGGGGTAAGAAAAAGAAAATGCTTTGTGGGTGTATTTTGGATAGCTAATTTGTGTGATTGCATCTCTCAGCACCCCCACCCCCGCCTAAACACACACACACACACACACTGAAATACACACACACAAACACAGAATCTCTCTCTCTTCGTCACACACACTCATTGAATCACTGGAGCTCAGCTTTGATTAATTCTTCTTCCAGGAGCTGTGGAGAGGGCCATTGCTTTACTTGATTTCAGCGGCTTGATGATAAAGCCATTACTCTGATTAGTACATTAATTAAACACACTTAAGGTGCACCGCTCAACATTCATTTAACCTTCTTTTATAGGTCCCTCGAAAGAAATCCCTTTAAAGCACCAGTGCACGACATTACCGGCAATATTAATACACTATGTGGTCAATACTTAAAGTAACTGTCCAGTGTTTCCATATTTCTATGACATGTGACCTTTAATTAATTACAATATGAGTTAAATAGTTTTCCTTCCAAAACATTTTAATTAAGTATGTTAAAAAGCAGTATTTCCACAGCATGGTGTGGGCATATACTGGTCATTAAAAATATTAAGGCGAGTAGACCGCATGATTGGATAGCTCATCCAATGAGCTAACATGACTGAAAAAGAGTGGCACCATGTTATGGTGGTCTCGAAAAGGTGCCGGTTTAGATCAGGTGTCGGTTTAGATCAAATCACTAGTAGGAGAGAGGTGTACAGTACAGAACACTGGCACACACAAACACAGCAAAGGAAGTGGACCAGTGAAAGTGACAGTGGTTTAGAAGAACAGAGAGAAATACAGAGCAGTATTACATAGCAGTATTACAGAGCGGTAGTACATAGCAGTAGCAACGGTGATGAGGCTAGCAAAGCATAGACAGTATGGAAAGGGCTTGTACAGCAGCTAAAAGCAACCCAGGCTAATGGGCTAAATGTAGCACTCAATGTAAACAATAGAAGCTAGCATGCTAGATTACACAGTGGGTAGTAGCATACAGTATAAACAATACAGTGGGTTAGCATGCTAGATTACTGGCTAGCAGGCTTAAGGCCGGCATTGGGGACTGTATACAAGGGATAAGCAGTTAGTGGCTAGGAGTAGCTACTGGTGCTAGCAACAAACTGCCATTTTGGTAGAGGCCGAGACATGGTGACATCAGAGACCGACCATCTTGGGTGAGTTCGAACAATGACTGACTGACAGTCATCTTGGCCCATAATAAGTAATGGGGAAGAGTGTACCACATGGCCAGAATGGTGAAGCACAAATAACTAGGGTTGTGTAGGTTACTTTCTAAATGTAATTCATTACAGTAACTAGTTACCTGTCCAAACTTTTAATCAGTAAGGTCACTTTTGGATTACCCAAACTCAGTAAGGTAATCTGATTACTTTCAGTTATTTTTAGATTACGTTCACCTTAAGAGGTGCAGGTTAGCGTTTTTTGTAATGAATCTTGTTCTGGAGGCAGCTCTGCAGAGTGGTCACTAGCTGGCACTGCCAAAAAGTCATAAAATCTTATTTTAAACCTAGCCCTAATCTTAATCACACTGCTAATCCTAATGCCTAAACCTAACCTTCAATTAAATAGCCAATTTTGACTTTGAAGCTGGCCCATCTAGCGGAAATCGCTCGCTCAGTTCTGCCTCAAGGTCAAGACACATCCCAATGAATGTCAACCTGCTTAAGAGTCATTAGAAGAAGACACAAATTATTACCAATTGAACGATGTCCATTGCAGGATAAATCAATGTTAGAATTTACATAGCTGGCCATAAAAGGATGTTGCATTTTACTTTATGGGTTATGTAGGCTTCTTCTAACAGATAATAATACAATTATGCTATATCTCTACATAAAAAAAAACAGTATGTCAGATTTCCAGTCATTTCAATTAATTGAATACCCCTTGATCGTGCTATTGGCATTTTAATTTTTTTTCTCCATATGCTGCATTTGCTAAAGGCCTATTTATTTATTTTTTGTTAGTGACACTTTGATATCTCCATAATTTGCAGCTGTTTAAGTCTATCAAAAGTGTTTGAGTTTCAGCATGTGTCCATTAGGCCTATGGACATTTTTCTGAGTAAGCAGAAATTAGACTGAGCAATAAAATCCCACTTGTGGTCTTCTTAAATTAAACTTGTTCTTGACGGTAGGGAGCACAATACCACGGGTGAGTTTAGGAGGAACTCAAACTTTTACTGGGATCTGCACTATTCAGCTGTGGCACTGGGGTCCACTGGGGCATATTCATTACGCCAATTCTGTTGCAAAACGTTTCTTAATTAAACGGAACAAAAAGGGACCTATCTGAATTTGCCCAATAGAAACTCTCCTTTTGTTCTGTTTGCTTCCGTTTGGTTCTTAAACGGTAAACGGTTTCCTTAATGAATACACTAATGATTGCCAAAACAATGATTGATAGGCAGCTTAAACTCCTTCAATTTAACCATTATTGGGTTAAAATAAACATATACTAAACGAGAGAGCAGCAGTGTGATTCTCATCAATGCGCTATGTAGCATTATAAGCATTTCGCTATACCCGCAATAACATCTCATAAATATGTGAATGTGACCAATAGAATTTGATTTGATTAGCCTAGATACCAATAATAAGTGATATCCCTATCGCTTGTTGACTACACCAATGCTGTCGTCCTTACCCAAAAGCGTTTATTCAAATTGGATACTCTTTGGATGCCGACAGTAGTTGCACGATTGGAAGACATAGCTTGGACTGCAGCCTACAAAAGTTTATTCCGGCTCTTTTCCCGCAATCCATCAAACGCATTTGGTGTGTCATCATCTCAGCACATATCAAAGCTACAGGCTAAAGTTAAATCTAGACTAGATTACGGAGACGTAATTTATAGATCGTCAGGAAAGGGTGCTCTCGAGCGGCTAGACTTTCTTTACCATTTGGCCATCAGATTTGCCACCAATGCTCCTTATATGACACATCACTGCACTCTATACTCCTCTGTAAACTGGTCATCTCTATAAAATAGAGGAAGGAGGAAAATGATGTGGATATATTGAAGCAACATCTCAAGACATCAGTCAGGAAGTTAAAGCTTGGTCGCAGGAGGTCAGAGAACTGTCAGTGTGGTGCCAGGACAACAACCTCTCCCTCAATGTGAGCAAGACAAAAGAGCTGTTGGTGGACTACAGGAAAAGGCAGGCCGAACAGGCCCCCATTAACATCGACGGGGCTGTAGTGGAGCAGGTCGAGAGTTTCAAGTTCCTTGGTGTCCATATCACCAACAAACTATCATGGTCCAAACATACCAAGACAGTCGTGAAGAGGGCACAACAAAACTTTTTTGGAATGGGCCCCCAGATCCTCAAAAGGTTGTACAGCTGCACCATCGAGAGCATCCTGACCGGATGCATCACCGCCTGGTATGGCAACTGACCGTAAGGCGCTACAGAGGGTAGTGCGAACGTCCCAGTACATCACTGGAGCCAAGTTTCCTGCCAACCAGGAACTATATAATAGGCGGTGTCAGAGGAAAGCCCATAAAATTGTCAGAGACTCCAGTCACCCAAGTTATAGACTGTTTTCTCTGCTACCGCACGGCAAGCGGTACCGAAGCGCCAAGTCTAGGACCAAAAGGCTCCTCAACAGCTTCTAACCCAAGCCATTAGACTGCTGAACAATTCATAAAAATTGCCACCAGACAATTTACATTGACATGGAAAGAGAAGGTGTTCCTAATGTTTTGTACACTCAGTGTATGACATAGACAATTGAAGGTGCCCTATCCTAATAAGTTCAACACAGTTCAGTGACGCACTAACAAAGGTTGAAGGCAAGTCCAGGGAAGGCTTGTCCTTGTGGAGAAGCGAAAGGTTCAGTTGGTGAGCAGTCCAGCTGTGTGATGTGCAGGGCAGAGGTTAATGAGAGAGCTCCTCTCTCTGCCCACTGCCTGCTGCAGACTGAGTTAAGAGACAGAAGTTGTGGTTTGAAAACCACCAGGTAAGGCCTGTGATTGGCTGACCCCACAGTGTGAGAAGAGCCCCTAGCAAGCCCCTAGCAAGCCCCTAGCAAGCCCCTAGCAACAGCGTGGCCAGGACTTGAGATGTGAACTAGGAGATGGTAGCCTCTGCTGGGCCAGAGAGAGGGTTTTCTACAATTACAATCATGTTCTATGAGGAAAAAAAACGGTCTGTTTGAGGTGGGGTTTTTAAAGTGTATTTTCTCTAAGTTTTGGCCACAGTATAGAACAAGTCAACATCTTTGGGTATGAGTTAACAGAATATTTACATTTAAAACTTTTTGTCACACCTATTATGACATGTTTTGCATCAGCAGCACTTAAAAAGATCTCCTCCTTAAATTGCAATTTTTGTTTAAAAAAATTATCTAAGTGAACAGTTTTGTTATTTTAGTGCATTGCTGTATTTCTTTCATGGAAATAGTTTGGAGAGATTTTAAGAGATTGATCAACTGCAAGAAGGGTACCACATGAGGGAGGAGGATGTCTTCCCTGTTACGCACAGCGTTGAGATTGCCATAAATCTCACATTGCAATTCATTGCCCTGGCCACATCTGCAGTCTTCATGCCTCCTTGCAGCATGCCTAAGGCACATTCACGCAGATGAGCAGGGACCCTGGGGATCTTTCTTTTGGTGTTCTTCAGAGTCAGTAGAAAGGCCTATTTAGTGTCCTAAGTTATCATAACTGTGACCTTGATTGCCTACCGTCTGTAACCTGTTAGTGTCTTAACGACCGTTCCACAGGTGTATGTTCATACATTGTTTATGGTTCATTGAACAAGCATGGGAAACTGTGTTTAAACCCTTTACAATGAAGATCTGTGAAGTTATTTGGATGTTTACGAATTATCTTTGAAAGACAGGGTCCTGAAATAGGGATGTTTCTTTTTGTGTAGAGTTTAGATAAACAAACACAAAAGCAACAGAGGGAGAAAGAGTAAGGATTTTTCATGGTTTTCTGGAGGATAGTTCAGGCCACGAGGGAAACAAGCATTCAGACGAACAGACAAACAAGCAAAACGTGTGCCTTTAAAACATTTTTTATGTAGTTCTGTCCTTGAGCTGTTCTTGTCTATTATGTTCTGTATTATGTCATGTTTCATGTTTTGTGTGGATCCCAGGAAGAGTAGCTGCTGCTTTTGCAACAGCTAATGGGAATTCGAATAAATTATACCAAAAGAGACACTAGAAAGGAGGTAGAAACATTCTGAACATTGAGTATCTGTAATGTGTTGTTTCATTGAAAAACACATTTAGGGTGGGTTCGTAAATTCACTCTGGAGTGCCCGAGAGCGTTCAGAGTGCGCTCTGGGCGTTCGTAATTTCAGAGCGTTTTCAGATTGTCTGTTCATAAATTCAGAGCGTTTCACTCTCGGAGCGTTGGTGACTGTAACTGTGCTGCTGGCAACAATTTAATTACGCTTTTTTTGACGACATTTACACAGGCCATATTCAACTGGTATTGAGCGTTCATAAATTCATCAGTTATTCTGCACTCTGACAAGAATGCTCTGAAATCGGAGTAGATAGACAGAGTGAATTTACGAATGCACCTTTAATATCTTTATTTGTATTATTCATAAAAGTGCATTGTTTAAAAAGTGCATTTATCTATAGATGCATTATTTAAATAAGTGCTTTAATCAAGAGGCAAATGCACATCATTCTAGAACAGAGTGCATTGTTTAAAGAGGTCACCATGGAGATGATGACCTCTTTAAACAACGGATGCATTCTTTAAGCATTGTTTCAGAGACCTTGTCGCATATCCTGAAAATGTTACAAGTGAGTCAGGAAAAAAAAAATATTTATCCTGCTGTAAAAGTGAACAAGGGAATAAAAGGAGTCCTTCTGTTCTTCATGGATGATCCTAATGCTTCTCCATAAGACCAACAATTAACTTAAAATGTCCAAAAACAGAACAATGAGGCAACTGTACACTGATTCCACCCCCAAATTTAACATGAATATTTATAATAACAACACTGTAATGTTTCAAGGTTCAGAGGCCAGTCTGGATCAATTTGTCCACTACTTCGACCAAGTAATACCTCTTGTTGCTGAACTTAAAACCTCTCCACTGTCACTATCTACTACAGTCTCCACTCCCTCTGTTCCCCAATATGTAGTCTCCAGCACAGCTTGGCTCTTTAAGCCATATCATCATTCACACTTAGAGACTTCCACCCTGACACCATCCAGAGGGTAAATCCTTTGGCTGGAGCTTCATCAGGGTGGACGGAGCTCTGCCAACACTGCTCTTCCAGTTCCCACCCCAGCCCCTGCATCCAGCAACATGAGGGAAGTCTGTCAAATGCTCAGTCTACTCTGCTCTCACATGGTTGACCAGGGGCCTTTGCAAAAGTCTCAGCTCACTCAACAAATAGCTGTAGATTTTTCTTTATTTTACCTTTATTTAACCAGGCAAGTTAGTTAAGAACAAATTCTTATTTTCAATGGCGGCCTAGGAACAGTGGGTTAACTGCCTTGTTCAGGGGCAGAATGACAGATTTTCACCTTGTCAGCTCAGGGATTCGATCTTGCAACCTTTCGGTTACTAGTCCAACGCTCTAACTAGGCTACCTGCCACCCCATGCCTGTTAGCTCTTATGTGAATGAGCTGAATACCCTGTCTGACTTTAAATCTCGTAGGGGGCTTGGGCTAATGCACCTAAACGTGCAAAGTATGAATGCACACAATTGACATTTGGGTACAGGACTCGTGTCCTGACATGCTGGTTCTCTCGGAAACATGGTTAAATGGTTCTGTATCTGATAAAAGACATTGAAGTAAATTATTATAATGTATTTAGATGTGAAAGATTACATTAAGGGGGAGGTGTGGCCATACATTTAAAATCAAATTTCATGGCGTCCCAATCTTTAAATATTTCTGTTCCCAAGAAATTTGAGCTTATTTGTTGCTGGGATTTACCACCTCCCTGCTGCCATGGCGGATGCTATTGGTGCTCTATCCGAGTGTTTAACACCTTTTTTGTCCTCGGAGTTCTGGTCATTTTAGGGGATTTTAATCTGGATTTGCTATCCCTGGCCTCAAATCAGTTTAAGAGTATATGCATTGATTTTAACCTGACTCAAATGATCTCAAAACCCACACGGCTAAATGTGAAAAACCCTTTTATCTCCTCATTGATTTATCAGTCATCATTGTCCCATAGTATGTATTAGAGACACAAAACAGCATCCTTATTTAATTAAAAAAGAGAAAATGTAAAAATCTTTCTCCTCAAGGGTATTTACATGACATGAGTTGGCTTTAGAGCATTTCTCCTCCATATTTATTCCTCTGGCAGATATACAAATCTAACCCTTGGTTTTCTTCTGAGATACAGTGGGGCAAAAAAGTATTTAGTCAGCCACCAATTGTGCAAGTTCTCTCACTTAAAAAGATGAGAGAGGCCTGTAATTTTCATCATAGGTACACTTCAACTATGACAGACAAAATGAGGAAAGAAAATCCAGAAAATCACATTGTAGGATTTTTAATGAATTTATTTGCAAATTATGGTGGAAAATAAGTATTTGGTCACATACAAACAAGCAAGATTTCTGGCTCTCACAGACCTGTAACTTCTTCTTTAAGAGGCTCCTCTGTCCTCCACTCGTTACCTGTATTAATGGCACCTGTTTGAACTTGTTATCAGTATAAAAGACACCTGTCCACAACCTCAAACAGTCACACTCCAAACTCCACTCTGGCCAAGACCAAAGAGCTGTCAAAGGACACCAGAAACAAAATTGTAGACCTGCACCAGGTTGGGAAGACTGAATCTGCAATAGGTAAGCAGCTTGGTTTGAAGAAATCAACTGTGGGAGCAATTATTAGGAAATGGAAGACATACAAGACCACTGATAATCTTCCTCGATCTGGGGCTCCACGCAAGATCTCACCCCGTGGGGTCAAAATGATCACAAGAACGGTGAGCAAAAATCCCAGAACCACACGGGGGGACCTAGTGAATGACCTGCAGAGAGCTGGGACCAAAGTAACAAAGCCTACCATCAGTAACACACTACGCCGCCAGGGACTCAAATCCTGCAGTGCCAGACGTGTCCCCCTGCTTAAGCCAGTACATGTTCAGGCCCGTCTGAAGTTTGCTAGAGAGCATTTGGATGATCCAGATGAGGATTGGGAGAATGTCATATGGTCAGATGAAACCAAAATAGAACTTTTTGGTAAAAACTCAACTCGTCGTGTTTGGAGGACAAAGAATGCTGAGTTGCATCCAAAGAACACCATACCTACTGTGAAGCATGGGGGTGGAAACATCATGCTTTGGGGCTGTTTTTCTGCAAAGGGACCAGGACGACTGATCCGTGTAAAGGAAAGAATGAATGGGGCCATGTATCGTGAGATTTTGAGTGAAAACCTCCTTCCATCAGCAAGGGCATTGAAGATGAAACGTGGCTGGGTCTTTCAGCATGACAATGATCCCAAACACACCGCCCGGGCAACGAAGGAGTGGCTTCGTAAGAAGCATTTCAAGGTCCTGGAGTGGCCTAGCCAGTCTCCAGATCTCAACCCCATAGAAAATCTTTGGAGGGAGTTGAAAGTCCGTGTTGCCCAGCGACAGCCCCAAAACATCACTGCTCTAGAGGAGATCTGCATGGAGGAATGGGCCAAAATACCAGCAACAGTGTGTGAAAACCTTGTGAAGACTTACAGAAAACGTTTGACCTCTGTCATTGCCAACAAAGGGTATATAACAAAGTATTGAGATAAACTTTTGTTATTGACCAAATACTTATTTTCCACCATAATTTGCAAATAAATAAATTAAAAATCCTACAATGTGATTTTCTGGATTTCTTTTTCTCATTTCGTCTGTCATAGTTGAAGTGTACCTATGATGAAAATTACAGGCCTCTCTCATCTTTTTAAGTTGGAGAACTTGCACAATTGGTGGCTGACTAAATACTTTTTTGCCCCACTGTATNTCTGGAGACTGGCTAGGCCACTCCAGGACCTTAATGTGCTTCTTCTTGAGCCACTCCTTTGTTACCTTGGCCATGTGTTTTGGGTCATTGTCATGCTGGAATACCCATACACGACCCATTTTCAATGCCCTGGCTGAGGTTCTCACCCAAGATTTGACGGTACATGGCCCTGTCCATTGTCCCTTTGATGCGGTGAAGTTGTCCTGTCCCCTTAGCAGAAAAACACCCCCAAAGCATAATGTTTCCACCTCCATGTTTGACGGTGGGGATGGTGTTCTTGGGGTCATAGGCAGCATTCCTCCTCCTCCAAACACGGCGAGTTGAGTTGATGCCAAAGAGCTCCATTTTGGTCTCATCTGACCACAACACTTTCATCCAGTTGTCCTGTTCATTGGCAAACTTCAGACGGGCATGTATATGTGCTTTCTTGAGCAGGGGGACCTTGGGGGCTCTGCAGAATTTCAGTCCTTCACGGCATGGTGTGTTACCAATTGTTTTCTTGGTGACTATGGTCCCAGCTGCCTTGAGATCCTTGACAAGATCCTCCCGTGTAGTTCTGGGCTGATTCCTCACCGTTATCATGATCATTGCAACTCCACGAGGTGAGATCTTGCATGGAGCCCCAGGCCGAGGGAGATTGACAGTTCTTTTGTGTTTCTTCCATTTGCGAATAATCGCACCAACTGTTGTCACCTTCTCACCAAGCTGCTTGGCGATGGTCTTGTAGCCCATTCCAGCCTTGTGTAGGTCTACAATCTTGTCCCTGACATCCTTTGAGAGCTCTTTGGTCTTGGCCATGGTGGAGAGTTTGGAATCTGATTGATTGCTTCTGTGGACAGGTGTCTTTTATACAGGTAACAAACTGAGATTAGGAGCACTCCCTTTAAGAGTGTGCTCCTAATCTCAGCTCGTTACCTGTATAAAAGACACCTGGGAGCCAGAAATCTTTGTGATTGAGAGGGGGTCAAATACTTATTTCCCTCATTAAAATGGAAATCAATTAATAACATTTTTCACATGCGTTTTTCTGGATTTTTTTGTTGTTATTCTGTCTCTCACTGTTCAAATAAACCTACCATTAAAATTATAGACTGATAATTTCTTTGTCAGTGGGCAAACTTACAAAATCAGCAGGGGATCAAATACTTTTTTCCCTCACTGTATCTCAATTAAGAAAGCTAAATCAAGCTACTTTTTATGCTCTTTCTCTGACTGCTGGTGAGCCTTCTAAATTTTGGAAAAAAGTAAATGTATAACACAGGATAAGACCCAGATGCAGACACAGGAGGCAGATGGTTCAAGTCTCAGATATTTAATGTATATAAGGGGTAGGCAAATGGCAGGTCCAGGCCAGGCAGAGGAGGCCAGCCGGAGCTTGCCGCTATGTCTTGTTCTGTGCGCACAGTGCAGGCAGCGATGAATTTGGAGATGTCAGGAATCATGGTGGGCCACCAAAAACTCTCGTCAGCCCCAGAGTCAATGAGCACCCGAAGACATTTAGACCGGTCACCCACAGCAGGATAGCATGACGAGGGGTACTAGTAATGGGAGTTTGGAGACTAACAGTATGGCCCACCAGCGTACTCGTACCTACTGATGAGCCTGGTCTTTTACTGGACAGGTGGATATATATTGAACTCAGCCTGCGTAAACGTTCATTAGGAGACAATCTAGCCCTGTCCAGCTGCATGGGCTCTGGAGGAGACGAGTCGCCAGTCCCCGATGATTCCCGAGGGGACTCGGGTCTTCAGATTCTCTCGGGAATGCAGGCATCAGGGACTTTCGGGGACGATTTCGGAGGCAAGGGAGAAACAGTGGATGAGCGAGTGTGGCCGAGAACAGACCTCATCTCCCTCCTGCGTTCCCATAGGCGCCCATCGATCCTTATGGTCAAGGGGTCAAGGCTATGAGGGAGTCAAGGTCCATGGTTAATTCCCTAGCTGCAAGCTCATCTTTAATTTCCTCCGATAATGCATGAAGGAAGGTGTCGACCAGGGACTCCGGGTTCCAGGCACTCTCGGCGGCCAACATGTGAAAGTCTACCGCGTAGTCTGCCACACTATGGAAGTCTTGAAATAGTTGAAGTAGCTTCCGAGGCGCTTCTCTCCCGGACACCGGAGAATCAAACATCTTCCTCACCTACGCTACGAAATCCTCCAGACGAAGGCAAATGGCAGACTGTTGCTCCTACACCGTCGTAGCCCAATTGAGTGCCCTTCCAGACATCAGCGTTATAAGATACACTATCTTCTAACAATCTGAAGGAAACGAAGAAGCCTGTAGCTCAAAGATGAGGGAGCACTGGGAGAGAAACGCCCGACAGGATCCCCAACATAGCGCTCCGGGGAGGTAAGCAGGGTTCTCAGGAAGCCGGGGTAGGCTGGGGAAAAGCACCGCTGATAGCGGGGTTACTGAGAATCCGGGAGGTTTCCGTTGTGGCTTGCTGCCTGATAGATAGTCTGCGGGATTGCTCCAGTAATGAGTTGAAACCCTGGTCAAGGCGTTCTGCCAAGGTATGAAGTACTTCCATAAGGTTCAGAAGTGGCTCCTTGCAGGCAGACAGCGTTGTAGAGCTAGTCCGAGTCTGCTGGGTCAGTCATGACCAGTTCGTAGTATAACGACACAGAATGAGACCCAGATGCAGACACAGGAGGCAGATGGTTAGAGTCTCAGAGATGTAATATATACAAGGGGTAGGCAAATGGCAGGTCCAGGACAGGCAGAGATTAGTAATCCTAATAAGAGTCAGGTAGGCGTAGAGCGGCAGGCAGGCTCAGGGTCAGGTCAGGCAAAAACAGGTCTGAACCTGGAAGACTAGAACACAAACTAGAGAGAAGGAAAAAAGACTTGACAAGACGAACTGGCAACAGACAGACAGAAAACGTAGGTATAAATACACAGGGGATAATGGGGAAAATAGAAGACACTTGGTGGAGACAAGCACAAGACAGGTGAAACAGATCAAAATGCACTGAAGTGTACAAGTTCCTCTTCTTCCCTGCCTAGCAAGTTGTCTGACTCTGACATCATAACTGAGAAGAACGGGATTAGTGATGCTTTTATCATCATTTTATCTTGGCAAGATTTTTATTTGAGAGAAACGGTGGGTTAATTGACCCTGGTCAGTCAAATCGACTGCTCTTCCCTCTGCCAGCCTCTAGCTGACTCAACGATTAACCCGTCTAGTGAATCTTTGTTTTCATTTCAACAATTTACTATCTGTGATGTGCTAGATGCCTTGCTTAAGATTGATGTCAAAATAAATCCACTGGGGCTAATATGCTTGATCTATTTTTGCTGCAGCTCTCTGCCCCCCTGATTGCTGAATCATTAACCCATATTTTCAACCTGATGATTATATCTGGTACCATCCCCAAGGTTTGGAAGGTGGCCCATGTACTCCCCCTTCACAAAGGTGGTGACCCTTGTGACCTAAATAATTATCGGCCTAATTCTAAACTTTCTTGCCTAGCTAAAATATTAGAATCCTTGATTAATTCTCAGCTAAGATCTTTCCTATCTTTGAAATGTATTCTAAATGTACATCAGTAGACCAGGTCATAGCACTTTCGATACTGTTGATCACTGCTAATTTAGAGGCTTTCTTCAATTGGCCTAGACCAGGCTGCAAGTAACTGGTTTAAAAATGACTTGACAGATAGAACTCAATGTGTATCTACTGATGGTGTTAAAATCAGGTTTCCTGGATATTACGAAAGGTATTATTAGATAGATAGGTAGATATTAGGTAGATATTACCCGCAGGGGTCGATTCTGGGTCCTGTACTTTTTACTGTTAACATTAACAATATCTACTTGTCTGTAAAAAAAACCTGTATGCCGGTGATACTGTTGTGTATGCTATTGCCCCCACGGTTGACCAGGCTCTAACTATAGTCTACCTTCATTGTATTACAGAAAACTGTAATTAGTATTGAAATTAGTATTGAATGCAGGTAAAACTAAGTATATGTTATTTTCTAGAGCGCTTAAAAATAACTCTGATGATTTAAACATATGTATGATGGTGTCCAAATTGATTGTGTCCCTGCTTACACATTTCTGGGCATTTGGATAGATGAAAAGCTGTCTTTTAAAAAGCATATTAATGAGTTAGTTAAGAAGCTGAGAATAAAAATGTGCTTCTTCTACAGAAATAGGTCCTGCCACTCAATAAATAGTAGGAAGCAGATTATTCAGTCGACGTTCCTATCGGTCCTAGACTATGGCGACATAATCTATATGAACACAGCTGCCACTTCATTAAAGCCGTTAGATGCTGTTCCATCATAGCGCACTGTGCTTTATTACCAAATCACATTTTATTGGTCCCATACACATGGTTAGCAGATGTTAATGCGAGTGTCGCAAAATGCTTCTGCTTCTAGGTCCGACCGTGCAGTAATATCTAACAAGTAATCTAACAATTTCACAACAACTACCTTATACACACACAAGTGTAAAGGAATTAATAATAATATGTACATATAAATATATGGATGAGCGATGGCTGAACAGCATAGGCAAGATGCAGTAGATGGTATAGAGTACAGTATATACATATGAGATGTAATGTAGGCTATGTAAACATTATATAAAGTGGCATTGTTTAAAGTGACTAGTGATACATTTATTACATCAAATTTTTTATTATTAAAGTGGCTAGAGATTTGAGTCAGTATGTTGGCAGCAGCCACTCAATGTTAGTGATGGCTGTTTAACAGTCTGATGGCCTTGAGATAGAAGCTGTTTTTCAGTCTCTCTGTCCCAGCTTTGATGCACCTGTACTGACCTCGCCTTCTGGATGATAGCGGGGTGAACAGGCAGTGGCTCGGGTGGTTGTTGTCCTTGATGATGAAGTTTGTGAGGTGTTTTTGGTGACAAGCCAAATTTCTTCAGACTCCTGAGGTTGAAGAGGCGCTGTTGCGCCTTCTTCACCACGTTGTTTGTGTGGGTGGACCATTTCAGTTTGTCCGTGATGTGTACGCCGAGGAACTTAAAACTTTCCACCTTCTCCACTACTGTCCCGTCGATGTGGATAGGGGGGGTGCTCCCTCTGCTGTTTCGTGAAGTCCACGATCATCTCCTTTGTTTTGGTGACGTTGAGTGTGAGGTTATTTTCCTGACACAACACTCCGAGGGCCCTCACATCCTCCCTGTAGGCCGTCTCGTTGTTCTTGGTAATCAAGCCTACCACTGTAGTGTCGTCTGCAAACTTGATGATTAAGTTGGAGGCGGGCATGGCCATGCAGTCATGGGTGAACAGGGAGTACAAGAGAGGGCTGAGAACAAACCCTTGTGGGGCCCCAGTGCTGAGGATCAGCGGGGTGGAGATATTGTTTCCTGCCCTCACCACCTGGGGGCAGCCCGTCAGAAAGTCCAGGACCCAGTTGCACAGGGCGGGGTCGAGATCCAGGGTCTCGAGCTTAATGACAAGTTTGGAGGGTACTATGGTGTTGAATGCTGAGCTGTAATCGATGAACAGCATTCTTACATACGTATTCCTTTTGTCCAGATGGGTCAGGGCAGTGTGCAGTGTGATTGCATTGTCTGTGGGCCTATTGGGGCAGTAAGCAAATTGGAGTGGGTCTAGGGTGTCAGGTAGGGTGGAGGTGATATGATCCTTGACTAGTCTCTCAAAGCACTTCATGATGATGGAAGTGAGTGCTACGGGGCGATAGTCGTTTAGCTCAGTTTCCTTAGATTTCTTGGGAACAGGAACAATGGAGGCCCTCTTGAAGCATGTGGGAACAGCAGACTGGGATAGGGATTGATTGAATATGTCCGACCAGCCAGCTGGTCTGCGCATGCTCTGAGGACGTGGCTAGGGGTGCCGTCTGGGCCGGCAGCCTTGCGAGGGTTAACACGTTTAAATGTTTTACTCACGTTGGCTGCGGTGAAGGAGAGCCCGCAGGTTTTGGTAACGGGCCGTGTCAGTGGCACTATATTGTCCTCAAGGCGAGCAAAGAAGTTGTTTAGTTTGTCTGGAGCAAGACTGTCTTTTTGTAATCCGTGATTGACTGTAGACCCTGCCATATACATCTCGTGTCTGAGCCATTGAATTATGACTCTACTTTGTCTCTATACTGACGCTTTGCTTGTTTGATTGCCTTGCGGAGGGAATAGCTACACTGTTTGTATTCGGTCATGTTTCCGGTCGCTTTGCCATGATTAAAAGTAGTGATTTGCGCTTTCAGTTTTGTGCGAACGCTGCCATCAATCCACGGTTTCTGGTTGGGGAAGGTTTTAAGTCACCGTGGGTACAACATCACCGATGCACTTGCTAATAAACTCGCTCACCGAATCAGCGTATACATCAATGTTGTTGTCTGAGGCTATCCGGAACATATCCCAGTCCACGTGATCGAAGCAACCTTGAAGCGTGGAATCAGATTGGTCGGACCAGCGTTGAACAGACCTGAGCATGGGCGTTTCCTGTTTTAGTTTCTGTCTATAGGCTGGGAGCAACAAAATGGAGTCGTGATCAGATTTGCCAAAAGGAGGGCGAGGGAGGGCTTTGTATGCGTTGCGGAAGTTAGAGTAGCAATGATCCAAAATTTTGCCAGCCCGGGTCGTGCATTCGATATGCTGATAAAATTTAGGGAGCCTTGTTTTCAGATTAGCCTTGTTAAAATCCCCAGATACAATAAATGCAGCCTCAGGATATGTGGTTTCAAGTTTACAGAGTCCAATGAAGTTCTTTCAGGGGCCGTCGAGGTGTCTGCTTGGGGGGGGATATACACGGCTGTGATTATAATCAAAGAGAATTATCTTGGTAGATAAATCAGGCGGCATTTGATTGTAAGGAATTCTAGGTCAGGTGAACAAAATGACTTGAGTTGTATGTTGTTATGATCACACGACGACTCGTTAATCATTAGGCATACAGTCGTGGCCAAAAGTTTTGAGAATGACACAAATATTAATTTCCACAGAGTTTGCTGCTTCAGTGTCTTTAGATATTTTTGTCAGATGTTACTATGGAATACTGCAGTATAATTACAAGCATTTTATAAGTGTCAAAGGCTTTTATTGACAATGAAGTTGATGCAAAGAGTCAATATTTGCAGTGTTGACCTTTCTTTTTCAAGACCTCAGCAATCCGCCCTGGCATGCTGTCAGTTCTCAATGGGATTAAGGTCTGGGGAGTTTCCTGGCCATGGACACAAAATATCAATGTTTTGTTCCCCGAGCCACTTAGTTATCACTTTTGCCTTATGGCAAGGTGCTCCATCATGCTGGAAAAGGCATTGTTAGTCACCAAACTGTTCCTGGATAGTTGGGAGAAGTTGCTCTCGGAGGATGTGTTGGTACCATTCTTTATTCATGGCTGTGTTCTTAGGCAAATTGTGAGTAAGCCCACTCCCTTGGCTGAGAAGCAACCCCACACATGAATGGTCTCAGGATGCTTTACTGTTGGCATGACACAGGACTGATGGTAGCACTCACCTTGTCTTCTCCCGGACAAGCTTTTTTCCAGATGCCCCAAACAATCTGAAAGGGGATTCATCAGAGAAAATGACTTTACCCCAGTCCTCAGCAGTCCAATCCCTGTACCTTTTGCAGAATATCAGTCTGTCCCTGATGTTTTTCCTGGAGAGACGTGGCTTCTTTGCTGCCCTTCTTGACACCAGGCCATCCTCAAAGTCTTCGCCTCACTGTGCGTGCAGATGCACTCACACCTGCCTGCTGCCATTCCTGAGCAAGCTCTGTACTGGTGGTGCTCCGATCCCGCAGCTGAATCAACTTTAGGAGACTGTCCTGGTGCTTGCTGGACTTTCTTGGGCGCCCTGAAACCTTCTTCACAACAATTGAACCGCTCTCCTTGAAGTTCTTAATGATCCGATAAATGGTTGATTTAGGTGTGATCTTGCTGGCAGCAATAGCCTTGCCTATGAAGCCCTTTTTGTGCAAAGCAATGATGACGGCACGTGTTTCCCTGCAGGTAACCATGCTTGACAGAGGAAGAACAATGATTCAAAGCACCACCCTCCTTTTGAAGCTTCCAGTCTGTTATTCGAACTCAATCAGCATGACAGAGTGATCTCCAGCCTTGTCCTCGTCAACACTCACACCTGTGTTAACGAGAGAATCACTGACATGATGTCAGCTGGTCCTTTTGTGGCAGGGCTGAAATGTTTTTGGGGGATTCAGTTCATTTGCATGGCAAATAGGGACTTTGCAATTAATTGCAATTCATCTGATCACTCTTCATGACATTCTGGAGTATATGCAAATTGCCATCATACAAACTGAGGCAGCAGACTTCGTGAAAATGTATATTTGTGTCATTCTCAAAACTTTTGGCCACGACTGTACACCCCTGCCCTTCTTCTTACCAGATGTTTGTTTCTGTCGACGCGATGCGTGAAGAAACCGGGTGGCTGTACCGACTCTGATAACGTATCCCGAGTGAGCCATGTTTCCGTGAAACAGAGAATGTTACAATCTCTGATGTCTCTCTGGAAGGCAAACCCTTGCTTGAATTTCGTCTACCTTGTTGTCAAGAGACTGGACATTGGCGAGCAGTATACTCATCTACGGAGCCTGACCAGGAGACCTCTCCGTCTGCCCCTGCAGCGCTGTTGTTTTGGGTCACCTACTGGGATCCGATCCATTGTCCTGGGTGGTGGTCTAAACAGAGGATCCGCTTCGGGAAAGTCGTATTCCTGGTCGTAATGTTGGTAAGTTGACGTTGCTCTTATATCGAATAGTTCTTCCCGGCTGTATGTAATAAGACTTAAGGTTTCCTGGAGTGACAGTGTAATACATAAAAAAAACAAAATACTGCATAGTTCCCTAAGCGAGGCGAACTTCTCTGTCGGCGACAATATTAGTACTCATCATTGCATTCTCTACCAGAAAGTTGGTTGGCCCTCTCCGATGTCACGTAGGTTGATACATTGCTATGTCTTCATTTATAAAGCCGTTTTATAAAAAGTCCCACTGTACCTAACATCTTTACTAAACTTTTTAGACTTTTCTTTTCTTGCATATTTGTGGAACAATCTTCAAAATGTTCTTAAATGCAATGTTTTGTTGCTTCTAGGGCAGTGGTTCCCAAGCTTTTTATAGTCCAGTACCCCTTCAAACATTCAACCTCCAGCTGAGTACCCCCTCTAGCACCAGGGTCAGCGCACTCTCAAATGTTTTATTTTGCCATCGTTGTAAGGATGAGAGTGAGTTTTTGTCACAACCCGACTCGTGGGAAGTGACAAAGAGCTCTTATAGGACCAGGGCACAAATAATAATAATCTATATTTTTTTATTTAACCATCTTACATATAAAACCTTATTTGTTCATCGAAAATTGAGAATAACTCACCACAGGTTAATGAGAAGGGTGTGCTTGAAAGGGGGTTGTATTGGAGAGAGCTTCAGTCGTAAATCGTTTTCCACACACAGTCTGTGCCTCGTTTTTTTTTGTTTTTTTATTTCACCTTTATTTAACCAGGTAGGCAAGTTGAGAACAAGTTGTCATTTACAACTGCGACCTGGCCAAGATAAAGCAAAGCAGTTCGACACATACAACAACACAGAGTTACACATTGGAGTAAACATACAGTCAATAATACAGTAGAAAAAAAAACATCTATATACAATGTGTGCAAATGAGGTAAGATAAGGAACGTAAAGGCAATAAATAGGCCATGGTGGCGAAGTAATTACAGTATAGCAATTTACACTGGAATGGTAGATGTGCAGTAGATGAATGTGCAAAGTAAAAATACTGGGGTGCAAAGGAGCAAGATAAATAAATAGGGGATGACTACGGTAGAGGATGAGGTAGTTGGTTGGGCTATGTACAGGTGCAGTGATCTGTGAGCTGCTCTGACAGCTGGTGCTTAAAACTAGTGAGGGAGATAAGTGTCTCCAGTTTCAATGATTTTTGTAGTTCGTTCCAGTCATTGGCAGCAGAGAACTGGAAGGAAAGGCGGCCAAAAGAAGAATTGGCTTTCGGGGTGACCAGTGAGATATACCTGCTGGAGCGAGTGCTACGGGTGGGTGCTACTATGGTTACCAGCAAGCTGAGATAAGGCGGGGCTTTACCTAGCAGGGACTTGTAGATGACCTGGAGCCAGTGGGTCTGGCGACGAGTATGTAGCGAGGGCCAGCCGACTAGAGCATACAGGTCGCAGTGGTGGGTGGTATAAGGGGCTTTGGTGACAAAGCGGATGGCACTGTGATAGACTGCATCCAGTTTGCTGAGTATTGGAAGCTGTTTTGTAGATGACATCGCCGAAGTCGAGGATCGGTAGGATAGTCAGTTTTACTAGTGCAAGTTTGGCAGCATGAGTGAAGGAGGCTTTGTTGCGAAATAGAAAGCCAACTCTAGATTTAAATTTGGATTGGAGATGTTTAATGTGAGTCTGGAAGGAGAGTTTACAGTCTAGCCAGACACCTAGGTATTTGTAGTTGTCCACGTATTCTAGGTCAGAATCATCCAGGGTAGTGATGCTAGTCGGGCGGGCAGGTGCAGGCAGCGAACGGTTGAAAAGAGTGCATTTGGTTTTACTAGCGTTTAAGAGCAGTTGGAGGCCACGGAAGGAGTGTTGTATGGCATTGAAGCTCGTTTGGAGGTTAGTTAACACAGTGTCCAAAGAAGGGCCAGAAGTATACAGAATGGTGTCGTCTGCATAGAGGTGGATCAGAGAATCACCAGCAGCAAGAGCGACATCATTGATGTATACAGAGAAGAGAGTCGGCCCAAGAATTGAACCCTGTGGCACCCCCATAGAGACTGCCAGAGGCCCGGACTACAGGTCCTCCGATTTAACACACTGAACTCTGTCGGCAAAGTAGTTGGTGAACCAGGAGAGGCAATCATTAGAGAAACCAAGGCTGTTGAGTCTGCCGATAAGGATGTGGTGATTGACAGAGTCGAAAGCCTTGGCCAGGTCAATGAATACGGCTGCACAGTAATGTCTCTTATCGATGGCGGTTATGATATCGTTTAGTACCTTGAGCGTGGCTGAGGTGCACCCCTGACCAGCTCAGAAACCGGATTGCACAGCGGAGAAGGTACGGTGGGATTCGAAGTGGTCAANCCAGCCGTAGAGAAATGCTTGTTGAAATTTTCGATTATCATGGATTTATCGGTGGTGACCGTGTTACCTAGCCTCAGTGCAGTGGGCAGCTGGGAGGAGGTGCTATTGTTCTCCATGGACTTGACAGTATCCCAGAACTTTTTGGAGTTAGAGCTACAGGATGCAAATTTCTGTTTGAAAAAGCTAGCCTTTGCTTTCCTGACTGATTGCGTGTATTGGTTCCTGACTTCCCTGAACAGTTGCATATCGCGGGGACTATTTGATGCAATAGCAGTCCGCCACAGGATGTTCTTGTGCTGGTCAAGGGCAGTCAGGTCTGGAGTGAACTAAGGGCTGTATCTGTTCTTAGTTCTACATCTTTTGAAAGGGGCATGCTTATTTAAGATGGTGAGGAAGTTGCTTTTAAAGAACGACCAGGCATCCTTAACTGACGGAATGAGGTCAATATCCTGCCAGGATACCCGGGCCAGGTCGATTAGAAAGGCCTGCTCGCAGAAGTGTTTTAGGGAGCGTTTGATAGTGATAAGGGGTGGTCGTTTGACCGAGGGTCCATTGCGGATGCAGGCAATGAGGCAGTGGTCGCTGAGATCCTGATTGAAAACAGCAGAGGTGTATTTGGAGGGCAAGTTGGTCAGGATAATATCTACGAGGGTGCCCATGTTTACAGATTTAGGATTGTACCTGGTGGGTTCCTTGATGATTTGTGTGAGATTGAGCATATCCCAGTTTAGGTCACCTAACAGAACGAACTCTAAAGATAGATGGGGGGCAATCAATTCACATATGGTGTCCAGGGCACAGCTGGGAGCTGAGGGGGCCTATAACAGGCGGCAACAGTAAGAGACTTATTTCTGGAGATATTAATTTTTAGAATTAGAAGTTCGAACTCTATCTCTGCAATAGATTGCAACTCCTCCCCCTTTGGCAGTTCTATCTTGGCGGAAAATGTTGTAGTTGGGTATGGAAATCTCAGAATTTTTGGTGGCCTTCCTAAGCCAGGATTCACACACGGCCAGGACATCAGGGTTGACGGAGTGTGCTAAAGCAGTAAGTAAAACAAACTTAGGGAGGAGGCTTCTGATGTTAACATGCATGAAACCAAGGCTTTTACGGTTACAGAAGTCAACAAAAGAGAGTGCCTGGGGCCTGGGAATAGGTGTGATGCTGGGGGCTACAGGGCCTGGGTTTACCTCCACATCACCAGAGGAACAGGATGAGGGTACGGCTAAAGGCTATCAGAACAGGTCGTCTAGTGCGTTGGGAACAGAGAATAAAAGGAGCAGATTTCTGGGCGTGGTAGAATAGACTAAAACAATGATAACTATCCTAAACAACAGTAAACAGGGCATATTGACACTTGAGAGAGACATAAAGCAAGGCATAAAGCAAACACAGGTGTTGGTTGGGAGAGGTAGCTAGGACAACAACGGGTAAGACCGCAACGGCTAGTCAGCTAAGACAACAACAACAGGTAAACTGGCGATGAATGGGCAGAGGGTTGGTAAGCAACACACAGGGCCTGAGTACGCGGCTGGGGCCGACAGATAAATAAAAAATAAAATAAACAGAATGGAGTACCGTGATTAATGAATAGTCCTGCAGGCATCAGCTATGTAGCCGAGTGATCATAGGGTCCAGTGAACAGCAATAGATGGGGCAGGGAAGCCGCGAGGTAGTCGTTACTACGCCGGCACGCAGGAGACACAGCGTTTAAAGTTAAGAGTTAGCAGGCCGGGGTTGGCAGAACCGTCTAGTGAGGACCGAGAATCCACTCTCACATAGGTGCGTGGTTGCAAAGGGCATCAGTGTCTTAACAGTGTGATTTGCCAAGGCAGGATACTCTGAGTGCAGTCTGATCCAGAAATCTGGCAGAAGCTTCTGATTAAATTCAACTTTCACAGAACCGCTTGTTGCAATTTCGATGAGGCTCTCTTGTTCAGATATCGGTAAGTGGACTGGAGGCAGGGCATGAAAGGAATAACAAATCCAGTTGTTTGTGTCATCCGTTTCGGGACAGTACCTGCGTAATTGCGCACCCAACTCACTCAGGTACTTTGCTATATCACATTTGACATTGTACGTAAGCTTGAGTAAATTTGCACACAAAAAATCATACAATGATGGAAAGACCTGTGTGTTGTCCTTGTTAATGCAGACACAGAAGAGCTCCAACTTCTTAATCATAGCCACAATTTTGTCACATTGAATATAGTTGCGGATTCCCTGTAATAGAGAAAAAACATCACCCAGATAGGCCAGTTGTGTGAGAAACTCGTCATCATGCAAGTGGTCAGACAAGTGAAAATGATGGTCAGCAAAGAAAACTTTAAGCTCGTCTCTCAATTAAAAAAAACTTGTCAATACTTTGCCCCTTGATAACCAGCGCACTTCTGTATGATGTAAAAGTGTTACATGGTCGCTGCCCATATCATTGCATAGTGCAGAGTTCAGGGGCCTTGCTTTAACAAAGTTAACCATTTTCACTGTAGTGTCCAAAACGTCTTTCAAGCTGTCAGGCATTGCCTTGGCATCAAGAGCCTCTCGGTGGATGCTGCAGGGTACTCAAGTGGTGTCGGGAGCAACTGCTTGCACGCGCGTTACCAATCCACTATGCCTCCCTGTCAAAGCTTTTGCACCATCAGTACAGATACCAACATAAGCAGCAGCTACGTTTGGCTACATACGGACCGTTAGTGGAATTCCCGCGAGAGAGTAACGGTTAATGTGATGGGATGTTAATTATTTGACTAGGGTACCTGTATTTGACATTGTGTTGTTATTTTGCTAAACACTAGATGGTTTAATTACATTTTGGCAGTGAAACAAGGCTACTCAGGTGAGGAAAAAAACACCCAAATGTATAGCCCTGTTGGAAAATATAAACGGACTGTTTGAAAATGTGAAGAAAAAAAAAGTTTGAAAAAATAATTTATACAGTTGAAGTCGGAAGTATTACATACACTTAGGTTGGAGTCATTAAAACTTGTTTTTAAATTTCTTGTTAAACTATAGTTTTGGCAAGTCGGTTAGGACATCTACTTTGTGCATGACACAAGTAAATTTTCCAACAATTGTTTACAGACAGACTATTTAACTTATAATTCACTGTGTCACAATTCCAGTGGGTCAGAAGTTTACATACACTAAGTTGACTGTGCCTTTAAACAGCTTGGAAAATTCCTGAAAATGATGTCATGGCTTTAGAAGCTTCTGATAGGCTAATTGACATCATTTGAGTCAATTGGAAGTGACCTGTGGATGTATTTCAAGGCCTACCTTCAAACTCAGTGCCTCTTTGCTTGATATCATGGTGGGAAAATCTAAAGAAATCAGCCAAAAAATTGTAGACCTCCACAAGTCTGGTTCATCCTTGGGAGCAATTTCCAAATGCCTGAAGGTACCACGTTCATCTGTACAAACAATAGTACACAAGTATAAACATCATGGGACCACGCAGCCGTCATACTGCTCAGGAAGGAGACGCGTTCTGTCTCCTAGAGACGAACGTACTTTGGTGCGAAAAGTACAAATCAATCCCAGGTACAAAAGTATCTATATCCACAGTAAAATTAGTCCTATATCGACATAACCTGAAAGGCCGCTCAGCAAGGAAGAAGCCACTGCTCCAAAACCGCCATAAAAAAGCCAGACTACAGTTTTCAACTGCACATGGGGACAAAGATCATACTTTTTGGAGAAATGTCCTCTGGTCTGATGAAACAAAAATTGAACTGTTTGGTCATAATGACCATCGTTATGTTTGGAGGAAAAAGGGGGATGCTTGCAAGCCGAAGAACACCATCCCAACCGTCAAGCACGGGGGTGGCATCGTCATGTTGTGGGGGTGCTAGTGCTGCAGGAGGGGCTGGTGCACTTCACAAAATAGATGGCATCATGAGGGAGGAAAATTATGTGGATATATTGAAGCAACATCTCAAGACATCAGTCAGGAAGTTAAAGCTTGGTCGCAAATGGGACTTTCCAGTAGCGCACTGAAGATTCGAATTGTCTCCCTTAGAAAAAAAATACTCAGTACATTATCTCACTGAGAGAAATTAAGTTTGACGTCCAATACATCTCACAAACGAAGCTTTCGGAACATCTCTGCCGATAAGAGAGACCTCCAATTATCATAGCAAAAGGATCTCACACAAAGGAATTGCAGAAGCTCTTGAGACATTCCAGGAGGGAGTATTTTGTTTATTGCCTATTCCATTTTCTTTGGCAATGTAAACATATATTTCCCATGGCAATAAAGCCCATTGAATTGAAAGTTTTGGGTAGTCTTACCTCGATTAATTTTAAAGTAACACATTGTGGTCTTGGAGTTTCAGTGATATAGTGCAGAGTTCAGTTCCAACCAGGCAACCACTCCTGACTGCTAATCACCACACCAACTTAACTAATTGACCCATCACACCAACTTAACGCATTTATCTATCTCAATGATTAGTTGAATTCCACCTATCTGGTCTCTCAGGTCTAAAGCAAAGAGGGTAATGTCATGTTCATTAGGGCACACCACAACGGAAAATAGAAATGTCTGTTTCTTAGTGGACATGTTCAGATAGCGACTTCCCGTTTCACTCTGTTTTGGACTGTTTTCTTCATTTTCGTGCCTACTGAACACAACACAACCCTGTACTTGGGGCCCTCCAAAGACCAGGGTGTCCTTCCCCTGTATTAGAGGATCGGCTTGTCTAAAGCACAACACCCCGATGCGAGCGTTGCAAAATAAAATAAAAAATCTATGTTATTCAATAATTGCACCCACACTGCTCGCACGCGTCAATGAGCGTCTGCGTTGCCAAGGGCTAAAATAGAAGTCAGTTCTATTTCTGACACAGATCGCGCTGCAAGTCCTGCCTCTCCCATCTCCTCATTGGTTTATAGAAGCAGGTACCCACGTGCCATCTCCTCATTGGTTATACCCACGTGGGTGATTGAAAGACGAACTGTGTTGCCGGTCGTGGGTGATTGAAAGACTAACTGTGTTGCTGGTCGTCATGGTAATGACGACCAGCTATGAAAGTTTAGATGCCAATCACCATATAAGTTCAAAGAAGAAAAAGCCTGGAAGGAGGAGAGATGACTATAAACGATTCGTTTGACCGTTTTATGTGTGGATTAATTGTCCGAGTAGAGGACCATGTGCATTTCAGGTAAAATAACAACTCAATGTTTATATCCCAGGATAAATTAGCTAGCAACAGCAAGCTAGCTAAATAGGACAAATTAGTTAGCAAGTGCAAGCTAGCTAGCTAAATTGCCATAAATGTTGAATGCTTTTCGACCTGTCCCCAAATTAATGTAATTGGTTCAGAGTTTGTTTTGATATTTTAACCTGTGTGTCGTGATCGCGTTTGGTGTGGGTGGACAAAATACATTTATGCACGATGGTGCACGCGTGCAGCCGGTTTGGGTTCCATGTAAGAGGGGTGATGATTTGATGGTATGGATACTGTGATGGACATCTTTATTGCACTATTTCTCGATTGGCATAGCACGTTATTGTACTTTCAGTTGATCTGTACAACGTCAGCTAGCCTGCTTTCTTCCAAAACCAGAATTTCCAGAATGTTCTGTCATTTTATGGTGATAGACACAGAACGTAGAATGTAATTGGGTAGTAATTGGTTAAAGTAAACCAATGGCAGGTCCCTCCCTAGTTCAGGAAGGGAGATCCCTAAGTGATTCAGAAGTTTAACAACCGGAAGGACGGGTGGAAGCATGAAATTAAGAATCCATGAATTTCTATTAGGTACACTTATAGAACTTTAAGAATTTGACTTAAGTTAGCTTTCAGTTGGAAATACAGACAGTTATGCAAATATACAAACAGTTTCTCAGCTGTGAAAATGTATTTGGGATTTTTTAAATTGCTGTTGTATAATCACATTTGTAGAAAGAAGCAACAAACCATATAAACCACTATAACTCACTTCACCTTCGTACTTTAACTCTCATTCTGTTATCAGTCTTTCCCCTCCCTCCCTCCCTCCCTCCCTCCCTCCCTCCCTCCCTCTAGCCTTCAGCCTCAGGGACCCAGGAAATTAATTAAACGACGGAAAATGACAGGCTCTCTTTCTCCCAGCTCGCCCCAGCAACTGTCCTTTTCCCTCAGGCCCCAGGGACGACACATTGATTTCCCCGCTGTCTAATTTTCTCAAACCATGTCTTCCAGGGGAAGTTTTTTAGCTTAAGGGGGTGGGATAGAGAGAGAGGGAAGAGTGAGGGGGCGAATAGGAGGGAACACACAAACAGTCACTGTCAGTGAAGGCCCTTCAATAACCCACAGCGCCGTTCCCTAGGCGTACCCTCCTCCCTTTTTTTTTTACATGTTTTTTTCCTTGCTCATGGAGGAAGGTCACCCAACAAAGGAAGGACTCCTGTAGTGGCTGCAATTAAGATGCTGTCTGATGTGCAAACCACAACAACAAATATATTCAGTTGATCAGAATAGTGATTAACTGTTAATTGTTGTGAAATAAACATATTGGCACTGTGATTTTATTTTACGGTAAAGAGTCCTTACACATATTTATACTGCGAATATTTCAATTTCTCGACTCAGAGCTCAAACTATATATATAGATTATTTAAAAAAAATGTTTTTTAAAAGTCCATCTGCCTGCCTGCTGTTCTTCTAGCTGTACTTTAGAGAAATACGTAGATATACAACTACATCACAGTGACTAGTCTGTTTGAGGGACCAAGCCATCATTAAATACGTCAAGGCTTTGTCAGCCAATGATGGAGAGGATAATAGTTATTCTTTTTTTAAACCCTAGGTGTGCTGCCCTTACAGCCAGAATTGCAAAAGTACTGATTAAAAGCAGGTTAGCGTTTTTCGTCAGGAATCCCGTTCTGGAGGCAGCTCTGCAAAGTGGTCACTAGCTGGCACAGCCACAAAGTCATACAATCTGATTGTAAACCTACCCTTAACCTTTTTTTTATTTTATTTAACTAGGCAAGTCAGTTAAGAACAAATTCTTATTTACAATACACCAGCCAAACCCAGCCGATGCTGTGCAAATTGTGCGCCGCCCTATGGGACTCCCAATCACAGCTGGATGTGATACAGCCTGGAATCAAACCAGGAACTGTAATGGCACCTCTTGCACGGATGTCCTTCTCCAATCGCGCTCTAGCGACTCCTTGTGCCGGCTAGGTGCATGTACGCTGACTTCGGTCACCAGCTGTACGGTGTTTCCTCCGACACATTGGTGCGGCTGGCTTCCGGGTTAAGCGAGCAGTGTGTCAAGAAGCAGTGTGGCTTGGAGGGGTCGTGTTTTGGAGGACGTACGGCTCTTGACCTTCAACTCTCCCGAGATCGTACGGGAGTTGCAGCGATGGGACAAGACTGTAACTACCAATTGGGGAGAAAAAGGGGTAAAAAGTACCCCCCAAAAATGAATATAGATATTTATATAAAAAAAAATGTTATGTGAGTGGGTGTATCAAATTGATGCTGCTGCATATGGATTTTTAATTGTGGTTTTACTTGTAGACTTGTTTTAGAGTATAGTAGTGTCCTTAGTAAAACACCAGTAACCTAATCAAGTGGTTGACAAAGCAAAAATAGGTTGTTATTGAATTATTTAGAATTTAAGGCACACTTAGCCAGCATGGCTACCACAGAATTCTCCAGCAGTACACCATCCCATCTGGTTTGCGCTTAGTGGGACTATCATTTGTGTTTCAACAGGACAATGACCCAACACACCTCCAGGCTGTGTAAAATATATTTTGATTTGTTTAACACTTTTTTGGTTACTACATGATTCCATGTGTTTTTTCATAGTGGTGATGTCTTCACTATTATTCTATAATGTGGAAAATAGTAAAACTAAAGAAAAACCCTTGAATGAGTAGGTGTGTCCAAACCTTTGTCTGGTACTGTAAGTATTCACACTTCCCTAAGTCAATACTTTGTAGAAGCATCTTTGGCAGTGATTACAGCTGTGAATCTTCCTGGGCAAGTCTAAGAGCTTTCCACAATCCTGGATTTTGCAACACTGGCCTTTTATCCTTTTCAAAATTCTTCAAGCTCTGTCATATTGGTTCATGATCATTTCTAGACAACTATTTTAAGGTCTTGCCATAGATTTTTAGTAGATTTAAGTGAAAACTGTAACTCGGCCACTCAAGAACATTCTCAGGGTTCTTGGTAAAGTAATTCCAGTGTATATTTGGCGTTGTGTTTCAGGTTATTGTCCTGCTGAAAGGTGAATTAATCTCCCAGTCTCTGTTAGAAAGCAGACTGAACAAGGTTTTCCTCTAGGATTTTGCCTGTGCTTAGCTCCATTCCATTTCTTTTTTATCCTGAAAAACTCCCCAGTCCTTAACAATTACAAGCATAACATGATGCAGTCATCAGTCATCAGAATGCTTGAAAATATGGAGAGTGGTACTCAGTAATATTTGTTTTGCCCCAAACATAACGTTTTGTATTCAAGACAAAAAGTTAACTGCTTTGCCATATTTTCTACAGTATTACTTTTTTATTTTTTATAGTTTGAATATCTGAAACATACAATATACTTGCAGTGAAGCCGCTCAACTACTACATCATACCAGTCATCCAACAGATTCCCATTCAGAGCGACACACAGAAGCATCCAGGGTCAATGCCCTGCTCAAAGGCACATTGACAAATCTACCACCAGGCTAAAAAAACGTGAACCCGAACCCTCCAAGATTCCCCACAGTTCCCCAATAGCTGTCCCTCAACAATGCAAAGAAAATTACAAAACAAAATAATACATTTAAAACAAAGTGTTATGTTTCTTCCTTATATAATGGCAAACCGGGGCGTAGGTTTAACTACTTATAATGAACATATACTTCAGCTAGAAAAACCCTTGTTTAGCCATGCAAGGCATTCTTCAACCACCTGCCCCGCCCGCAGAGCCTGCTGGGTAACGTAGTCTAAATGTTATTAACACATCTTCCTTCCTTTAACTTCTTAGGGAGCGCCAGGTGAGGTGACGGTTTTGGAGAGTCTGGCGTGCCCAAAGCAAAATGGAAAAAAAAATAGGATATGCACATGATTAGTACTATTGGATAGGAAACACTCTGAAGTTTCTAAAAGTGTTAACATAATGTCTGTGAGTATAACAGAACTCATTTAGCAGGCAGAAACCAGAGAAAAAAACATCCGGAAATCAGTTTCTGGTGACCTTTGGTTCTCTTAGACACACTCCCTATTGAATCCATTTGTTACCAGGACTGAGACTGCAGTACCTATGGCTTCCACTAGATATCAACAGTCTATATATAAAGCCTCAGAGAGATTGGAGTAAGCAGGGCAAATAGGTACAGGAAATTGCATTGGGACCTCAAATGTCAACAAGTTTTCTCGGGCGCGAGTCTGGCGCGCCCCACTTTATTTTACTTATATAAGGTATAGGTGACCATCCGAGTGAAATATTATCGCTAATATTCATAAAAGGATAGCTAAGGATGCATTTTAACTGGTATTTGATTTGTTTAGGAAAGGTTTATAGGTATATTTGAACGCGTTTCACGTTTCAATGGGCGATTCGACGTTGGATTTTCTGAACATAACGCGCCAACCTAACTGAGATTTATGGATATAATAAAAGAACCATGGATTGTCTTTGTTGGACACTTGGGAAGCCCTCAGCAGAAGTTCTTCAAAAGGTAAGGGATTTGTTTTGTGTGAACCGCGATGGTTTATGAATTTATGCTAATGCAGAAATATTGGAGGTGCTACCCTCAAACAATCAAATGTTGTGCTTTCGCCGTAAAGCCTGTGATATTGCCATGAAGCAGAGCTTTTGATGACTATGCAACACTTGTATATTGATGAATGTTTAATAATTCAACTTTTGGATTTTGAATTTGGCGCCTTGCATTTCACGCTAGCGCCCCACCACTCCCTAAGTAGTTAAAAGAAAACTAATTTTCTATGTAACTACACGTCACATCACATTTGTTTACTCAACCTGCATAACACGCAATTTTCAATAACACATTTCTTTCCCCCAATTTTTATTTTACATTGCTCTCATCACTTAAGAGGCAATAAACATATTCTTATGTATTATTATAATTTTTTCAACTAAATATAGTCTGTCCAACAATACTCTATTGTGGCTTTTTTTAGCAATTCTCAATAAGCCTTTCAGGGGCTCAGACAGTCCTTTTTGGTCGTTCTGCTGAAGTGCTTCCTGAAACAGTTGGACAGCGTTCGTTGTCAGTCAGGGTGTTCTGACTAAATTGTCAATTTCTAAAGGCATTTGAAGCTTCAGCAGTATCGTCCTCATGATCCTCAGTCCCTTGAGTGAATGGTTGAAGCCTTAGATCCACTCTGTTTCGTCTCAGTTGTGATCCATGCTCCGTTTGGATCTCATAGGATCACTTCTCTCTGCACACACCCTTGCTGCACCTAGGATCCTGTAGTGATGTGTCAGAGTCGTACATGATCTCCAGGTTTCAGTTCAGGTAAGTGTCTTGCACTTTTGTGTCTGTTTTTGTTTGTCTGTCTGTTTTTCCTTTGCGAGTTTGACTTTGTGAGCACCTCTGGGTGTTAGGAAGTCCTCATGGATGGGTAGGTTGGTTCTGATGCGACGTCCCATCAACATTTGTGCAGGTGAAAGTCCGTTCTGCAGCGGTGCGCTGCGGTAGATCATCAGATTTTTTAGGAAATCCTCCTTTCCATTGTGTGCTTTTTTCATCATACCTTTGATAATTTTGACTGAACTCTCTGCTAAGCCGTTGGACCTTGGGTAGTTGGGGCTGGAGGTGTTGTGTCAGAATCGCCAGTCGTTAGCGAACGATCGGAATTCGGAACTTGAGAACTGCGGGCCATTGTCCGAGTACAGTTCAGACGCAACTCCATGTCTTGCAAAGACTGATTTCAGGTAGGTGATTACAGCTTTGCTGGAGGTAGTTGGCAGTGTTGCTACTTCAGGGTAGTTTGAGTAGTAGTCGGTAACAACAATGTGACTTTTGCCATTGCAGTCAAAAAGGTCAACTCCAACTTTTTAGTAGGGTCTGTTGGTTATTGGATGAGGCATTAGTGGCTCTGCTTGCTGCTTTGACCTGTAGGTCAAACACAGTTCACATGAAGCAGTGGTCTGGCTGATTTCCTGGTTCATTCTTGGCCAGTACATTACTTCTCGTGATCGTCGTTTGCATTTTTCCTCACCCAAGTGGCCCTCGTGTATTTTCTGTAGCATTTATTTTTGAACACTATGTCATCCACAATGGTGAGCTCTGCTCTGCACATCCAGTAATCCTGTATTCCCCTTGGACAGTTGTTTTTCTGTGCGGGCCATCCTATCAGTGTTGTTTCTTTCAACTCTGTCATCGTTTGGTCAGCTGCGGTCTCTCTTTTGATCTGCTCCATTCTCTCAGAAAACACAGGGAGTGATGCTACGATCATGTCGACGTAGGCCTGAATAAACCTGTGTTTTTCTGTGTGTCGAAGCTCTCTTTCTTGTCGACTGCTCGAGAAAGAGTGTCGGCGGCGAACATGAACTTTTCCGGGGTATAGATCATCTTCACATCATACAGTTGCAGTTTGCAGTTTGATCAACATTCTCTGGATTCTCATTGGACAATCATTCAGTGGCTTAGACATGATTGACACCAATGGTTTGTGGTCGGTTTCTACCTCGAAGTCTCGTCTATAAACGTATTGGTGAAACCTTTCGCAAGAGTATGTGCTCGCCAGTAGTTCTTTCTCTATTTGTGCATACCTTGTCTCTGCGCCTGTCAAGGCTCTTGATGCATAAGCGACGGGTTGCCATGTGTCGTCATGCTGTTGCAGAAGAACTGCTCCCAGGCCAAACTGTGACGCGTCTGCAGAAATCCTTGTGCTTTTCTCTGGATCATAGAACCTGAGCACTGGCTCTTCTGTGATTGTCTTCTTTAGGTTTTTGAAGCAGTTTTCCTGTTCATGGGACCATTCCCATTAATTGAGTGGAGCAGACTGTGCTGACAGTTGAGGTACGAACTTTGCAAGGTAGGTGATCATGCCCATGAAGCGTCTCAAGTCGTCCTTGTTCTTCGGGCACTCCATGTTGTTGATGGCTGATGTTTTCCTCTGGTCTGGTTTGACTCCATCCTCTGAAAGTAAGTGTCCCACGAAGGTAAGTGTTTTCACACCAAACTCGCATTTGTCCTTGTTTAGTTTTAGTTTGACTTTCCGTGTCAGGTCTAGCACTTGTCTCACTCTCGCATCGTGTTCTTCTTTTGTGGACCCCCAGACGATGATGTCATCCATCATGGTCTCCACTCCAGGAATGTGCTCGAAGATCATGTGGATTGTCTTGTGGTAGACCTCTGGTGCTGAGAGAATCCCATATGGTAGACAAAGAAATCTGTACCTGCACTCAGGTGTGTTGAATGTTCATAGCCTTGAGCTTGCATTGTCTAGCTTCATTTGCCAGAATCCTGATGAGGCATCAAGCTTACTGAACCACTTTGCTCCAGCAAACTGCAACATTATTTCTTCTCTGGTTGGCAACTTGAAATGCTCTCTTTTGATTGCTTTGTTGAGATCTCTGGGGTCTAGACATATCCTGAGATCGCCATTCTTTTTCACCACAATAACCAGTGAGCTTACCCAGTCTGTAGGTTCATCCATTTTTGTGATGACGTCCATCTTTTCCATGCGTCCGAGTTCCTCCTTGAGCTTTTTCCTCAATGCAAATGGATATTTTCTGCTTGCATGCACAACTGGAGTAATTTTGTCATCAGTACATATTTTGTGTTCTCCTGGTAAACATCCAAGACCCTCAAACACGTCCTCATACTCAGCCAGTAGCGATTCTTGGCCATTTTCAGTCTGGGATGTCACTACATACAATCTTTTCAACAAATTGAGCTTTTCACATACATTGATTCCTAGAATAGTCTGTACACTCTTTTCCTCAATCAGCAGCTGTGCTCTGAACTGTTTTCCTTTGTGTTGTAAAGTTACTATGCAGCTTCCTTTGACTGGTACGTTCTCCCCAGCATAACCAGTAACCTTCATTTTCACCGGGTGTATTTTGCTCTTCACTTTGTGTTTTGTAGTCATCCAGCGACAACAGGTTTACCTGTGCTCCAGTATCAAGCTTGAATGGTATTATAGTTTCATTCACAGTCAATGGCACAATCCATTCAGCTTTTACTGCATTGCATATTTCGACAGAATCAACAAAGAACTCTTCAATCTCTTCCTTGACTGTGTGAACCTTTTTCTTTGTAGCCTCAGCTTTGCAGCATTTTGAGAAATGATTATTTTTCCCACAGTTGTTACAGGATTTTCCATATGCAGGGCAATTTTTTGGCTTGTGGATAAATCCACATTTTCCACATGTAGTGTTTTTATTTCTCTCTTTTGCTTGTTTTTGTTTTGTAAGCCGTTGTGTGTGTGTGTGTGTTGCTCCTCTCTTTTTATTGCATACACTGACGTCTCATCCCTGCGCAGCTCTTTAGCTTGTGCTCTGGTGGTTTCAGCTGCTCGACACATATTCACTGCTTTACCCAATGTTAAATCTTGCTCACGCAGCAATCTCCCCTTGAGTCCATTATCGAGTATGCCACAGACTATCCTGTCTTTCACTAGTGAGTCTTTCAGATTTTCAAATTCACACGTTTTGCTCAGTGTGTTCAGTTCAGCCAAATACTGGTCAAAACTGACTCCCTGTTTCTGATCATGAGAGAAAAACTTATATCTCTCAAACGAGACATTCTGGCTTGGTACAAAGTACTCCTCAAATTTAGCCATTAGCACAGTCAATGTCAAGTTTGCCTCGTCTTGCTGAAAGCTATTGTAAATGTCCAATGCATCCTCTCCAATAACGTGCAGAAAAATGGAAACTTTCAATTTGTCATCATCTCCCCCTGCTCCACTGGCTGCTAGGTAGATATTGAATCTCTGCTTGAAACGTTTCCAATTGTCAGCTAGATTGCCTGTTAACTGCATAGGAGTAGGAGGACTAAGCCTATCCATGACGGAAAACAGGAACTGTGTCAATTTCTCTTACTTCAGTATGTTGCTCATCAACTTACTTGTCAACAGATTCCAATGCAACCTCGCTCTCGCTGCCGTCACTCCCGCTGCTGCGGCTCGTTGCCCTTGCTCTTGCAAGCTAGCATCTTCGACTACTCATGTCACTTGTGGTAGAATGTTTAATTTTCGTCACGGAAATTTGCAGAGTTACTCCTTTCTTTTCTCTGTCTCGTCATAGAGACTACCAATCTGACACCATGTTATGTTTGTTCCTTATATAATGACAAACCGGGGCGTAGGTTTAACTACTTTTAATGAACATATACTTCAGCTAGAAAACACCATGTTTAGCCATGCAAGGCATTCTTCAACCACCTGCCCCGCCGGCACAGCCTGCTGGGTAACGTAGTCTAAATGTTATTAACACATAACAACACACAAAGGACATCAAGGACAACTAAAATCATAACAGCAATGCCAACTGTATATGTTTGTGTGCATGTCTGGCACTATTACATGTATGTGTGTGTTCTTGTATGTTTTTTATTTTATTTTATTTCACCTTTATTTAACCAGGTAGGCAAGTTGAGAACAAGTTCTCATTTACAACTGCGACCTGGCCAAGATAAAACAAAGCAGTTCGACACATACAACAACACAGAGTTACACATGGAGTAAAACAAACATACAGTCAATAATAGAGTCGAAAGCCTTGGCCAGATCAATGAAAACGGCTGCACAGTAATGTCTCTTATCAATGGCGGTTATGATGGCATTTAGGACCTTGAGCGTGGCTGAGGTGCACCCATGACCAGCCCTGAAACCAGATTGCATAGCGGAGAAGGTACGGTGGGAATCGAAATGGTCGGTAATTTGTTTGTTAACTTGGCTTTCAAAGACCTTAGAAAGGCAGGGTAGGATAGATATAGGTCTGTAGCAGTTTGGGTCAAGAGAGTCACCCCCTTTGAAGAGGGGGATGACCGCAGCTGCTTTCCAGTCTTTGGGAATCTCAGACGTCACGAAAGAGAGGTTGAACAGGCTAGTAATAGGGGTTGCAACAATTTCGGCAGATCATTTTAAAAAGAAAGGGTCCAGATTGTCTAGCCCAGCTGATTTGTAGGGGTCCAGATTTCGCAGCTCTTTCAGAACATCAGCTACCTGGATTTGGGAGAAGAATAATGGGGGAGGCTTTGGCGAGTTACTGAGGGGGGTGCAGGGCTGTTGACCGGGGTAGGGGTAGCCAGGTGGAAAGCATGGCCAGCCGTAGAAAAATGCTTATTGAAATTCTCAATTATTGTGGGTTTATCGGTGGTGACAGCGTTTCCTATCCTCAGTGCAGTGGGCAGCTGGGAGGAGGTGCTCTTATTCTTCATAGACTTTACAGTGTCCCAGAACTTTTTTGAGTTTGTGTTACAGGAGGCTTGAAAAAGCTAGCCTTGGCTTTCCTAACTGCCAGTGTACATTGGTTCCTGACTTCCCTGAAAAGTTGCATATCACGGGGGCTGTTCGATGCTAATGCAGAACGCCACAGGATGTTTTTGTGCTGGTCAAGGGAAGTTAGGTCTGGAGAGAACCAAGGGCTATATCTGTTCCTGGTTCTACATTTCTTGAATGGGGCATGCTTATTTAAGATGGTGAGGAAGGCACTTTTAAAGAACAACCAGGCATCCTCTACTGACGGGATGAGGTCAATATCCTTCCAGGATACCCGGGCCAGGTCGATTAGTATGGCCTGCTCGCTGAAGTGTTTTAGGGAGCGTTTGACAGTGATGAGGGGTGGTCGTTTGACCGCAAACCCACTATGGATGCAGGCAATGAGGCTGTGATCACTGAGATCTTGGTTGAAAACAGTAGGGGTGTATTTGGAGGGCAAGTTAGTTAAGATAACATCTATGAGGGTGCCCGTGTTTACGGCTTTGGGATTGTACCTAGTAGGTATGTGTTTATTTGAATGAGAGTGTGTGTATATGCATATGTACAAACACCTGCATGGCATCAGCCTCAGGCAAACCGGCATTAGTTGTAAAAACACTGCCCCTCAGTGTCATTCAAACTGACTTTTTATTATGTTTTATTTTGACTTTTTTTTAAATTACTTTTATCTTTGACCATCATTCTATCTCCCACACAGCAACTCCACTCCCACTTGTCTCCAATTCCACATCCCAACCCTCAGCTTCCCACAGCCCATCCCATCTATCTCTGCTGGCCACCCAATTCGGGTTTCTACGCAACACATATCTTTCAACTATGCTGTGATGTTTAACGTACAATTTCAATCTATCTAATCGAATCCACAGATTGCGAGTTGAAGTTAAATACTTTTACTAATAGTATGTTAGTAATTGACTGACCCGATCTCTCCAGATCTCCTAACAGTCCTATTTCTAGGGTCAATTTTAGATCAATGCTATGCATTTCCAGCCATTCCTGAACCTGAGACCAGAAACAGGCTACCTGAGGGCAATAACAAAATAAATGGTCTATTGATTCTCTATCCTCACAACAAAATCTGCAGAGCTTCGATGACTTTATGCCCCAAATATTCAACATTTTGTTGGTGGCAAGAATTCTATATAATAATTTTAGCTGAAAAGCACGAAGCCTTGAATCTTGCGCTGTTTTATATATCAACTCATACACCCTTGTACCATGGAATCGGTACATCAAAAATCTCTTCCCAACCATTTTGCAATCTATGGCACAGTTGTCAACATCCTGGTCCTCAAATGAAACTGGTATACTTTCCTATTTGTGCTATTTTTATTCCTCCGCCAGTTTTGATCCTTTATATTGGGCAGACAGACCAGTTCCCTACCTCCTCCCGCTGCCACCTGCTTGTACTCTTGGATTGAGCAGACCTTCCCATACAATTCTGATAACTCCATGAAGGATATAACTCTAACATTACAATTTACAATATCATTTAAGAACAAAATTCCCTTTTTAAACATCTTTCCCATAAATAAAGGTATTTTATCAACCAGCACATTTGAGTTCAGCCATAATATTTGTTTTAATATTTGTTCCATCTTGTCAGGGGGATGAAATTTAAATTGTAGCCAGCTCTGCAATGCTTGTTTGAAAAAGAGAGATACTTTAAAAAAAGTATAATTTGAAATTAATCGAAAATGAGTCATGGCAATCTGCACAGAGGCAAAAAGGCAATTTTTAAACAATGGATGAGCTTTTCTTAGTAATATACTTGAGAACCATTTAGGGTTCAAGTAAAACTTTTGAATAAGTGAAGCTTTTAGAGAGAGGTTTAGTGCTTTTATATTTAATAATCTCAAGCCACCCAATTCATATTCATTATATAGATAGGCACGTTTTATTTTGTCTGGTTTAGCGTCCCAGATAAAGCAAAATATTTTTTGCTCATATGATTTGAAAAACGAATCATCAGGAGTAGGCAGCTCCATAAGTAAGTGAGTAAACTGAGATATGACTAAGGAGTTACTCAGGGCAATTTTTCCATAAATAGACAGGTATTTACCTCTCCATGGTTGCAGGATCTTGTCTATTTTTTACAAGTTTTCTATTGAAATTCATTGTGGAGAGCCTATTTATATATTTTGTGATATGAATACCAAGTATGTCTACTTCACCATCAGCCCATGTTATAGGTAAACTGCAGGGTAATGTAAAAAAAAAAATTTAAGATCCAATACGTAATATTGTACACTTATCATAATTAGGCTTTAGTCCAGAGAGTACAGAAAAGTTATCTAGATCTTCAATGAGACATTGCAGGGATCTAGCTTGCGGACTTAATATAAAACTTGAGTCATTGCCATACATGGACACCTTTGATTTTAAGCCTTGGATTTCTAATCCTCTAATGTTGTTATTGGATCTGATTTTAATAGCTATAATTTGGCCATAACGAATAGATATGACGACAGCGGACACCCTTGTTTAACTCCTCTTGACAATTCAAAACTCTCTGAGAAGTAGCCGTTATTTACTATTTTACACCTGGGGTTGCTATACATTATTTTTACCCATTTTATAAGAGAATTACCGAAATTAAAAAATCCAGGCATTTATAAATAAAATCCAGTCTTACTTTATTACATTTTCAAAATCCGCTATAAATACCATTCCTGGCTTCTTATATGTTTCATGATGTTCTATTATTTCTAGTAGTTGTCGTATATTATCTCCAATGTATCGTCCATGTAAAAAACCTGTCTGATCAGGATGAACAATACCTGGTAAAACCCTTTTAATTCTGAGTGCTATGCATTTTGCGAGTATTTTTGCATCACAACATTGAAGTGTTAGACTGGCCTCCAGTTTTTTTAGATAGACTGGGTCTTTATATTTGCCATCTGGGTCTTGTTTTAAAATAGTGAAATCAGACCTTCCTGCTGAGTACCTGACAGACTACCATTTCTATAGGAGTAGTTAAAACAATCTAACAATGGAGCTTTTAGTATATAAAAAAATACTTGATATATCTCTACCGGTATGCCATCAAGCCCAGGGGTTTTTCCAGACTGAAAGGATTTAATAGCCTCAAAATGTTCTTCCTCTGTAATTTGGCCTTTGCACGGATCTTTCTGTACATTTGTTAATTTTACATTTTTTATATTATTTGGAAAGAATTCATTACCATAATCTTCATTCAGAGGGAGAGGATAAGACGGAAAAGAGAACATCTGCCTAAAAGAATTAGCTTCTTCTTTTCAAATATAATTCGGAGAATCATAGATGACTCCATCTTCAGTAACGAGTTTCTGCAAATTATTTTTGTTAGCGTTCCTGTATTGGAGATTCAGGAAGAATTCTGTGCATTTTTCTCCATATTCTTTATTTTTGTAATATATTATATTAGATCCTTCTTGAATAAGTTCCTCAAGTTCTTTTTGTTTTTCCTCTAACTTATTTTGTATCCCTGTAGTATCGTTTTTATTGCTATCTACCTGTACTATTAGTTCATGGATTTCCCTTGTTAGTCTTGTCTCTTTAGCCAGAAACTGCTTTTTTATTATTGAATATTGAATTGAATGACCCATGAAGGTGCATTTAAAGGTATCCAAAACAATAATGGGATTTGCTGAACCTATATTATACTGGAAAAATGCCGTTTTAAATTATTTTGACTTAGTTCAAAATAAGTTGTCCTCCAGTAAACTTTGATAAAATTTCCCAAATCCCAGTGAAAAATCTAAAAGAGTCGAGAGTTATGTGAATGCCAATTAGATGAGGATCCGATCGCATCCTGTCTCCTATTAGGACTTTAACCTTTGATGCAGAGAAAGAGACAAGAAAATAGTCAAGACGACTAGCTTGATTAAGTCTCCTCCATGTATATCTCACTAGGTCAGGGTTTTTTAGTCTCCAAATATCCACTATTTCTAATGTGTCCATAATATTTGTGATTTCCTTAAGGGCACGGTGATGATAGTTTGTAGAGTGATTACCTTTACGGTCCATTGAGATACTTAACACTGTGTTGTAGTCTCCTACCATAATGATTAGATCATTTGTTGCCTGTAAGTTCAATAAATTGGTATAAATGTTTTCGAAGAAGTATGGATCATCCTGATTTGGACCATATAGATTAATGAGCCAAATCTCAAATCTCTTTTCGTCCACTTTCATATTCAAAAGGATCTACCTTCCTTGCGAATCATTCCTGACTATTTGTTAATTAATATCATTTGCTGTATGTTTGATGAGAAACTGCATATTGCAAATGTACGCTCCCTTACTAGATGTTCGAAATTGTTTCTAAAATAGGCCGACGGCGTCGGGCCGTGCCTCAGGGCCAAATCTTCCAGGAAGTCATCAAACAAACTTTCTCGGACATTCGATGTCCGTTTAATAAAATAAATTCATTTTTGTAATTCTTCCGCCCTTCAGGTTAATCCCACCAGATGGCGAATGCCTTCTTATTGCAAATGTACAAAACATACACCTAATTGACCTGGCTTTTTCTCCTAAACGGAAAAGACTTCGAAGACGAAACTTGGTGGGCATGGGTTTGGCCAAATGGGCAGTTGGCCCCGAAACAGGATGGCGTCAGGGACTCACGGTTTTTGAGATAAGGCCCATTTTCTGGGATTAAAGGTGAAAAATGGAAATAGAGCGCTAATTTGACAGCTTTACGTCAAAGTACATGAACCTACGGTGTAAGGAAAAAAAGAACCAGACATTTATCTGTTTTAATTTTCGATAAATTGTCAAATGTACAATTCGTAATGTTGAGAAAAATATATTTTTTTCCCAAAACAGTTATGGATCCAGTTGCGGTGTGTTCAGACGAATCCGTTAACGTGGGTTTCGGAGCTCTACGTGATTTCTGTGATTTTCTGTGATTTTCTGAAATCACACACACGCACAGTCAATGGGGAATGACACAGTGAGGGGCTTACAGACAGACACTGCCTGCAATAGTTACTTTNGTACATTTGCAATATTTTCAATTCATTTTTACATCACGAAAATGACAACATTTCTAAAAGTCCCAGAGACACAAGGTTAGGTGCAATTGAACCGCCTCGGCCCATAGAGACGGACCCTAACGTTTCTGTCCGATAGCTCATTCAAGGACCCCGTAGCAACGCCCGGAAAACGTGGACCAATTAAGGTCGCTGCTCGGACTCCAAATGACCTATCGAGCCGAAACTCGAGATTCGGGGTCGCCTCAGCTGGGCCTACACATAATGTCGGAACTGGACCCACAGCTACAACGTAACTAGGTGTTTTACATTTTTACTATGATTTAAACAGAAGACGCTGTGAATTTTGAGCATGCCCTGATATATGTGATAGTTGGCTTCTAAACGAGTTGGAAAAAGTGGGTTTGGTGTCAGTTTTTATCAGTTTGGTGTCAGAATGATATCTAATTGACTGATGGACGCTGACTTGCTGGCTGACTTTTGTACATTTGCAATAAGATTGAAACATCACCAAAATGACAGACTGAAATCAACACTAAAAAGTGCATTGCCATAGTCTCTAGGCCGTGCCGAGTTCAACGAGACGCCCCACTTGACTGTAGCTCGCTCTGACCTCATAGACCATGCAAAAAAGTAGGCCCAAAATGAAGCCTGGCCCTAAATTTCAGTTGCTTTTGGGTGACAGCAGCAGACCCGTTTGGGTTAGAAGCACAATTCAACTTCAGGAATGTTCCTAAGGTCCTCCCGATCTGAGCAAGCCTAACCGTGACCATGTGGCATTAATCCTTAACAGTAAAAACAGGGTATTTTCATCTAACAGTTTGCTATGACATCTCTCCCCATAGGAATATATTGCCTGCTCCCCTAAATTCAACCTGATGCCTATGTGGGTTATGAATGCCATATGAACCTGTCTTCGATAGCAATCCATCAGACCACTATGAGGTCTACCTGTGTTGATTCTAAGCTTCCTGGAGCAACCGGAAGTGGTTAAAATCACCCTAAAGGTGTTTATATATACCCAACCTGCAGTTGGTGAAAAACAGACTTTCAAACCTGTGTTAATCAGTCAGTTCTTAACTTACAGACTTAAAACTCAGGATTCTGTAAAAGCCTACCCCAATGAGGATATGTGTTGACTTACAGCTTCCTGTGCCAACCGGAAGTGCTTTAAATTGGGGTCATAGGGGCTGTTTCGAAGGGTTAAAAAGGTCACATCTTTCCAAAACTTCATATGTGTGATTAGGCAACCCTCATGAGCTGTAAATGAGTCATTTCTCCCATCAGATTTACAAGAAAACTCTCACACACGCACACAAACACAGAGCTGGGATGGAGTGACACAGTGTGAGGCTTAAAGACACACAGAGCCTGCAATGGCATCACCATAGTCTCTAGGCCTTGCCGAGTTCAACGAGATGCCCCGCTTGACCGTAGCTCACTCGGTCTGACCGCAGCAACCGTGCCAAAAAGTAGGCCCAAAATGAAGCCTGGCCCTAAATTTCAGCTGCTTTTGGGTGACAGCGGCAGACCCGTTTGGGTTAGAAGCACGATTCGACTTCAGGAACGTTCCTTAGGACCTCCCGATCTGTGCAAGCCTAACCGTGACCGTGTGGCATTAACCCTTAACAGTGAAAACAGGGTATTTACATCAAAC
>QNTS01001127.1:251414-267373 GCA_003317085.1 Hucho hucho | reverse complement strand
GTACATTTGCAATATGTTTCAATGGGCTTTTAACATCACGAATTTGACATGCTGAAATCAACACCAACGAGCGATGGAGAGGAACCATGATCACTGCCCGGCCATCCCGAGTTCAATGGGCCAGTAAATTAGGCATTTCTGCAGTATTTGGGAGCCTGTCAAATTTGTGAGGGTAAATGCCCATTGTAAGACATTGCAAATTGACAACCGTGCACCTGGTAATTGAAATGGGTAACCATGAGCATATTTTAAATATTAATGTCTTTAGGAGGGTGCAAGGTATCCCTGGCTGGTTAGGGAGCACCCCCCACCTGTGGCCATCCAATTGGGGGCACCCCTGGTCATTTTGGACGTTTTTCAAAAAATCTTAAAAAAAACAACAGAGTCCCACTTCTCTCTCATCAAACATGACAAATAGACCCTATAGGATGATTGAGGGCTTAACATAGTGATATATATCATTTTGTCAGTTTAAATGCCATTTGGACATTGCTCACTGACTTTTGGGTTCGGACGCCGACTTCTTATGATGATATATGTAAATGGACATAACATCATGATTTGGCACTTTCAATACTTTTGTATGGAATCTTATTGCATTTGTACATTTCTTATGCCATTTGGACATGGTTCATTGACTTTTGACTTCCTATGGTAACATATTGCAAATGGACAAAACATAGGCCTTATGGACAATAAAGTTAATAAAACTAAATCAATAAAATGAGACAAAAGGTATGCTTATACACATCTTATATACGTGTTATTATCAAAGAAATCGAAAGAATCGCGAAAAACGGTCCAGAAAGCACTTTTTTAGGCGGCGTAGGTATTTTGATATTTTTTTTTGAAATGTCCAAATTTGACCCTTGGGTCTTGACTTCATGTACATATGCAATATGATTTGCCCCGTTGGAGCACGCTCGCCACCTACAGTAATTTAGAGTTATTACATTTGGCATTTGCCATATGCCATTTGCCATAAGAATTGATTGATCTGCCGTCCATTTGGGCACTCTTTTCCATCGTGTGTATGTTTCGTCCAATGGCAATATGTTGCCATTCATTTTTGTCCATTTCATGGGGGTCTTCCCTTACCCTGCTTTTGATCATCTCCTTTTGTTGGTAGTGTTCAAATTTTGCGATGGTCGGTCGGGGACCCTTGGTCTTGTCGCTCCGAGCTCCAAGTCTGTGTACTCGGTGGAAAGCCACCTTGTTTACAGTCTCTATAGGAAGTTTCAAGGCGGATTGCATGAATTCTCTGATCGCGTCCTATGGATTATTGGATGTGTCCTCAGGAATCCCAGAAAAAAAATATTTTCACGCATGCTACGACTTTGTATGTCTAGTAGCGACTCCTTCATCACCCTGTTTTCCCTGAGTAGACAATCCATGATGGAATCGTGGATTTGTACCTTGGCTGTGAGTGTCTTGTTTTCTCTTTGGAGTGTGAGAATTTCACTCTGGCTGAACTCCAAACTCCCCCTCAGCCCTGCTACCTCCTCACACAACTGTTCCAGTGTTGCATGGATTCCAGCCAGAGCACTAGCCTCTACTTCAACGGTAAGTAAATCGTCCGTGTCTTTAGATTAATCTGTTTTTCTTTTTTTTGTGAGGTAGTCGGATCTTTCCATGATGGAGTATGTTGTCCCTCCATAGATTAAAGCTGTTGGTACTCGTCGATTTCCCTCAGGATCTCCTTGATATCCAGGTTGGCTTTTTGCTGCAACCAGTTGTTTTACGAAAAGATAACAATGAGTATTTCCCACGACGACGACAGGTGTCTATAGTACAGCCAGCTAGCACTCGCAGAATCCACGCAACAAACTTGCAGTCCCAGCCGTAAAGGCTAACCGCGTCGTGGAATCCTTAGCAACAAAACTTTAGCTCTGATTAAAATAGATTTAAGGAAAATGTTTTAATATAAATAACAAACCGAGTGTAGACAGTACAATGTTCTGTTGCGTACTCTGATGACGCAATATTTGTAGTATTACTTTAGTGCCTTCTTGCAAACAGGATGCATGTATTTAAATATTAGTGTTCTTTACAAACTGCTTTACATTCTGTCAATTAGGTTAGTATTGTGGAGTAACTACAATGTTGTTGATCCATCCTCAGTTTTCTCCTATGATTGCCATTAAACTCTAACTGTTTTAAAGTCGCAATTGGCCTCATGGTGAAATCCCTGAGAAGTTTCCTTCCTGGTGCTGTCTGGTTTGCTTAATATTTTAAATGATTTATATTTTAGCAATTACATTTACTTTTGATGCTAAAGTATATTCTAAACCAAATACTTTTAAACTTTTACTGAAGTAGTATTTTACTAGGTGACTTTTCCTTTTAATTGAGTCATTTTATATTAAGATATCTTTACTTTTATTGAAGTATGACAATTACGTACTTTTTCCAATACTGTTCAAAGGCACTTCAATATTTTGTCTTGCCCATTCACCCTCTGAATGGAACACATACACAATCCATAATCTCAATAGTTTTAAGGCTTAAAAATCCTTCTTTAACCTGTCTCCTTTAATCTACACTGATTGAAGTGGATTTAACAAGTGACATCAATAAGGGATCATCGCTTTCACCTGGATTCACCTGGTCAGTCCAGGTCATGGAAAGAGCAGGTGTTCATAATGTTTTGTACACTCAGTGTATATAAGAAACATGTCCGGATTTATATTGTATGACAATATCTTGTTCCCCATGATAGATGAAACTACATCACTATGGTCCGGACTTGATTCCTGCCCAGGTCAATGGATTATTCCACTGATGGATGATTAAGGGCCTTGGGTTCAGGGGGTCCCCCAAAACTCATGTCAACTCTTACTTAATCCATCACGTGAGGGGTGTAATCACCTGTTGATGGGTGCGTCTATACAGGGAGGTGGGGGTAGGGTGAGACTGATGAAGATCAAGGGAGTAGTGGAGGAGAGGAGTAGGAGGAATGGTAAATCACTTCACTGCTTCACCAATTTAGACCAGCCGTCAGCCAGTGAGAGATTAATGGAGAATGGAACACTATCGATTTCCCTGGAAATGTTCTCCTCTGGCCTAAGTGATTCAACTCCTGATATCCTCACTCTATCTCCAGTTTTTCCCCTCCGGCCCAACCCACTGGGCACAGACGTTAGTTTAATGTCTAATTTTGATTTACATTTGGTTGAGTTTGCAATAACGTGAATTCAACTTGAAATCAACAAAACATTTTGGCATATCATTGGATTTAGGTTAAAAGTTGGGTGAAAAAAATATGAAATTCCCTTATGTTGCCTATTGGGCACAGACATCAATTCAACATCTATTTCACGTTGGTTCAATGTAATTTAATTGAAATTACGTGGATACAACGTTTATTCAACCAGTCTGTGCTCAGTGGTGATGACTTTTTGCAAATCCAATCAGTTTTCCATGTTGATTCAACATACATCACATATATTTGTTCTGTTGAAATGAAACTGTTGTGTATTAAGTACGGTGGTTAAAGGGATACTTCAGGATTTTGGCAATCAGTTCATGTTCATTGGGTTCTTGATGAAAAAGGATGGCTCCTGGGAGGAGTACGTTGAAGAGCTCTAATGTTTTTTCATTGCTAATGACATTGATAATGCCGAAAATAAATGCTCTGTGTGGCTGAGTTTGTTGCCGGGGGTGACATATTCTACATGACATCTCTGCTCGTCTCCAGCCCTGCTTACTGCAAAGGGTTATGATGATACAGTGGCATTTGAAGTGGCATTTCAGACCAGCTCCGTTAGAAATTGTGCAGAGATTTCATTTTCATAACTGTAAACAAAAGGCAAATCAAAATGTCTCCAGTTTCATTGCTGGTCTGCGTAGGTTTTCAATGCCCTGTAATTTTGGAGATCAGCTGGAACCCATGTTGCGTGACAGAATTGTTTGTGTGGTATCAGATGAGTCTCTCCAACGGCACCTATTGGATAAACCCAACCTGACATTTAGAGTGGCTGAGGGAAAAAGCCGGCTTAGACTGCTGCAAATAATGCCTGACTGCTTTACACTGAGAGACCAGGTTCTCAGACTGTGTCTTGACATTCATCTCACTGTACGTAGTTGGCTTGTGCGCGCGGAGGGGGCCTGTTTCAGATGTGGGGGTGCCCATAATTCCAACAGCTGTAGGTTTAGTGCTGCAACCTGTCACTATCGTAAACACAGGGGACATATAGCTCGAGTACGTTTGTAAAAGTCCCAGTCTCTGGCAGCTGACCCATGCCCACTAGGGCCACACAGCAGACATTTGATAAACTGTGACCCAGACCCTGAGGAGTATGTTGTCTATAGTACCCATGGGGGGCCACAGCCTGAGAAGAAGAAGGCCTGTATGGTCACAGTGCTGCAAAATGGCCAGAAGCATGTAATGGAAATATATACAGTAAATGCCATTTAGCAGCCGATTTTATCCAAAGTGACTTACAATTTCACCCTATGGGTGGCCCCGGGAACCAAACCTACAACCCTGGCATTGCAAGCATCATTCTCTACCAACTGAGCCATACAGAACTGGAAGTTGACTCAGGCTCTGGATGTGAGGAAACTTTCCATGTGTTGTGTACACAGAGCACTTGCAAGGCAATGGTCCCAGGCCCAGTTAGAGTTCCGGGTAAGATGTTGTGGACATAAGCTATCGATGCGACCACAGCAGGCTACCCCTGATCCTGATTCAGGCCACTGGAGCCAGATAACTGGGCTTCGACTGGTTTGTGCCTTTGGCCATCGAGGTCACAGGGGTTTATCACATGCAAAACTCTCCGGATTCGATTATCAAGCAGCATGAAGCAGCTTTCCAGAGGCTTGGGCTTTGCAGAGGGGCCCGTTTTGTCCATAGCCATCAACCCTAAGTAGCCTCCTAAGTCCTTAAAGGTCACCCAGTACTTTTCACTCTCTGGCTGAAGGTAGATCAGGCTCTGGATAAACTGCTGGCTCAGGGTTAGGGTTTCAAGCCAGTGAAGCACTCTAAGTGGGTTACATCCATTGTGCCTGGGGGGGTTGGGAAACCCTGGCCTACTGGAACAGGAAGCCTATAAAGAGGCTAAGAGGATGCTGCTAGGAGATGGGCTGCTAGTCCACTATGATGATAGAAAACACCTGTTACTGGTCTGTGATGCGTCTCCATATGGTCTCTGTGCCTTGTTGAGTCATGTGGAATATAATGGTCGGGAGGCACCTGTGTGCTACGCATCTAGGACCCTAACTGCCACTGAACAGAACTATGCGCAGCTGGATAAAGAGGTCCTGGTGATCATTTTTTTCTGTAAAGAAGTTCCATCAGTATTTGTCAGGTCGTTATTTTTTGGTCTACACCGACCACAAGCCCTTATTGGGCCTGTTCCATCGTATGAAGTCAGATGGAGCTTGATACTGGGACCCCATAGTTATGAGCTCTGCTATCATCCAAATCAAATTTTATGGTTAGCAGATGTTAATGCGAGTGTAGCGAAATGCTTGTGATTCTAGTTCCGACCATGCAGTAGTATCTAACAAGTAATCTAACAATTTCACAACAACTACCTTATACACACACAAGTGTAAAGGAATGAATAAGAGTATGTACATATAACTATATGGATGAGCGATGGCTGACCGGCATAGGCAAGATGCAGTAGATGGTATAGAGTACAGTATATACATATGAGATGAGTAATGTAGGATATGTAAACACTATATAAGTGGCATCGTTTAAAATGGCTAGTGATACATTTATTACATCCACTTTTTAATTATTAAAGTGGCTAGAGATTTGAGTCGATGGCCGAACGGCATAGGCAAGATTCAGATGGTATAGAGTACAGTGTATACATATGAGATGAGTAATGACGGATATGTAAACATATAAAAAATTGTTTAAAGTGGCTAGTGATACATTTGTTACATCCAATTTTAAATTATTTAAAGTGGCTAGAGATTTAAGTCAGTATGTTGGCAGCAGCCACTCAATGTTAGTGATGGCTGTTTAACAGTCTGATGGCCTTGAGATAGAAGCTGTTTTTCAGTCTCTCGGTCCCAGCTTTGATGCACCTGTACTGACCTCGCCTTCTGGATGATAGCGGGGTGAACAGGCAGTGGCTCGGGTGGTTGTTGTCCTTGATGATCTTTTTGTCCTTCCTGTGACATCGTGTGGTGTAAGTGTCCTGGAGGGCAGGTAGTTTACCCCCGGTGATGCGTTGTGCAGTCCTCACTACCCTTTGGAGAGCCTTACGGTTGTGGGCGGAGCAGTTGTCGTACCAGGCGGTGATACAGCCCGATAGGATGCTCTCAATTGTGCATCTGTAGAAGTTTGTGAGTGTTTTTGGTGACAAGCTGAATTTCTTCAGCCTCCTGAGCTTGAAGAGGCGCAGTATACACTGTACGCGGTTGCGCCTTCTTCACCATGCTGTCTGTGTGGGTGGACCATTTCAGTTTGTCCGTGATGTGTACGCTCTATCCATCAGGCACCACCCCTCCAACAAAGCAGCTGGCTAATGTGGATGCCTTGAGTCTCCTGCCACTCACTACACCTATGTCTGAGCCACCACCTCCCTGGGAAGTAATGCTGTTGGAGGGGTGGTGCCTGATGCCCCTCTCCATGCTTCTAGGAAAGCTGCACTGACCTTGAAGGATCCTGTATGGATGGACCTCTGAGGTTCCTAGCAGACAGTTTGGGCCTTACTGCTCTCATCGGGAAGAACTAAGTGTTGAGGGGCAGCCGGGTTGTGGTTCCTGGCCTGTCGAGGGAGAGGGTCCTTTCCATGCTGCATGATATGCATCCTGGAATAGTGAGGATGAAGGCACTGGCACGGAGCTATGTGTGGTGGCCTGGGATGGACATGGAAATTGAGGCTGTGGTGCGCAGCTGCGTCACCTGTCAGGAGTCATGACAAGCTGCCTTCACTTCTGCTGAGTTTAAGGAGTTCACTGGGCGGAACGGAATCAGACTCGTTACCACAGCCCCATATTATCCGTCCTCCAATGGCCAAGCTGAACATATTGTTCAGACAACCAAGGAGGCTCTGTCTAGGATCTCAGTGGGTGACTGGCAGACCCAACTGTCAAGGTTCATGCATGTTACGCCCACGATCTCTACTGAGAAGAGTCCAGCCAAGCTGTTAATGAACAGGCGATTGACATCTGTCTTAGACCGGCTGCAGCCAGACTTCACGAGTGCGTCTTAGGCAGGAGGATGATGTAGACAGGGGCTATGGTCATTTAAGGCATTTTGTACACAAGGAGTTCATGCACTTGATGAGCTACTCTGGAGGCCCCAAGTTATTTATGAAGCCTGTGACTGATGTGGTGTACTCCTCAAAACTCCTCTGGAGGCCTTATGTGGGTCCCTGCAGTCAAGGAAGAAGCCTCTGGACCTGTCTCTTACAGGACTCCTGATGGTCAATTGCACCACCGCCATGTGGATCAGCTGCGGGGCTACGAAGCAGCAGCCCCCTTTTCTGCCACCTCCTTCCTCCCTGGCCTGGATGACCTGGACACCACACCTTTAGGCGGAAGCGAAGGGCAAACTCCAAAGCTAAACCCTGATACTCAGCACCAACTTGCAGCTGAGCCCTTTCCGGACGCAATTAGGGTGCCACCTTCACAACGTTATGGGGAACCCACTATGTGACTGGGGTTCCGAGTGTTTTGGATATAGTGGTAGTGGGCCCCCATTGGTGTTAAAGTTCAGTCACCTGCCGACATGTCATTCATGTTCATTGCCTGCACCATGGAGTAAATAGCCTAAACTTACCGTTGTGCCTCCTCGTTATTGGATTTCTACTTTCAGCATGTCAGACATAATAGAAACGTTGATTTTACCCTGTTTTTGCCCAGTGGAAAGTGATCCAACTTCTAATATCCTCACTCTATCCAACTCCTGATATCTCCACTGTATCCAACTGCTGAGATCTTCACTGTATCCACTCTATCCAACTCCTGATATCTCCACTGTATCCAACTGCTGAGATCTTCACTGTATCCACTCTATCCAACTCCTGATATCTCCACTGTTTCCAATTGCTGATATCTCCACTGTATTCAACTTCTAATATCCTCACTCTATCCAACTCCTGATATCTCCACTGTATCCAACTGCTGAGATCTTCACTGTATCCACTCTATCCAACTCCTGATATCTCCACTGTATCCAACTTCTAATATCCTCACTCTATCCAACTGCTGATATCTCCACTGTATCCAACTGCTGAGATCTTCACTGTATCCACTCTATCCAACTCCTGATATCTCCACTGTATCCAACTGCTGATATCTTCACTGTATCCAACTGCTGATATCTTCACTGTATCCACTCTATCCAACTCCTGATATCTCCACTGTATCCAACTTCTAATATCCTCACTGTATCCAACTGCTGATATCCTCACGTTATCCAACTCCTGATATCCTCACGTTATCCAACTTCTGATATCCTCACTCGTTCCAGTTTTTCCCACTCCTACCAGGCCCGGAATGATTTAAGATCGTTCCATCGTTCCATTCCACTTGCTGGGCCTGGGAGCCCAGCAGTGGTGCTTAGTGACAAATGTGTGTGTGGGGGGATGACCATGGAGGAGAGAGAGAGTCTTGATGAAACCTTAGTGTCAGGGTCGTGGTCAAGGGGCACAAGGGAGAATACACTGAAATTAGTTATCGTTAATGTCACTGGCAAAATCAAAAGGGACTTTTTGAAGGAGAGATATCTGTGACTAAAATGATCAAACTGGGGCGAAATGGGTTTTCATTTATCTCTGCAATAGGAATCCAATTTCAGTTGGGGAAACCCATGAAGGGTAGTTGGAAAAGATTGTAGTAACAAAACAAACAAGAGACCATTTGAAAACTCAAAGCATATACTTTTTGTATTTTTGATGTATTTCATCTTTATTTATCCAGGTTAGTCTTATTGAGATAAAATCTATTTTTCAAGAGAGCCCTGGTCCAACCAAGACAGCACCAGAGGTTATTTTTTTTCCAGGCGTAACAACTTAGACATATACGCTCCATAAACAAATTATAAACGTAGACACACATACAATTACAGTGCATTCAGAAAGTATTCAGACCCCTTGACTTTATCCACATTTTTTACGTTACAGCCTTATTCTAAAAAAATTTTTTGTTTTTTAAATGTCCTCAAGTCTACACACAATACCCCATAATGACAAAGCGAAAATAGGTTTTTTGAACTGTTTGCAAATGTATATTTAAAAAAAAAAATAGAAATACCTTATTTACATAGCTATTCAGACCCTTTGCTATGAGACTTTAAATTGAGCTCAATTGCATTCTGTTTCCATTGATCATCCTTGAGATGTTTCTACAATTGGATTGGAGTCCACCTGTGGTAAATTCAATTGATTGGACATGATTTGGAAAGGCACACACCTGTCTATATAAGGTCCCACAGTTGACAGTGCATGTCAGAGCAAAAACTAAGCCAAGAGGTTGAAGGAATTGTCCGTAGAGCTGCGAGACAGGATTGAGTCGAGACACAGATCTGGAGAAGGGTACTAAAACATTCTGCATTGAAGGTTCCCAAGAACAGTGGCCTCCATCATTCTTAAACGAAAGAAAAGTTTGGAACCACCAAGACTCTTCCTAAAGCTGGCCACCTGGCCAAACTGAGCAATCGAGGGGGAGAAGGGCCTTGGTCAGGGAGGTGAAAAAGAACCCGATGGTCACTCTGACAGAGCTCCAGAGTTCCTCTGTGGAGATGGGAGAACCTTCCAGAAGGACAACCATCCCTGCAGCACTCCACCAATCAGACCTTTATGGTAGAGTGGCCAGACGGAAGCGACTTCTCAGTAAAAGGCACAAGACAGCTTGCTTGGAATTTGCCAAAAGGCACCTAAAGACTCTCAGACCATGAGAAACAAGATTCTCTGGTCTGATAAAACCAAGATTGAACTCTTTGACCTGAATGCCAAGTGTCACATCCGGAGGAAACCTGGCACCATCCCTAAGGTGAAGCATGGTGGTGGCAGCATCATGCTGTGGGGATGTTTTTCAGCGGCAGGGACTGGGAGACTAGTCAGGATAGAGGCAAAGATGAACGGAGCAAAGTACAGAGAGATCCTTGATGAAAACCTGCTCCAGAGCACTCAGAACCTCAGACTGGGGTGACGGTTCACCTTCCAACAGGACAACAACCCTAAGCACACATCCAAGACAATGCAGGAGTGGCTTTGGGACAAGTCTCTGAATATCCTTGAGTGGCCCAGACAGATTCCGGATTTGAACCAGATCGAACATCTCTGGAAAGACCTGAAAATAGCTGTGCAGCAACACTCCCCATCCAACCTGACAGAGCTTGAAAGCATCTGCAGAGAATAATGAGAGAAACTACCCAAATACAGGTGTGCCAAGCTTGTAGCGTCATACCCAAGAAGACTCAAAGCTGTAATCGCTGCCAAAGTTTCTTCAACAAAGTACTGAGTAAAAGGTCTGAATACTTATGTAAATGTAATATCTGTTTTTATTTGTAATACATTTGCAAACATTTCTAAAAACCTGTTTTTCTTTGTCGTTATGGGGTATAGATTGAACTATTTAATCAATTTTATAATAAGGCTGTAACGTAACAAAATGTGGAAAAAGTCATGGGGTCTGAATACTTTCCGAATGCACTGTACATACAGAAACAAGCAAACAATGTAGATAAAATCAATCATTTGGATAATTTTCCGTCATTTGCCTCTAATTTTGGTTGGCATTTTTTTTTGTTTAAAATAATTGATGGAGCCCTTTATAACACTTGAGTGGAAAAGCTGACAAATTGCACTGTTAATTTTAGACAAAGAAGAACGAGACAATGATTGAGCAATTGCGCTAAGGAGCTGTGGAGTGTAGAGCCCAGAAAGATTATCCTGCTGTACTGATTGACAATACAGTCAGTTGCTATTACAGAAGAAAAAGGGAAATGGAATAGACAAGGATTTTGGAAAGGATGTCCATGTTGGTAGGCTAAACAATGAAAATCAAGTGAGCGATTAATGACCTTTTTGTTGACCTTTTGACCTGAACCTTACCGATACTTTTTGTGGGCTTGATGAAGACAACAATCAGTTAAATGTGATATGTGCTGCCTGCTGAGTGGTGCAGTGGTCTAAAGCACCGCCGCGACCGGGAGACCCATGGGGCGGCGCACAATTGGCCCAGTCATCGTCTGGGTTTGGCCGGCACGGATGTCCTTGTCCCATCGCGCGCTAGGTACTCCTGTGGCGGGTCAGGCGCAGTGCACGCTGACACGGTCGCCAGGTGTATGGTGTTTCCTCCAACACATTGATGCGGCTGGGTTAAGTGGGCATTGTGTGTGGTAGTAAAAACATGGCTAAGACACATTGATTAATTTAATTAATGTACTATGTGATAGCAGACAACATGATAATATTGATAATAAGGCTTAAGTGCTAAAACAAGCTTAACTTAGATAGTTGTTGTGGGAGATTAACTCACTACAATTATTACATTTTCAGTATTCTGATTGATCACTTTGAAGTAGTAAGACAGAAAGACATACATAATGTATAGGATTTGTTGAAGCGGAGTATCTGATGAACTCAGGAAGGTGGCTAAGGCTGAATAGTTGAACAAACAGACCTGAGGATAAACAGGTCAGCAGAGGGTCATTTGGAACTGATTAATAGATCTGGGGAAAAGCAGGATGCCAGAAGACAATGTAACGAAGACCCCTATTGAAACAGGACATATGGGAAGCTGTAAAGCTTGGGGAGGGGTCTATGTGTGGAATGTAAGGAGAATATTATAAAGGCTGTGCTCTGAGACAGAGTCAGCTGTGATCCGGGTCACGGCTCAACCTTTGATTATTCTGAATTAAAGGTCTTATTGAATTCACAAGTTTCTTGTATGAGTGTCATAATTTGAAGATCATTTTTTCCACGACATGTGTCAAGAAGCAGTTGGTTGGGTTGTGTTTCGGAGGGCGCACGGGTCTCGACCTTTGCCTCTCCCGAGTGGAAGAGAAAGGGGATGGAAGAGGAAGGAAGAGTGTGTTTGTAATGACGTTAGGTGGAATCACAGAAATCAAATAATGAGCAGAGTTAGTACAGAGGTAGATCATGTCAAAGCATGTTGCGTTAACCTACTTACAGAACTACATCTGCCATGGTTTACCGACCCTTTCACATTTCAGCATTCTTTTTGTGGTACTCTTTCTGGTAGCAAAATGTAAATCCAGTTCTTTCACACTGGTATTGAACTATGAAGAAGTGTTTTGAGTTATGAAAGAAGAAATATCCGCGTTGTCCCCACGTTGTTTCTTAACACCAATATATCCAGGCTGTAACACAACCGGCCGTGATTGGGAGTCACATAGGGCGGCTCGCAATTGGCCCAGCGTCGTCCGGGTTTGGCCGGTGTAGGCCGTCATTGTAAATAAGAATTTGTTGTTAACTAACTTGCCTAGTTAGATAAAGGTTAAATACAATAAAATTTAAATATTTAAAAAACACTTACAAAACATACATTATTTTGTTGAACTCCCATAAACATGAAAATTGAATTTCATGATGCATGAAATTGTTTTGGTTCTAATTGTTTGCTTTTGTGAAGATTCACAATGTTGTGTGAAGGGAATTTAATAGTATGACAACTGGAATGATTTGAGTCGAGGTCTCTGTCTATGAGGTGAAAAGGAAAATGCATTTAATCATAAACCTATGCAATGCCTTAAAAGGGGTGCATTGTCAATATCCAGCCAGTGATCGTTCGAGGAAAGTACACTGTTGTGAATATTTAGAATGAAATGATGTACCTTGAACATTGAGAGAATAGATGTTTAAGACCAAATGCTGCTACAAACGTCAATGGGCTCCCTTGTTTCAGCTAAAGTGGTTTTGCAATGCAGATGTCCATATACCATCTACCTGCCTGTGCTTACATGTCAAATTAGAGAGGATTGTTGTGATCAAGAAGCGAATTTCAGCACGCTTACTAATGGCCTGCTAGAATTTAGATTATGGAAATTCAACAACCTTAGAAATGCTCATATCTAACATTTACATGCATCTAAAACAAATGTACATACAATTTACATATAAAACTCATTCTAAAATAACTTTTTAATATTTTCAAATATCCATAATAAATCCAACAGTAAAGATTGACATATTAAACTTGGGGTATGACCTCTTCAGGTGCAACCAAGCTCTCAGTTCAACCAAGGTGCATGACATGAGTAACAAACTGGATCTACAGAGGGTTGTCAGCCACTCTAAGGAAATTGGAAGTTTAATAAAATATATAGTTTTAAATAATAAAAATACCTTTTATTGAACTTTACCTTCAAGTGTTGCCAAATATCTTCTGTAACGTCCCGTCTTTCTAACCTCTGTCCACCCTCTAGTGCAAGTCTCCTACTCTGATTCTCTTGACCGAGACGCTCAGCTCATTTCACCACCAGACAGACTCCAACCCAAAGAAGTTTAAAAACAGATAGCTATTTCATCCCTCTCTTCCCTCTGTATCAATCATTACCTGAAAGTGTGATACCACTGAAAAGCTCATTGCTATCTGAAAAAGCTCTCATGCTACAACAACAAACAAACCAAAAAATATATATATGTTTCTCTGACAAACACTTTAGAATTACAGTTTTAATTTGTCTCTCCCTCAGATTTAGAGTTTAATGCAGGCCTGGGAAACTCCTCGGGGGCCTGATTGGTGTCACACTTTTGCCCCAGCCCCAGCTAACACACCTGAGTCCAATAATCAACTAATCATGATCTTCAGTTTAGAATGCAATTAGTTTAAATCAGGTGTGTTTGCTAGAGATGGGGGGGGGGGGGGGAGTGTAACACCAATCCGAGGACTGGAATTGCCCAGGCCTGGTTTAGAGAGAGGGTCTCATAATATTAGATGGGGCAATTAGCATGTCCGTGCATAATCATCTCCCCTTTTCTGTCTATTATTCGGCTAATTCCCATCAACCACTGTCTATGTAATTCAATTCTATAGTCAACCCACTCTGCACTGTGGAACATTACAGAGACAAAGAGTGACCTTAATATAAATCACTCTGGCACAATGACGGGCCGCCTTGTATGATTTTATGAGCTTTTGTGTCACCATGGCTTCCGTCTTCCAACCGTGACCTAGTGTGTGTCCTTTATAATGCACTACTTTTGACCAGAAGATAATAGAGCTCCATTTGTGACACAGACGTATTCTTCTGTGGTGATAAGGCATACCCACAGTGTGTAGAAATGTTAAAGTATAGGAATAGGCTACGTGATCATGTCAGTCATAAGGCTTAATCTGTGTTGTTGAATTGGATGACAATTTCCTTAATGGATCATTATTAGCTAATAAGTTCTTTAGTGTCCACTATTTTGAGATCTTTGAGAAACTTGTTACTTTTTTCACACTTTTTCACAGATTACTCTACATACACTCCCCTCTTAGATTTGAGTATAGAATGTCACCTTACATTGTTTTGTGTATTTTCATACATATAATTACCGTTTCGAAGTAAAAGCACTTTAGGTATCTCGTCCCCTCATTTGAAGAAGTCATAAGTAGTCAGACATTTTCACTAGGTTTACTTTAGTATATTAAAGTAGTCAAAAGTTTTGTAATTGGTCCCCTATTCCTTGCAAGCAATGACTACATAAAGTTTGTGACTCTACAAACTTGTTGGATGCATTTACTGTTTGTTTTGATTGTGTTTTGGATTATGTTTAGCCTGTTTTCATAAAGCGTCTCAGTGGAAGAGTTCTAATCTAGGACCCGTGGCCATATAATCATATTTACTATGATCTAAAAGGCTAAACTGATCCTAGATCAGCACTTCAGTGTTAAATTCACCTGGAATTCTAATTCTGACCCTGTTTGTCACTCCCCCTGTAGAGCTTTCTAGTCATGGATTTCACAGCCTGTCACTCCAATTTTATGCTTGTTATGATAACCGACTGATGCCAGAACGTGTTCTGGAACTACAATGGCGTTTCTAAAGTAAATAATCAGTTTGTCATTATTATGACGTCGTCAGGTTTACTTGAGATGGCTATGTTACCATTATTTATCACCTATCGTCATCAAAAGCCTAAACTCTGCTAAACTCTGGTGCTCCACGCAATCTGAGGTAGCTAGCTAACGCTACGCTAAAGAAAGACGGAAAACATCCAACTGCCTATACAAAATTGGAGGTGTGGCTGTAGTCTGCAGTGCTGTCAGCACAACAGCAGTAGTTATCTGAGTGGGTCAAACAAGATCCCAAGTGTTTGAGTCCCTCTTGACAACAACTAGGCCGTCATTGTAAAGAAGAATGTGTTCTTAATTAACTGATTTGCCTAGTTAAATATTAAATAAAGGTAAAATAAATAAAACTCATGGACTGATAACAAAACTAGAAGAAATAGACGCATGTGATGTCATGTGTGCTTTTGTCTGTCTGTTTGTATAGGATACTTCCCTGTGCATTTGAAAAAAATAAGAAGATATATATAAAAACCAGCCAAAATTATTTGATTGAAAGCAAGGATATTGGGCAACTAGGCTTATCTATTTTTAATTTTCTCATTATCATCCTCAGTGGGGAGTCCTCATCTCCAGTACCAATTTAGGAAGTCGTGAAAAGGGGGAGAGGGAGTTTACATCTGCTCCAGACTCCAGTGGTAATTGGCTCCAGGGTTCTGGAAGGTTTTCTAGCAAGGCTGTTTATACATTTTTGTTCTGAGCCCAAGTCTGCAATGTTGCTTAACAAAAAGGCTGTATAGCCTACTGGGGGCTAGATTATATTAGATCTACTGGGGGGCTAGATTCTATTAGATCTACTGGGGGCTAGATTCTATTAGATCTACTGGGGGCTAGATTCTATTAGATCTACTGTGGGCTAGATTCTATTAGATCTCCTGGGGGATAGATTCTATCAGATCTACTGGGGGATAGATTCTATTAGATCTACTGGGGGCTAGATTCTATTAGATCTACTGGGGGGCTAGATT
>QNTS01001127.1:234272-250834 GCA_003317085.1 Hucho hucho | reverse complement strand
AGCCCCCAGTAGATTATATTAGATCTACTGGGGGGCTAGATTCTATTAGATCTACTGGGGGGCTAGATTCTATTAGATCTACTGGGGGGCTATTAGATCTACTAGCCGACACTCACATAGCGGTTGTTTTGGCAGTGTTGGAGCCGGAACTGTGTTAGAGCTGTCAGATCCACCAGTGGCTCTCGGCATTGTACATTTCCATTTTAGTCATTTAGCAAACGCTCTTAAGAGGACATTGCTAAGCGGACATAGCCATTGGCTGCATGGAGTCCCATTAGTAGGAATCCCATGCAGCCTTGTTAACAAGTTCGAACACTGGAATGTGAGATTATCAACACCTCGATTAGGCTGATAGAAATCCTCATTATTTTTTTGAATGATTTTCCATTTGGGTGTCATTATTTCTATATAGCCTTCCCTTTCTTGTTCTGAAGTTCTAATGCGAGTGGGACGGGTGTGGCTTTGTGGCAATGACCACACGAGCAGCCGCTCACCAATTTGACAGCTCTAACGCAGTTACATCTCCGACACTGCCAAAAAAACAGGTCTGCGGGTGTTGGCTATCACGTGTTAAAGCTTGAATTGATTGAGTTTAGGCCTGGGGTAGTGTGTGGGGTTTCAAAATGGACGGACTGGGACCAGAAATAAGCCCTGGAAACACATCGGGCCATTTTGTTGTGACATTTAGCTTCCATTTCTTGATGCTCACTACACACTCTTTATTATAAACATAATACAATTTCACAAATACAATATTTTTTTTATACTCAATTTGTCAATAAATAATCACATATATTTCTTGTGTCCCGCCCTGATCTGTTTCACTTTGTCAGTGGGCAAACGTACAAAATCAGCAGGGGATCAAATACTTTTTTCCCTCACTGTAACTACCTCATCCCCATACTGTTTTTATTTACTTTTCTGCTCTTTTGCACAACAGTATCTCTACTTGCACATCATCATCTGCTAAATTGTAATTACTTCGCTAATGTGGCCTATTTATTGCCTACCTCCTCACGCCATTTGCACACACTGTATATAGACTTTCTTCTTTCTTTTTATAAAAAAAAAAAAATAATTATATTGTGTTATTGACTGTACGCTTGTTTATTCCATGTGTAACTCTGTTGTTGTTTGTGTCGCACTGCTTTGCTTTATCTTGGCCAGGTCGCAGTTGTAAATGAGAACTTGTTCTCAACTAGCTTACCTGGTTAAATAAAGGTGAAATAAAATTAAAATAAACAATGAATCAATTAGCTATTGAACTTCCTGCCCCATCTCTCTGTATATTTACTCAGTGGTTCATCATTTTGCTGCTGGCCATCCACTGATAGCTGGGCACACAGCCAATCGCCATGGCAGTGAGTGTTATTTGGCATGAGCAGAAGACAAATTCCACCTGTTGGGGGTGCGTCAATACAAGACAGATTTGGAGCGCTACAGGTGTTTCAGACACTATTCATTTACAGGAGCAGAATACAGAAAACATCAACAGCCTCCTAGCCATGAGCTATGATTTAAATGCAATTTCAAATCTCACAGAATATTTATCAGTGGTCTTAACCTGTGGGTAAGGGTAAGAAGAACATGCATTTTGGACAGATAATTGCCCCCAAAATGAAATCACATAAACAATTATGAATAATTATAAAAATCTATTACCAATTACTTTTATTAACACTAGAGTAATCTAAAAATTATTGATTTAAAACAATGCTAATTATTCGTAGTGGAACCTTGTGTGAACTGTGAAATAAAAATGAACGGCAACATGATGGAATTGATGCGAGTAAAGTGTGGGGGAGGGGGAAATAACTAAGTGGAAAACCGTCCGCATTACTCAAAAGAGGTCAACTTTCTGTCAGGTCAAAGTTCAAGAGCAGCTTTTCATTTCCTCCTGTTTGTTTTCCTCTTCTTTAACCACATCGAGGAGTCCTTGACGTTCTACAACTGCGGGAAGAAAAAGATATGACGCAGGACCTGTGTCATTACAGGGCGGTTATTTATCAAAACAACTGAATGCATAATTTTCTTTCCCCATTCAGGACGTGAGGACACCATCATGCTGTCCACAAGGTTAATAAGCAAGTACCTGCAGCCTTCTGGGGGAAATCAGAAGACCTAAGACAATGCGGGCCAGCCATGTGGATTATTAAAGCGTCTCTTATCTCTACTCCCCTAAGGCCTCTCTGAACACTAGTGTCCAAATTATAGCCCCACACCGCAAACTCCAAATGTCTACTTCACTCCAGGCTGATAGCATCAGGTTGGGTCCTGATTCCATCAACCCCAAGGTATATTACAAGGAGTACAATCTATAGAGGCCCTGGCCACAGTGCCCCAAGGAGGATAAGTCCCTCTTCTCAAGAGTCTGGCTGGCATAGTCATTTTTATTGAACCTTTATTTTATCAGGGAGTCATACTATATTATATCAGATCTACTGGGGGCTAGATTCTATCAGATCTACTGGGGGCTAGATTCTATCAGATCTACTGGGGGCTAGATTCTATCAGATCTACTGGGGGCTAGATTATATTAGATCACTGGGGGTTCAATTATATCAGATCTACTGGGGGCTAGATTATATCAGATCTACTGGTGGCTAGATTATATCAGATCTACTGGGGAAGAGATTATATTAGATCTACTGGGGAATATATTAAATTAGATCTACTGGGGAATAGATTCTATCAGATCTACTGGGGGCTAGATTATATAATTTAATTCATTTGTATTATTTTTTTGTAGGGAGTCATGCTGAGACCAAAGTCTCTTTTACAGATGATACCCGAATTACAGAAATTACAGAAATACACACAGAAAAAAACAAATACAAAATGCAAGCTATAAGAAAACACAAACATACCAATAAATACACATCCATTCTGAGTGATCATTTCTATCCTGTTACGTCCGACGACGTAACAGCACGAGGGGGCTACAACGGACTTCTTCCATCGCGACGTCCCTCTAAGGCCCTTCTGCTAGCTTGCTAGCCCCGGCCCGCTAGCTGCCTGAATCGCCGTGTCTCTGGCCCGCCGAGCCACTCACTGGACCCCTATGATCACTCGGCTACGCATGCCTCTCCCTAATGTCAATATTCAATTGTCCATTGCTGTTTTGGTTAGTAATTATTGCCTTATTTCACTGTAGGGCCTCTAGACCTGCTCAATACACCTTAGTTAACCCTTTAGTTCCACCTCCCACACATGCGGTGACCTCACCTGGTTTAAATTATGTTTCTAGAGACTATATCTCTCTCATTGTCACTCGATGCATAGGTTTACCTCTGTATTCACATCCTACCATACCTTTGTCTGTACATTATGCCTTGAATCTATTCTACCTGGCCCAGAAACCTGCTCCTTTTACTCTCTGTTCCGAACGTACTAGATGACCAGTTCTTATAGCCTTTAGCCGTACCCTTATCCTACTCCTCCTCTGTTCCTCTGGTGATGTAGAAGTTATTCCAGGCCCTGAAGTGCCTAGCTCCACTCCCATTCCACAGGTGTTCTCATTTGTTGACTTCTGTAACCGTAAAAGCCTTGGTTTCATGCATGTTAACATTAGAAGCCTCCTCCCTAAGTTTTTTTATTCACTGCCTTAGCACACTCTGCCAACCCGGATGTCCTAGCCGTGTCTGAATCCTGGTTTAGGAAAACCACCAAAAACCCAGAAATTTCCATTCCTAACTATATAATTTTCCGACAAGATAGAACTGCCAAAGGGGGCGGAGCTGCTATCTACTGCAGAGATAACCTGCAGAGTTCTGTCTTACTATCCAGGTCTGTGGCCAAAATTTTTTAGCTTCTACTTTTAAAAATCCACCTTTCCAGAAACAAGTCTCTCACCGTTGCCGCTTGCTATAGACCACCCTCTGCCCCCAGCTGTGCCCTGGACACCATATGTGAATTGATTGCCCCCCATCTATCTTCAGAGCTTGTGCAGTTTGATGACCTAAACTGGGACATGCTTAACACCCCGGCCATCCTACAATCTAAGCTTGATGCCCCCAATCTCACACAAATTATCAATGAACCTACCAGGTACAACCCCAAATCCGTAAACACGGGCACCCTCATAGATATCATCCTAACAAACCTGACTTCCAAATACACCTCTGCTGTCTTCAACCAGGATCTCAGCGATCACTGCCTCATTGTCTGCGTCCGTAACGGGTCTGCGGTCAAACGACCACCCCTCATCACTGTCAAACGCTCCCTAAAACACTTCAGCGAGCAGGCCTTTCTAATCGACCTGGCCCGGGTATCCTAGAAGGATATTGACCTCATTCCGTCAGTAGATGATGCCTGGTTATTCTTTAAAAGTACTTTCCTCACCATCTTAAATAAGCATGCCCCATTCAAAAAATGTAGAACCAGGAACAGATATAGCCCTTGGTTCACTCCAGACCTGACTGCCCTTGACCAGCACAAAAACATCCTGTGGCATTCTGCATTAGCATCGAATAGCCCCCGTGATATGCAACTTTTCAGGGAAACTTTCCAACTGCACTGAGGATAGGAAACACTGTCACCACCGATAAATCTGCGATAATTGAGAACTTCAATAAGCATTTTTCTACGGCTGGCCATGCTTTCCACCTGGCTACCCCTACCCCGGTAAACAGCCCTGCACCCCCCACAGCAACTTGCCCAAGCCTCCCCCATTTCTCCGTCACCCAAATCCAGATAGCTTATGTTCTGAAAGATCTGCAAAATCTGGACCCCTACAAATCAGCTGGGCTGGACAATCTGGACCCTCTCTTTCTAAAATGATCCGCCAAAATTGTTGCAACCCTGTTCAACCTCTCTTTCGTATCGTCTGAGATCCCCAAAGATTGGAAAGCTGCCGCGGTCATCCCCCTCTTCAAAGGGGGAGACACTCTAGACCCAAACTGCTACAGACCTATATCTATCCTACCATGCCTTTCTAAGATCTTCGAAAGCCAAGTTAACAAACAGATCACCAACCATTTCGAATCCCACCGTATCTTCTCCGCTATGCAATCTGGTTTCCGAGCTGGTCATGGGGGCACCTCAGCCACGCTCAAGGTCCTAAACGATAGCATAACCGCCATCAATAAGAGACAATACTGTGCAGCTGTATTCATCAACCTGGCCAAGGCTTTCGACTCAGTCAATCACCACATTCTTATCGGCAGACTCAACAGCCTTGGTTTCTCAAATGACTGCCTCGCCTGGTTCACCAACTACTTCTCAGATAGAGTTCAGTGTGCCAAATCAGAGGGCCTGTTGTCCAGACCTCTGGCAGTCTCTATGGGGGTGCCACAGGGTTCAATCCTCAGGCCGACTCTTTTCTCTGTATACATCAATGATGTCGCTCTTGCTGCTGGTGATTCTCTGATCCACCTCTACGCAGATGACACCATTCTGTATACTTCTGGCCCTTCTTTGGGCACTTAACTAACCTCCAGACGAGTTTCAATGCCATACAACTCTCCTTCCGTGGCCTCCAACTGCTCTTAAAAGCAAGTAAAACCCAATGCATGCTCTTCAACCGATCGCTGCCCTCACCTGCCCGCCCGTCCAGCATCACTACTCTGGACGGTTCTGACTTAGAATATGTGGACAACTACAAATACCTAGGTGTCTGGTTAGACTGTAAACTCTCCTTCCAGACTCACATTAAGCATCTCCAATCCAAAATTAAATCTAGAATCGGCTTCCTATTTCACAACAAAGCATCATTCACTCATGCTGCCAAACATACCCTTGTAAAACTGACTATCCTACCGATCCTTGACTTCGGCAATGTCTTTTACAAAATAGCCTCCAACACTCTACTCAGCAAATTGGATGCAGTCTATCACAGTGCCATCCGTTTTGTCACCAAAGCCCCATATACTACCCACCACTGCAGCCTGTATGCTCTCGTTGGCTGGCCCTCGCTTCATATTAGTCGACAAACCCACTGGCTCCAGGTCATCTATAAGTCTTTGCTAGGTAAAGCCCCGCCTTATCTCAGCTCACTGGTCACCATAGCAGCACCCACCTGTAGCACTCACTCCAGCAGGTATATTTCACTAGTTACCCCCAAAGCCAATTCCTCATTCGGCCGCCTTTCCTTCCAGTTCTCTGCTGCCAATGACTGGAACGAACTGCAAAAATCACTGAAGCTGGAGACTCCTATCTCCCTCACTAGCTTTAAGCACCAGCTGTCAGAGCAGCTCACAGATCACTGCACCTGTATATAGCCCATCCACCTTCCTCATCCTCATACTGTTATTTATTTTATTTATTTTTGCTCCTTTGCACCCCAGTATCTCTACTTGCACACTCATCTTCTGCACATCTATCACTCCAGTGTTTAATTGCTATATTGTAATTATCTCGCCAATATGGCCTATTTATTGCCTTACCTCCCTTATCCTACCTCATTTGCACACACTGTATGTAGACTTTTTCTATTGTATTAATGACTGTATGTTTGTGTATTCCATGTGTAACTCTGTGTTGTTGTTTGTGTCGCACTGCTTCGCTTTATCTTGGCCAGGTCACAGTTGTAAATGAGAACTTGTTCTCATCTAGCCTACCCGGTTAAAGTTAAATAAAGGTGAAATAAATAAATAAAAAAATTAAATATCATATAGAAAAGTAAAGACCAGGCTACCCTAACACTACTCTCCATATCAGAAGTAAAGACCAGGCTACCCTAACAGGCCTTGCTACCCTAACACTACTCTCCATATCAGAAGTAAAGACCAACAGGTTAAAGAAGGAGTTTTAAGCCTTGAGACAATTGAGACATGGATTGTGTATGTGTACCATTCAGAGGGTGAATGGGCAAGACAAAGGATTAAAGTGCCTTTGAACGGGGTATGGTAGTAGGTACCAGGCGCAACGGTTTGAATGTGTCATGAACTGCAATGATGCTGTTTTTTTTCACACTCAACAGTTTCCTGTGTGTATCGAGAATGGTTCACCACCCAAAAGACATCCAGCCAACTTGACACAAGTGTGGGAAGCATAGGAGTCAGCATGGACCAGCATCCTGTGGAACGCTTTCGACACCTTGTGGAGTTTATGCCCCGACGAATTGAGGGTGTTCTGAGGGCAAAAGGGGGTGCAACTCAATATCAGGAAGGTGTAAATCTCTGGCTGATGGGATGGTGTGCATGCCCAAAGGGAGTTGTGTGACATTAGTATATTGTTCTTCGTAGTTAGTTACTACTGTTGCCCCTCTGAGTTTACTGTGTGATGTAATACGCTGCAGGTGGCATTTGTAACCTATACATTCCCCAGCCATTTATTCTGTAAGATTCTGTATCTGTGCATTTGTGCCCGGGTGTATTCATTGGGTATGTGTGCATTACCTCTGTTACAATACCAGTACCATTCCTACTTTTCATCCCCATGTTCGTCTTCCTCAGTGTGTTTAAATAAAGTTTACTGTGTGTGTTAACTCTTGAGCTGCCTTAGCCCCCTCTAACCGGGGTTGATGTCAGTGGATCCAAGGTCAGCAAATACATAGAGCTGGGCTGTTCAGTGGATCCAAGGTCAGCAAATACATAGAGCTGGGCTGTTCAGTGGATCCAAGGTCAGCAAATACATAGAGCTGGGCGGTTCAGTGGATCCAAGGTCAGCAAATACATAGAGCTGGGCTGTTCAGTGGATCCAAGGTCAGCAAATACATAGAGCCAGGCTGTTCATTGCCTGTAACCTAGCCCTTACCTAAAGCTATTCAAATGGCCTTCTTGACCAGGTAGTCATACGTGGAAGGGAGGATAAGTGAAAAAAGCTGTTTGAATTTCCTATCTATCCTCTACAACTGTAACAGTGTAATTTAAATGAAAGTTGACACCTGTGGTTAGAGTGTCTGCCCTGAGATTGGAAGGTTGGGGGTTTGATCCCTGGTCAAGTCAAGACTGAAGGAGCTGATGCCTCTCTACTTGGCACTAAAGAGAGAGATTGGGGGTAAGGGCTTGCGATAGACTAGATCTGTCCAGGGGTGTACTTTCCATCAAGATACCTCACACTACAGAGATAGGCTTCTGCCCTATGGGTCATTCCAGCTCAGATAAGGCTACCTAATTATCATTGGTCTGCATATTGCGTAACACTTCTATATCACTTTATTTTACAGTTACCAGATACTTGTTTGTACTTTCAATGGGCCCAGTGTGTACAGCAGGCCTCTACAGAATACATCAACAACAGAAGACATTGTTTTCAAAAAAGTCTTTATTAAACCGTAACCGTCAAAACAGTATGAAATTCCTCTCGCTTTGGTGTAACATTATTTACGTACTGTAACCAGTCTGTCCGTAGTTAACAGTCTCTGTGGCCAGTTAGGTAAAGACACATCTATGTACAGTCTTGAATATATATTTTTTCCCAGTGAGATATTACACTACAAATGGTGACACATATTCACTGTAAAATAAAAAAATACCGGGTGGTTTTTCAGATTTGAACAAGAATGTGCTCCAGTTAAAATGAAAATAATTCAGAAAGTGTGTTTTGTTCATATAGCACTCACTATACATGAAGTGGGCCATTGGGCTTACTTACTGGTGCGCCAATACACATTTTAATTTCCACCACAAGCACTGGGTATAACCTCAAAAGTTGGTGTCCAACACCTACAGTAAATGATGTAAGACTCAAGGCCAGTAATACATGATCACATGCACTTCCGACTCCTCTACTTTCTCTTTATACCGTCATGTCATAACAAGCCATGCACTTTGACATTCTTCAGACCCAACTGGGTATGATGTAAACGTGATTATTTTCATAGGTTGATGTCCCAAAGTACTTAACTATACATCAATGATGTCACTCTTGCTGCTGGTGATTCTCTGATCCACCTCTACGCAGATGACACCATTCTGTATACTTCTGGCCCTTCTTTGGGCACTTAACTAACCTCCAGACGAGTTTCAATGCCATACAACTCTCCTTCCGTGGCCTCCAACTGCTCTTAAAAGCAAGTAAAACCCAATGCATGCTCTTCAACCGATCGCTGCCCTCACCTGCCCGCCCGTCCAGCATCACTACTCTGGACGGTTCTGACTTAGAATATGTGGACAACTACAAATACCTAGGTGTCTGGTTAGACTGTAAACTCTCCTTCCAGACTCACATTAACTACTTAGGGAGTATTCAAATTAGACCAATTAGTCAAAGTAAACAAACCAGCTAGCATTAGTAATTCATAGATTATCACTGTATAATTTACAGGTAATTTGACCAAATGTGGGGTAACACAAACTGCCCAAAAAATGTGTAACCAGGGATGTGGTGGTAGTGATAAAAAGGGTCATTGCTGATTACCAATCAAGATGATGGGTGGCGAGTAACGCCCATGTTAACGTTTTGTGGGTTGATATTTAACCATGTCTACAGTGACACAATCTGTCTGGACACCTAGCTAATTGCAGCCCTAAATCATAAAAAGCTGCAATCATATTTCACATGAAAAGGAAGAAACTATTGTATCATAATGCTGTAAAGTTGTTTAAAGGGCCAGTGCAATCAAAAACATGATTTTCACATTATGAGGTTGGAATAATACTGTGAAATTGATGATAATGCCAAGTTTGGTGTAAGAGCTGTTTGAAAAGACAGCCTGAAATTTCAGACAGAGGGTTCTACATGGAAACCAAAAGGGTTCTACCTGGAACCAAAAAGGGTTCTGCTATGGGGACAACCAAAGAACCTTTTTGAAACCCTTTTTTCTAAGTGTACCCTGGACCTCCAGTCTCCACATGTATCACCTGGTGATACGTTTTAAGTAGTCTTTTGTACTTTTTTGCATATTTACATTAAATGAAGAAATATACATGCCAGACATGCTACCTATGTTTATGACAAATGATATACAACAAGTAATGTGTGACTAGCTACAGTTGAATACGTTTTAAGTGTCGAGTGATGAAACCAATTAAAAATATTTGAATACAGCAATAGATCAATGCTCAAACAGTTCAATTTCTTCGCTACCTTTAGTGTTTTTTTTTCTTTTCTGAGCGCTTTGTCATCTTCACACCTTTTGAAAAGTGTCTCCTGAAAATACTTGAAATACAATACTTGAGTTCCCTCAATCTGTGACTCCAATCTACCCTCAATACAAAAATACACTCTTCATCTCTCTCAGTTTTTTTGCACTGTAAAGGTACACTGACAGAGGGTGAAATCACATCGACATTTCATGGAACTAATATATTTTACAAAACATTAGAAATTGCACAAAATAAAAAGGGGTTCTTCGCACTACTCTCTCCCCACTCTCGGTCCATATGCGTCTTTGAGCCAGTAAACAGCGACAGAATGTATAAGCTTGTGCAGACCCAGACAGATTGATGTCCTTCCTCAAGATGCACTAGCAGCTCCTGCGGCTCTGCTTCCAAAGATTCTGGAGGCATTCAGATTTTATAGCCTGCTGTCCATCATACTGGCAGCACTAAATCCACTTTGACGGCCCCTCTGGATCCTCCTCCCCTCCCTGTAATTGGTTCCTAGGGGTCGTAACCCCTGACGGCCCCAGGCCACCGTTGTAGTGGGCCACTAGCGACACAATGGTGGGCCTGACCATGTCAGAGTAAGCAGGGGCGGCTGAGTCCAGGGTTGCTTTCCCCAGCTGGGGGACGACGCTGGTGGGCTGCCCAAGGGAGGCAACCATGAAAGTTAAGTTGTGGTGGTTGGTTTTGCGGGCACTGCCTCGGACGGCTTTGGGCGGTGCCTTGGAGGAGTTCCTGAGGCTGGAACCCCTCTGAGGCTCTTGGCACCTCAGCAGCGCTCGGAAGCACCTGTAGAACTGGCATACCAGTGCACACACACACATATGTCCACGTTCAAACACACACCCAACATGCAGACAGACAAACAGAAGGAAAGATGCAGAGACAGTACAGCATCTGTTGGCTGTGTATTATCAGATTGAGCCACTAAGAATGGTCAGCCTAGAAAACTCCAACACATCCAGTCATGGCCTTTCTTAAAATGGGGAAAACAAATTATGTAAGTATGTAATGTCGTTAGCCTTTATTCATTGCAAACAGCAGTGTTAAGGTTTAAGGACCATTTTCTAGTGTACCTACTTCAAGTTGTTACCTACCCCAAATCCACAAAGACTACTTATAGATACTTGTGTACCTGCTTGAGATTAACATATGTCATTTAGCATACAGTCATGCGTGCATACATTTTACGTATGGCTGGTCCCGGCAATTGAACCCACTACCCTGGTGTTACAAGCGCCATGCACTACCAACTGAGCTACAAAATCCCATCTCCGCAGGCACAATCACATAAACTCTCCAACTTCCTGCTGACAAACAAGGGGTCCATACAAGTTGAGCCTTTCTCACCAGGGAAATTAATTCGCTCTGTGACACATGACTCCCGCTCTCTTTCTCTTGAGAAGTGCAATGGTCGATAATTACGAGCAATTCGGAGCCGTCTGATTGGAGACCTCCTTTTCCTTTTCATGTGGAACAAAGCTGAGAGACACTAATTATTTGTACATTTCCCAAATGGAATTAAATGCTGAATTAATTACATTCTCAATCAAGAATGGAACAATTTCAGCTTTTTCAATTGGATAAGTGTTTGCTAATGTGAGGTGCTGGAGACCTTAAATGGAAAAAGCCTGCTGAGGTAAGAGGACAACAGAGACGTATTTTCCCAACCGTACCCTAACCACTACATCATAGTCCCGTCCCAGAGAGATGAGCAATGATTACAATAAGGGACTAGATGGAGTCAGGTCTATAATTATTGGCACCCTTGATAAAGATTATGTCAAGAATTGGTGCCTGTAGCTGGTGCATAAAGTCAGGTGCAGGAGAGCAGAGATGAGTGAACAATGTATTTACTCAATACGGCACAAGGTAAACAAAATACAACGTGCCCAAAAAACACACGGGCGAAAATACCAGCCGGAACTATGCCGACAAGGAACAAGAGACATATAAACACGCACACAAACATGGGGGAAACAGAGGGTTAACATGCAATTGGGGAATTGAAACCAGGTGTGTAGAAACAAAGACAAAACAAATGGAAAAATGAAAAGTGGATCGGCAATGGCTAGAAGGCCGGTGACGTCGACCGCCGAACGCCGCCCGAACAAGGAGAGGGACCGACTTCGGCGGAAGTCGTGACAGATTAACAAAAAAGATGGTATAAAATAAATAATACAAATACTGAACTATATTGTATTCTCAAAAAAATGGAAATGTTGCTCAGAGAAAGAGATTTTGTTTAACAAGTAATAAAAATAAGGGTAAAAATTATTGGCACCCATGTTTGCAGCACCCTCCCCTTGCGAGCGTAACAACACTGAGCCTTATTCTAAAATGTTTTATGAGATTGGAAAACATGTTGGGAGGGATCTTAGACCATTCATACATACATAATCTTTCCAGATCCTTGATATCCTTCGTCTGTGCTTATGAGCTACCCTCTTTAATTCAAACCACAGGCTTTCAATAGGGTTCAATAAGTCCAGAGACTGAGATGGCCATTGCAAAATGTTGATTTTGTAGTCAATTAACCATTTCTTTGTGGAATTGAATATGTGCTTGGGTTATTGTCCTGCTGGAAGATCCACCTCCGTCCAAGTTTCAGCCTCCTAACAGAGACAACTAAGTTGTTGGGAAAAATGTCCTGGTACTGGGTAAAGTTCATGATGCTGTTGACCTTAACAAGGGCCCCAGGACCAGTGAAAGCATTATAGACCCATAACATCAAAGATCCAACACCATATTATACCATAGGTATAAGGTACTTTTCTGCATATGCTTCTGCCTATCAAAAGAAATAGAATGGATTCAGCCATCTATATTTAAAACCCACAAAGTGATCAGGAAACTACAGATGATCTATCTCACGTTTCACTCCAAAGTCAAAAGCTCAAAGCTCAGATATTTAATTTATTGGAAGCAGACAGACTGAATTATTTAAAAAACTCCAGATCCCGTTTTAAAAGCATAACAATTAGGTCATTGGTTTGTTTTTATTCCAGGCATTCACACATACAGATGGAGACAGAGACCTTAGTAGAAAAAAGCCTATGGCCCAGGTTGACCTTTCACAACCCTCCCGTCTTGTACCGCCATCTTAAGGGCACTGACGTCACCTCCCTTGAGAAAACGTAGTGTACTTAGTATACTCAGCATATATCATGTATACTTATAGTCTACTACATTTCCTCAAGATAAGTAAAATAGTAGAGAGCTCTACGGCACCACTGCCTCTTCAGACGGAATACACTAAAACATAGACACACACACACCCCACACACACGCAGACACACACACAGACACACACACACACACACACAGAAAAGATCATCCAGACAAGATACAGAAACACAGATCCACAGTACGTTGGCAAAAGTAGACAATCCCCATCTCATGATGTCATATTGGAGAGGCTAGAGACTGGCATGAGGTGAATAGAACCACTGTGATCTTGTTGTTGACCATCCCCTGATTTTTGGCAGCTGTCGAAACACAAACCCTACTGGGGAGAGGATAGGATAGATGAGTGAGAGATGGAAAGAGGAGCAGGAGACAGCAAAAGGTCATATACTGTATGGGTGATATAGGGGGAAACATCAAATAGTGGGTCTAAGACCAGAATGGAAAGAACTGAGATATGTAGGTGGAATGAGAGAAGTTGTGAGAAAGTTTGTAACGAACTTTGAATGTTCTGGTCTGGTCCAGTGCAGTGAAGCTAGATCTAGATGTCTCATTGGCACTGGATAAAAAACACCTGAGGAGTATGTCACGAAGAGGAGTTGGTTAGCTCCAAGGCTAGCTCCGCAAACACAGCAGTTTATACAAGGCCGGGAGTCAATCCGAACTTTCTAGTTGACAATGGAGATTCAAGGAAAAATGAAGGTAAACGCTGCAGATGTCGGCTCAATTGAAAACTACCTTTAAAGCGGCAATCAGTAGTTGAAACAATAACAAAGCATACTTCACTTTTTTATTTAACCAGGCAAGTTAGTTAAGAACAAATTCTTATTTTACAATGAAGGAATACAGGGGAGTGGTATTGTTCAGGGGCAGAACAACCTTTTACCTTGTCAGCTCGGGGATTCGATCCAGCAACCTTTCAGTTACAGGCCCAACGCTCTAACCACTAGGCTACCTGCCGCCCCAAAATGACTGACCATCCATGATGTCAAAGTTATATTTGTAATGTTTTGAGGCTATAAGGCGTTTCTTTATACTTACATTGTTTACAAACACTGGAGTAAAACAAGCTTATATTATGGGTTTTGATGGCGTACGACAGTTGAACTAAGCTCATGAGGCATTTATAAGTTACATCAATGGGTACATATACAGTACCAGTCAAAAGTTTGGCCACACCTACCCATTCTTTATTTTTACTATTTTCTACATTGTAGAATAATAGTGAAGACATCAAAACTATGAAATAACACATATGGAATCATGTAGTAATCAAAAAAGGGTTATTATATTTGAGATTCTTCAAAGTAGTCACCCTTTGCCTTGATGACAGCTTTGTATACTAATTTTAAAGGAAATCCACTGAGTGTACAAAACATTAAGAACACCTGCTCTTTCCATGACATAGACTGACCAAGTGAATCCAGGTAAAAGCTATGATCCCTTATTGATGTCACTTATTAAATCCACTTGAATCAGTGTAGATGAAGGGGATGAGACAGGTTAAAGAAGGATTTTTAAGCATTGAGACAATTGAGACATGGATTGTGTATGTGTGCCATTCAGAGGGTGAATGGGCAAGACAAAATATTTAAGTGCCTTTGAACAGGGTATGGCAGTAGGTGCCAGGCGCACCAATTTGTATCAAGAACTGCAACACTGCTGGGTTTTTCAATCTCAACAGTTTCCCGTGTGTATCAAGAACAGTCCACCACCCAAAGGACATTCAGCCAACTTGACACAACTGTGGGAAGCATTGGAGTCAACATGGGCCAACATCCCTGTGGAACGCTTTGTAGAGTCCATGCCCAGACAAATTGAGGATGTTCTTAAGGCAAAACAGTGTTCCCAATATTTGGTAATAGCCAGTGTATATAGACAATTTTATTCACAAAAACTGTTGAAAGGACTTGAGGAAGAAAGGGAATGGGAAAGGGGGATACCTAGTCAGTTGTACAACTGAATGCCTTTTAACTGAAATGTGTCTTCCGCATTTAACCCAACCCCTCAAGAGTTGTAATGTGAATGACCTCGCTGACAGGAACTGATCATAAAACAGTTTTTCTCCATCATTACTACGGATATGTGATTGAGGTAGAAATGTTACATGTTTGATTTGCCAGTAGAAATGTCAGATGTATAACCTTTAAAACGCTTCAAGCGCTTCGTTCTTTTAACAGCAGACTATTTTGGCTTTGTTTGGCAGCACCTTTACTGGGCCTTTATAAAGGTAGTAACTCTAAACAAAATGCTACAGTTTAGCAAAATAATTTGGATATTTGTTTCCTTACCTCATAAGCAACAGGAAATGTGAATTATTGTGTGGATTATAATTAATGGACATTTTTGTAGGGGGTTGATAAACTTTTATTCAGGGCAATTGAAGTCTGACATTTTAAAGTGGAAATTACAAACTTTAGAAGCCTTTTTTAAACCTCAAATACACTACAAGTTTGCATTATCTGCTGTGCAGGACATTTCCTGCAAAAACAGGGTGATCAAATGAAGATCCTGCATCTGTATGCACGTTTTTATAGCAATTTTAACAATCCCCATCTGCAACATCCATGGTTACCTTCACTGTAGAGAGGGAGAGAAGTAGCTAATTGTACTCACCATATACACAGTGCCATACTGTGTTATCTGTCTTCGACGATTGTTACCGTGCAGTAGGTCTTCAGTGAGACAAATATATACCGCTACTTGTATCTGTACAGCATTTTTAGTCTTCAACTCGCCTCAACTCACAGTTTCCATTGATACGGGCTGGGAGGAATTGAAGACTGAAAATGACATACAGGACATTCCGGTCTCCGATGAGCGGGCTGAAAACTTCCTGTAAGGTCAGCCATTGGTGGGATGTATGACTGAAAGTGGCATGATGAGACATTAGAGCAGTTCATTACATTACATGTCATTACATAGCATTATATCATTACTAGCGAGCTTGTGAGCAATAAACCTGCATTTAAGACATAGAGGGCCTTCAACTCTGAACACCAGTGTTTTACTGTTGGGTAAAAGTTACACTTGATACACACAACGCTGGACTCATAGGAAAAAGTTCAAGGAGCTGTATGTACATAACTACCTCAATTACCTCATACCCCGGCACATCGACTCGGTACTGGTGCTCCCTGCATATACAGTAGCCATGTTATTACCTGGTACTCCCTGTATATACAGTAGCCATGTTATTACCTGGTACTCCCTGTATATACAGTAGCCATGTTATTACCTGGTACTCCCTATTTATAGCCATGCTATTACCTGGTACTCCCTGTATATACAGTAGCCATGTTATTACCTGGTACTCCCTGTTTATAGCCATGCTATTACCTGGTACTCCCTGTATATAGCCATGTTATTACCTGGTACTCCCTGTATATA
>QNTS01001127.1:213671-224339 GCA_003317085.1 Hucho hucho | reverse complement strand
GTTATGAAGATGTAGATGACCCCATGGTATAATGTTATGTTATGAAGATGTAGATGACCCCATGGTATAATGTTACGTTATGAAGATGTAGATGACCCCATGGTATAATGTTACGTTATGAAGATGTAGATGACCCCATGGTATAATGTTATGTTATGAAGATGTAGATGACCCCATGGTATAATGTTATGTTATGAAGATGTAGATGACCCCATGGTATAATGTTACGTTATGAAGATGTAGATGACCCCATGGTATAATGTTATGTTATGAAGATGTAGATGACCCCATGGTATAATGTTATGTTATGAAGATGTAGATGACCCCTGGATTAATGTTATGTTTTGACACTCATGTAGATGAGCCAATGGTGTTGTGTTACAATTATGTCAGGATGTAAACCACAGTATTGCTAAGGTTGCAAAAGGATGTAACCTTTCTACTAATTCGCAGGTTTTCCAGAAATTCCCAGAATCCTCCAACCTGGAATGACCATTCCGTTCTAACAGTGACGAGCATGATTATCTATCTCACCTGCTTGTTCATGAAGATATAGATAACAGGGTTGAAGACCGTGCTGGTCTTGGCCATGATTGCGGGGACGATGCTGGCCTCAGGGGTGACCAGGCCCGGGCGTCCAAAGGTGGCCAGCAAGGCCATGACCCCATACGGCAACCAGCACATCAGGTACACCAACACCATGACGACCACCATGACGAGAACACGCTGCTCCCTCTTCCTGCTCATAGCTGTGTTGATGGCGGTAACCTGCGGAGGCAATAAGCAGGGAAGGAGAGACGACGTGTGCAGTCGATAATAGAGAAAGATACCAGAGGAAAAAGAGGTAACAGAGGGGGCCATAGAAAGACAGGAAGCGAGAGAGAGCAACCTTTAGGATGTCACTCTTGCTCCTCAGACACACGGGCATTAGAGTGGAATCAGAGAAAGACAATGAAGGGAATGAGATGGAGTGGCTTTTCCCAGACAGGCATGTTCTGACAAACACACACAAAGTGCTTAGCTACTGTTTAGGAGTCCTCATTTTATAGATTTTCCCCCAATTGTAAACAGTTGGTCGGCACCAGAGGAGGCTGGTGGGAGGAGATATAGGAGGACAGGCTCATTATAAAGGCTTAAATGTAATATATATATATTTACCTTTATTTAACTAGGCAAGTCAGTTAAGAACAAATTCGTTTACAATGACGCCCTACCCCGGCCAAACCCTAACCCGTACGACGTTGGGCCAATTGTGCGCTGCCCTACGGGACTCCCAATCACGGCCGGTTGTGATACAGCCTGGAATCAAACCAGGGTCTGTAGTGACGCCTCTACCCCTGAGATGCAGTGCCTTAGACCGCTGCACCACTCAGGAGCCCCGTTCTATCAAACACATCATATGGAAACCATGGAAACCACTTTTGACTCCTTCCATTAATTCCATTCTAGACATTACAATGAGCCATACTCCTATAGCTCCTGCCACCAGCCTCCTCTGTGAGGCACAATGCGACATCAGGGATACATGTCACGTCTTGACATGGCTGGATTCTAAGGAACACACTCATGCACTGACACACACACACTATTCAAACACACACACACACTATACAAACACACAGACACACTATAGAAACACACACAGTATATAAACACATACACCCTATAGAACCACACACACACCCTATAGATACACACACACAATAGAAACACACATTATATAAACACGCACACTATATAAACACACACACTATATAAACACACACACACACACTAAATAAATACACACTATAGAAACACACACACACCATAGAAACACACACACACACCATAGAAACACACACAGTACCCGCTGGGCTTTTTGCTCTGCACAAACATGAGCTGTTTTCATTTCACTGTCTGCAGTGTTTGGCCGCCCATCATATCAAATCAAATGCTATTTGTCAAATGCCACGTAAACAGGTGTAGACTAACAGTGAAATGCTTACTTATGGCCTTTCCCAACAATTCAGAGAAAAAAAAAGAAATAATAGTAAAATATATATTTCTTTTAAGAATAACACGTGGACCAAACAAACAAGTTTCCACGGAAACAGACACTTGTAATTCAGGGGTTCGGAGTGTTTTCGGCCACTCTTCCGGAGGGATCCGTGACACTTTCATTACACACACCTGTCCCCTATTCCCACTGATTAGTACTTGTATTAGTGTGCTCTTTGGTTTCCATTGGGCTGTCCATTATTGTTACAATGTCCATTGGTGCGTGTGAGTACCTGTGCTCTGTGTTTTGGCTTTAGTGCCATTGTGGATTGCGCAGATGATTACAGGTCTTGTCCCGTGTGTTAATCATTGTGCGCTTGTGTTATTTATTTGAGGTACTCTTCGCTCTTTTGTTTGGGTTCTGCCCTGTGTTTTGTTACGTGTTTGTTTGGTCTTCGTCCCCGTGCCTTTACACGGCACGCCGTAATTTGGGCTTAATAAAAAAAACGATTACGCATTCCTGCGCCTGTCTCCCGAATCATTTATGCCAGCGGGACACACTCAAACAACATCAGAAAAAAACATTACTGAAGCCTAAAACAACTTCCAGGTTTCAGCCATCAATCACTAATCTCATGGCAGCTAATCATGACAGCAAGATTCACTCAATCCATCTCTGCCTTTGTCTCTCCAAAGACAACCCTGTGATGATTTGATAAATGTTGGAGGTCTCTTACCACTCCCCTATGTATTGTGGGTTAGGGTTAACTAGGCACTAGCGAACAAGGGAGTATTATCACATTTCAAAGTATTTTGAAATAAATTATTCCTAAACATTACCATAATTATTCTGTTTACAGTGGGAATTACCAGTAAATTGGTTAAAGTTTGGACTGCTTAGGACTTTGTATTCATGCTGCTGTTGAGGCCTCTGCGTCATAAGCAACTTTTTTCAGTTTGGCCTTGAGGCAGAGACCAATTTAGCCAAAGGCATTTTAAGCAGGAAAAGGTCAGAATTGGAGAGGAAATGTCAAACCTTCGATGGATGCAAGGCTTTTCATCCACTCTCCATTTTGGCTCTAACAACGCTTTGGTCCATAAAATAAGTGTTCATCTGGGGAAAGGGCACTTAATGGGTTCAAAGAGCATTAGATGGAACCCATTAAAGTGTCCTTTGATTTCCCCAAACAGTCGACTAAAAGACTGATTGGGTAAATCATGACTCTGCTCAGTGATTTAAAAAGCCCTGGAAAGAGGAGATACAAACACAGAAAACAAAATGTCCCTCAAGGATCATTGTGTTGTAGCCAAGAAGAGGTCAACATTATTGACATCCCTAAAGGTTCTTAGAAATAAAGTAATGTAAAGTTTTGTATTTGGTCCCATATTCCTACCACACAATGTCTACATCAAGCTGTTGACTACAAACTTGCTGGATGCATTTGCAGTTCGTTTTGGTTGTGTATCAGATTATTTAGTGCCCAAGAGAAATTAATGGTAAATAATGTATGAGTGAGAAAGTTACAGAGGGTCAAAGATCATACCCCCAAGACATGCTAACCTCTCACCATTACCAATAACAGGGGAGGTCANCACTAGCTCTGACTTTGCTTGTAGCTACGTTATTGGTGGAAATGTACTTACTATGACTGTCATATGTGGTTGACCCACCTAGCTATCTTAAGATGAATGCACTAACTGTAAGTCGATCTGGATAAGAGCGTCCCCACATTTTTTCACACAGGCCCCTCTTCCAGCATTGGGGAACATCCCCCCCCTTCGCACCCCCGCCACGTCTATTTCTATGGGCAAAAGCACTGTTCATGACACAAACTGTTTACGCCCCTCTTATTGGCGGAGAGAACAGGTTTTAAAGCTTATTTTCTGGCAATTCTATACACTTGTCTAATGTGTATTCATGTAATATTTGAGTGACTCATTCATTACAACAAAATCTATGGACTAAAAAACCTAGCTTAAAAAACAGCTGATCTGGACATTTCTGACAAATTATAAATAGCTCTCTAAGGTATGCAATGACTGACAAGACAAGAGGAACTGATGATGCACTACCCAATTTAGAAAATGCACCTTGTGCAAAGTTGAAAGCCGGACTGAGTTTATTTGCCGACCCCTCGCCCAACTGTTTGAGAACCAATGTGCTAAATGACTCAAAAGTAAATAATTTCCCTTTTATTAATTTTCTTTTGCCTACAGTATAGCTCAGTAATTGAATTATGTATCCTGTATAGTGCCTTCAGAACTATTCATAGCCCTTGACTTAGTCCACACTTTGTGGTGTTACAGCATCAATTCAAAATGGATTAAATAAAAATAAATCTCACCATTTACACACCATAACTCATGACAAAGTGAAAACAAGTTTTTAGAAATGTTTGTACATATATTGAACATTAAAACATAAATAGCTCATTTACCTAAGTATTCACATCCCTGAGTCTATACATGTTAGAATCCCCTTTGGCAGCGATTACAGCTGTGAGTCTTTCTGGGTAATTCTTTGAGAGCTTTGCACACCTGGATTGTACAATATTTTCCCATTATTAAATAAAAAATTCTTTAAGCTCTGTGAAATTGGTTGTTAATCATTGCTAAACACACATTTTCAGGTCTTGCCATAGATTTTCAAGAAGATTTAAGTCAAAGCTGTAACTTGGCCACTCAGGAACATTCACTGTCTTATTGGTAAGCAACTTCAGTGTAGATTTGGCCTTGTGTTGTAGATATATTGTCCTGCAGAAAGGTGAATTCATCTCCCAGTGTCTGGTGGAAAGCAGACTGAACCAAGTTTTCCTCTAAGATTTTGCCTGTGCTTACAGTGCCTTCAAAACGTATTCACACCCCTTGACCTTTTCCACATTTTGGGTTACAGACAAAATTTTTAATTGATTAAATTGGCCTACACACAATACCCCATAATGTCAAAGTATAATGATGTTTTTTGAATTTTGTACTAATGAATACAAAATGAAAAGCTGAAATGTCTTGAGTCATTAAGTATTCAACACCTTTGTTATGGCAAGCCTGAATAAATTCAGGAGTAAAAATGTGCTTAACAAGTCACACAATAAGTCTGTGTGCAATAATAGTGTTGAACATGATTTTTGAATGACTACCTCATCTCTGTACCCCACACAAGTTGAGCAGTGAATTTCAAACACAGATTCAACCACAAATACCAGGGAGATTTTCCAATGCCTCGCAAGGGCACCTATTGGTAGATGGGTAAAAAAAAGCAGACATTGAATATCCCTTTGAGCATGGTGAAGTTATTAATTACACTTTGGTCACTACAAAGATACAGGCGTCCTTCGGAACTCAGTTACCGGAGAGGAAGGAAACCGCTCAGGGATTTCACCATGAGGCCAACGTTGACTTTATAACAGTTACAGAGTTTAATGACTGTGATAGGAGAAAACTTTTGTAGATATTTCCCAATACTAACCTAATTGACCGAAATTAAGGAAGCCTGTACAGAATAAAAATATTCCAAAACATGTATCCTGTTTACAACAAGGCGCTAAAGTAACACTGCAAAGAATGTGTCAAAGCAATTCACTTTTTTACCTGAATACAAAAGACTATGTTTGGGGCAAATCCAATACAACACATTACTGAGTGCCACTCTTTTCAAGCATAGTGGTGGCTGCATCATGTTGAGAGTATGCTTGTAATTGTTAAGGACTGGGGAGTTTTTCAGGCTAAAAAAGAAACAGAACGGAGCTAAACACAGGCAAAATCCTAGAGGAAAACCTGGTTCAGTCTGCTTTTCACCAGACACTGTGAGATGAATTCCCCTTTTATCAGGACAATAACCTAAAACACAAGGCCAAATTTACACTGGAATTTCTTACCAATAAGACAGTGAATGTTCCTGAGTGGCCAAGTTACAATTTTTACTTAAATCTACTTGAAAATGTATGGAAAGACCTGAAAATGGGTGTCTAGCAATGATCAACAACCAATTTGGCAGAACTTGAAGAATAAAAAAAAAGAAAAAAATGGGCAAATGTTGCTCAATCCAGGTGTGGAAAGCTCTTAGAGACTTACCAAGAAAGACTCACAGCTGTAATCACTGCCAAATGAGCTTCTCCAAGTATTGACTCAGGTGTGTGAATACTTATGTACATTTAATTTTCAATAAATTTGCTAACATTTCTAAAAACATGTTTTCACTTTGTCATTATGGGGTATTTAGTGTAGCTATTGTGTGTAGCTCCATTCAGTTTTTTGTTTTCCTGAAAAACTCTCCAGTCCTTAACGATTACTAGCATACCCACAACATGATCACAGCCATTAAACTCTTTCACTGTTTTAAAGTCAACATTGGCCTCATGCTGAAATCCCTGAGCAGTTTCCTTCCTCTCCGGCAACTGAGTTAGGATGGATGCCTGTATCTTTGTACTGTCTTCCTGTATTGATTCTTTCTGAATTTTATATGGAGTACGGAAGAAGTATTGGTGACGTGAAATCAGTGAAACAATACTACACAGAATAGAAGCAGCAGTAAGGGAAAGGGGGATACCTAGTCAGTTATACAACTGAATGCCTTCAACTGAAATGTGAATCAGAGAGGTAAGGGGGCTGCCTTAATCGACATCTTCAGCTCCCAGGAGACAAAGGGTTAACTGCCTTGCTCAGGGGCAGAGTGACAGATTTACCTTGTCAGCTCAGGGATTTGATCCAGCAGTTACTGGCCCAATGCTCTAACCACTAGGCTACCTGCAGTAGCAGTAGTAGCAGCAGCAGCATAAGTAGGAGCAGTAGTAGCAGTAGTAGCAGTAGAGGTAGTAGCAGCAGTAGCAGTAGCAGCAGTTGCAGTAGTAGCAGCAGCAGCAGCAGTAGTAGTAGCAGCAGTAGTAGCAGTATCTACATGTACATACTACCTCAATCAGCCCGACTAACCGGTGCCTGTATATAGCCTCGCTACTGTTATAGCCTCGCTACTGTATATAGCCTCGCTACTGTTATTATGTATTTTTTTACTGTTGTTTTTATTTCTTTACTTACCTATTGTTCACCTAATACCTTTTTTGCACTGTTGGTTAGAGCCTGTAAGTAAGCATTTCACTGTAACACCTGTTGTATTCGGCGCATGTGACAAATAAACTTTGATTTGAATTGAGCAGTATCAGTAGTAGTAGTAGTAGCAGCAGCAGCAGTAGCAGCAGTAGTAGTAGTAGCAGTAGTAGTAGTAGCAGCAGCAGTAGTAGTAGCAGCAGCAGCAGTAGTAGTAGTAGTAGCAGCAGCAGCAGCAGCAGTAGCAGTACCAGTAGTAGCAGTAGCAGAAGCAGAAGCAGTAGCAGCAGTAGCAGCAGTAGTAGCAGTAGTAGCAGTAGCAGAAGCAGTAGCAGCAGTAGCAGCAGTAGTAGCAGTAGTAGCAGCAGTAGTAGCAGTAGCAGTAGTAGCAGCAGTAGTAGCAGTAGTAGCAGCAGTAGTAGCAGTAGCAGTAGTAGTAGTAGCAGTAGTAGCAGTACCAGTAGTAGCAGTAGCAGTAGCAGCAGTAGCAGTAGTAGCAGCAGTAGTAGTAGCAGCAGTAGTAACAGCAGCAGTAGCAGCAGTAGCAGTAGCAGCAGGAGTAGCAGTAGTAGTAGCAGTAGTAGCAGTAGCAGCAGTAGCAGTAGTAGTAGCAGTAGCAGCAGTAGCAGTAGCAGTAGCAGTAGCAGTAGTAGCAGCAGCAGTAGTAGTAGCAGTAGTAGCAGTAGCAGTAGCAGCAGTAGCAGTAGTAGCAGTAGCAGTAGCAGCAGGAGTAGCAGTTGCAGCAGTAGCAGTAGCAGTAGCAGTAGTAGCAGTAGCAGTAGCAGCAGGAGTAGCAGTTGCAGCAGTAGTAGTAGCAGTAGCAGTAGTAGTAGCAGTTGCAGCAGTAGCAGTAGTTGCAGCAGTAGCAGTAGTAGCAGGAGTAGCAGTTGCAGCAGCAGTAGTAGTAGCAGCATCTCCTGTTTCTGTAGCTGAGACAGCTTGATGTACAAGTACCACAAGACCACTGAGTTGGTAACTTCACAGCATAACCCTAACCTTCAATGAGTATTCAACCTCTCCGTAGTGTGAACAAAGAACCCACTGTCCTTTGAATTTCCTCGGCAGCTACTGCAGTCCATTTATTTTATGCAGTCGCAAAAAAAGTGTTTAGATTTTAGATAAATATTTTTTTTTTTTTGCTGTATTAAATATAATCAAGGTGCTGTGTCAGTGTGTGCCAGTGTAACTCTGGCTGACACTGTAATGGCAATAAACTAGAATAATTAGCATGTGTCAAATGAGTGTCCGTCCCGGAGGACAAAACGGTCTGAAATCTGGTCACATTGAAGGTTTCATTTTAATAACTGCATGGCCCGTGTTAAGACGGACCCTCAGAAGGTCTGAATGTTATTGCCTTTTACCTCCGTTGCCTTCACAAGCTACACACAAAACAAAAAAACTATGTTTATGAGGACTTGTGATATAAACATAGGCGAGGGGAAACATGGGGACACCACCTCACAAATGCACTTCTATACGTGCTTAATTGTATGTAATCAACCCCAAGTTGTGGCTTGCATAAACGTATTTAGAGCCGCCAATTCCCAGTAAACTGCAACTGCACGGGTCATTCCATTGCCCTGTCTCCATGCCATGTCTCCGTAGCCGGACTGACCATCTACACTACGTATAGTGCTGTGAACAGAACATGGCAGGTTGTTCAGGGTGTTAAATTGAAATGACATGCGCTGTCAAACAATGTAATGTCAGTGAAAGGCAAGGGAGAATACCATATGGTCAACTTATTTGCCTGAAATGTATTGTACAGTAGCAATGTTTACAGTACATCTATGCGACATCCTTACAACTCCGGCCAACAATCAATCTGGAAGTCTATACAGCCCCACACCAGTGTCTCCTTAAAGCAAGCCAACAACTGCGAGAAGACACTTTCTTTGCAGACACAGCGCCGGAACCAGCCCACAAATTAGAGTGCCTTAATGTGCTTAATTAATCCACATAATCAGTCAATTTAAAGCAGTAGACAACCTAAATGGATTAAACGAGTGCAACCGACTTTGCACCGGTCGGTAAAAATCCCCTAATGCTGGAGTGAGTCGATACCTCGCCGTCCCAAGCGGCCTGCTTCCTTCAGCGCCAGGGACAACATGGACCTGCAGGTAATTATATTGGATGAGTGGAAGGTTGCCTGAATGTCCTTGTGGAAGGTGAAATCTGGGGCCTCTGATTTTAGTGTAATGCTCAGGTAACTGTAATGAATTACCCTTAAGGTACGGGAAGTGCTGGGGGAGCAAGAAACCTGTGGCCTCTCATGCCCATGTAATGTCCAATCTATTTCCAGCATGTGTCGTATCACAGAGGAGTTGGGTGATAAATGACATGTTCATATGCCCCCCTCCCCACCTTCTCTATATTTTAGATGGAGGTGATTAGCATCGGTGGCTCGCCAGCCTTGGAATAGGTGAGCCTCTATGTCGACTGGGCAGTGAAGCGAAAGCAAAATGACCGTGTACTGTTTGCAGAGGAAAGACAAACAGGCCTCTTTCACCTTTAGTGCTGCATGCTTCACTCACCAACCCCAGAAAGACAAACAGGCCTATTCCACCTTTAGGGCTGCATGCCTCAAGCGACAACCCACAAACCTGCCACCCGCACCACCGCATGGCTTCCCTCAGAAAACTCTTATAAAGCAGAGGGCAGATCAATGTGGGTTAGCATCTGCCAAACAAAAGAGGTCTGCCAGAATGTATCGTCTACGCCTCACAATCTTGGGAGAGATGAGCAGGAACGGAATGGTTTACAAAATATTAAAACTTTCTGTGTGAAGACTGAATTTCATATCTCCCTAACATAATCCTGAGACCAAAACCACACCAGTTTCTCTCAGGGGCTTTTAAAATCAAGGCAAGGCCTGAAACCAAGGCAAGGCCGCAATCAAGCGTTATAGCGATGCTTATTCTGATAGGATAGGTTTCCTTTCCTAAAATTCTGTATAATGAGGAAGAATCTATGGATGGGAATCATAAGGGAATCAATCAGGCCATCTTGAAGTTCTAATGATTGACACACAACATCATCTGTTCATTCATTATAGTCCTTTAAAAACCTGCTGTATGTAAAATATTGTGTGCTATTTGAAAAAAAAAATGTTTGACTTTGGATGACCAAGTCATGATTTTTGTTTACAACTTTAGATCTGTTTTCCTAAAGAAGTTAATTCCGCTATGTGTTTAGTTTCCTTCTTCACAACTGAACATGTATTTATCAAAGGGTCTTTCTATGTTGTTCAGTATTAGAGGAGGTGGGGGGGAGTCATACACCTCCCAACAAAACAAATACAGACACACAGGCACATTCATTGGTATTTCAAATCAGACTCAAACAGCCACACAATGACTTATGTGCCCAGACAAACACCAGACACACACCAAGCCCAGAAAGACACACACCAACCCCATACATATACACACCAGACACACACCAACCTCAGAAAGACACACACCAACCCCAGAAAGACACACACCAACCCCATAAAGATACACACTAGACACACACCAACCACAGAAAGACACACACAAACGCCATAAAGACACACACCAGACACACACCAACCCCAGAAGGACACACACCAACCCCATAAAGATACACACCAGACACACACCAACCTCAGAAAGACACACACCAACC
>QNTS01001127.1:188930-208142 GCA_003317085.1 Hucho hucho | reverse complement strand
GTTGAGGCAAAGCAACGGCAGGTGTTATTAAAGCATTACGTTGAGGCAAAGCACCGCCAGGTGTTATTATTAAAGCAGGTTGAGGTTGGAAGTTTAGAGTCAATTGGGTGTGAGGTTCAGGAGGGTGCAGTGATTTTGCAAGGGTTAGTTTCACCTTTCAGAATCTCAAAGAGGCTCTAGGCAAACAGGCCAAATGTGAGATAGTTTATCACTTGATGATTGATTTTGAAGTCTCTCTGTAGAACTGGATGATATCCTGCTCTGGCTTGGAGGAGTGCTTAGATATATTCCGGCACCATGAGCGCCAGCTCTGTGCAAATATAGACAATGAAAAAACAGAAGTGACACATTGGAGCTCCCGAGTGACACAGTAGTCTAAGGCACTGCATCTCAGTGCTTGAGGCGTCACTACAGACCCTGGTTTGATTCCAGGCTGTATCACAACCAACCGTGATTGGGAGTCCCATATGGCGGCGCACAATTGGCCCAGCGCCGTCCAGGTTAGGGGAGGGTTTGGCCAGGGTAGGCCGTCATTGTAAATAAGAATTTGTTCTTAACTGACTTGCCTAGTTAAATAAATAAAATATTGGACACATGGAGCATCCGGGATCGCTGTCACACCCCTTAGTATTCAATTAACCAATATTACTCATGTGGTTGTTTTGAGCCGCAGTTAACACGAGTGTGACAAATGCCAAGGCTTTCTGGTCTTTCTTAACCCTAACTTTACCCACTCAGAGGCTGTAATAAAACTCCCAATCAGTCACCAAAGATCTGGGATAAAGGCAAGAATTCAGTTGGTGCGGGATTCATATTGCACCATTAGTAGAGACCTTGAAGAGTAGGAATACTGAAAATACTGTAAATAGTTACAATGTAAAAAGGCTAAAAAGCAATACTTTTTTGAGAAAGAAAATGTTCAACCAGGCGGCTGATATGTCAGTAAAAAGTATGGTGGACGTATTTTGTATTAAAAATACTTATTTTGATGAAAAATATCATTGAATTGTTGACAACACACTATATTAGGCAACATAAATAGGTTAAACCACGCTTCATGACCCATTAATCGATATTCAGACTTAAGGTTGCCTATAAAATAATGCCTATCACAGTAATAATCTCAAGATTTAGTCTGAACATTGGATCAATGACATTTTAAGAAAACCACTGTGAGGGACATAAAAACTACAATCATTTCAATGTATACTGAACAGAAATATAAGCTCAACATGCAATAATTTCTAAGATTTTACTGAGTTACAGTTCATATAAGGAAATCAGTCAATTGAAATAGATTCATTAAGCCCTAATCTATGGATTTCACATGACTAGGAATACAGATATGCATATGTTGGTCACAGTTACCTTAAAAAAAGGTAGGTGCGTGGATCAGAAAAACAGTCAGTATCTGGTGTGACCACCATTTGCCTCATGCAGCGCAACACATCTCCTTTGCATAGAGATGATCAGGCTGTTGATTGCGGCCTGTGGAATGTTGTCCCACTCTGTTGTTGGATATTGGCGGGAACTGGAATAATCTGTCGTACACGTCGATCCAGAGCATCCCATGCTCAATGGGTGACATGTCTGGTGAATATTCAAGCCATGGAAGATCTGGGACATTTTCAGCTTCCAGGAATTGTGTACAGATCCTTGCAACATGGGGCCGTGCATTATCATGCTGAAACATGAGGTGATGGCCACGAATGAATGGCACAACAATGGGCCTAAGGATCTCATCACGGTAACTGTCATCGATAAAATGCAATTGTTTTCGTTGTCTGTATCTTATGCCTGCCCATACCATAACCCCACACCGCAACCATGGGGCACTCTGTTCACAACGTTGACATCAGCAAACCACTCGCCCACATGATGCCATACATGTGGTCTGTGGTTGTGAGGACAGAAGGGCGTACTGCCAAACCCTCTAAAACAACATTGGAGGCGGAAAAATTAACATTCAATTCTCTGGCAACAGCTCTGCTGGACATTCCTGCAGTTAGCATGCCAATTGCATGCTCCCTCAAAACTTGAGACATCTGTGGCATTGTGTTGTGTGACAAAACAGCACATTTTAGTGTGGCCTTTTATTTTCCCCTACACAAGGTGCACCTGTGTAATGATCATGCTGTTGATATGCCACAACTGTCAGGTGTATGGATTATCTTGGCAAAGGAGAAATACTCACTAACAGGGTTGTAAACTAATTTGTGCACAAAATTTGAGATAAATAAGTGTTTTGTGCGTATGGAACATTTCTGGGATATTTTATTTCAGCTCATGAAACATGGGACCAACACTTCACATGTTCTTGTTCAGTAAAATTGAATATTCAGATTTCGACACACAAAATTACCATAATTGATTTATCAGTCCTTATTTAACAATGCTTACTACTGTAATATTGCTGAAATGAGTAAAAATGCTATGCAAATTTCCATTCTAATATGGCATTGCTATTAGGACTTTGGACTTCTTAACCACCAGGTAGAGCTCTGTTATTTCCTAAATAAACATAAAGTTGAGGAAATAAAACTATTGGAGTAATTAGTAATTTTACTCACGGTGTAAAAACTAAATATAGCCAGGTTAAGCAAACACCAGGACACCCATTACCAGACAGAGATTAATTTACACACACACACACACACGCGCACACACACACTCACCTTTATCACAAACAGCTCCCAACCTCAGAACAGGGAGAATCTCCTCCCTCGGGCTTTAAACCCATTCAGTATGCCATCGTTCTTATTCATTGTCCCAGTATGGCTCCAGTTTAATGCATTGTAGGGATGCTAAATTCCAACAGCAAATTAATTTCATGCATGAATATTTTATTTCAAATAACACAAAGAGCAAACCATTAGAGGTGTGAAATGATAAATCTGTCAATTTGTGTTTTTTTTTAACAAAATAACAGATTGGTGATGTCAGTTGTTTTTGGAAGGCTTATATTTGTCATAGACATTGGATTGCTGCAGAACACAAAATATCTGTAGCTAGCTAAATATCTCAGGTTGTTATTGAGGCTTTCACACTTTGCAGCTACAGTATATTTAACTATTGAACAACTACCACATTATGTGCACTGCTTTATCATGTGCCTTATAAATGTCATTCACACATCCCACAGAGTTTACCACAGAGTTTACCACAGAGTTTACCACAGAGTTTACCATGAATGAGATCTTTGCAAACATTGCCTTTAATAAAAGGCGCATTGCCTTTAATAAAATACACTTTATTGGTAGTGCAGTACGAATAAATCCTGTCCAAAGAGCCAGTGCATGTACTAAACCACATTCGAGTTGCGCATCATTTCCATATTGGTGGATATCGCCTAATGTCAATGGGAGATATGCACATCTTTAGGATTTGGTCCATAGAAATCTTCATGGAATTTCTCATCCTATCGTTATTTTTTATTAATGACACTTTATTTATTCACTGTGGACTCAAGACAGGGAAGACTGTAAAATAATACAATCTCCCGGAGGCTAAGCCATCCTAACGTGTGTAAAATTATTTCCTTCTGGAATCTTCTTCTTTGATTTAGCAAAGACCCTCGGTTTTCCAAACCAGAAACAAGCAAGTGGCATGGCTTCACTGTTAAGGGGAATCTGCAATTGCTGCATCCGCTTTTTTTTATTTTTACTTTTAATTCATAATATATACCCATTGATTCATGAAGAATACAACTTATACACTGAGTATACAAAACATTAAGAACACCTGCTCTTTCCATTACGTAGATTTACCAGGTGAATCCAGGTGAAAGCTATGATCCCTTATTGATGTCACTTGTTAAATCCACTTCCATCAGTGTAGATGAAGGAGACAGGTTAAATAAAGAAGGAACATAGATTGTGTATACAGTGGGGAGAACAAGTATTTGATACACTGCCGATTTTGCAGGTTTTCCCACTTACAAAGCATGTAGAAGTCTGTAATTTTTATCATAGGTACTCTTCAACTGTGAGTGACGGAATCTAAAACAAAAATCCAGAAAATCACATTGTATGATTTTTAAGTAATTAATTTGCATTTTATTGCATGACATAAGTATTTGATACATCAGTAAAGCAGAACTTAATATTTGGTACAGAAACCTTTGTTTGCAATTACAGAGATCATACGTTTCCTGTAGTTCTTGACCAGGTTTGCACACACTGCAGCAGGGATTTTGGCCCACTCCTCCNGTTCAGGTCTGGAGACTGGCTAGGCCACTCCAGGACCTTGAGATGCTTCTTCTTCCTTAGTTGCCCTGGCTGAGTGTTTCGGGTCGTTGTCATGCTGGAAGACCCAGCCACGACCCATCTTCAATGCTCTTACTGAGGGAAGGAGGTTGTTGGCCAAGATCTCGCGATACATGGCCCCATCCATCCTCCCCTCAATACGGTGCAGTCGTCCTGTCCCCTTTGCAGAAAAGCATCCCCAAAGAATGATGTTTCCACCTCCATGCTTCACGGTTGGGATGGTGTTCTTGGGGTTGTACTCATCCTTCTTCATCCTCCAAACACAGCGAGTGGAGTTTAGACCAAAAAGCTCTATTTTTGTCTCATCAGACCACATGACCTTATCCCATTCCTCCTCTGGATCATCCAGATGGTCATTGGCAAACTTCAGACGGGCCTGGACATGCGCTGGCTTGAGCAGGGGGACCTTGCGTGCACTGCAGGATTTTAATCCATGACGGCGTAGTGTGTTACTAATGGTTTTCTTTGAGACTGTGGTCCCAGCTCTCTTCAGGTCATTGACCAGGTCCTGCCATGTCTTTCTGGGCTGATCCCTCACCTTCCTCATGATCATTGATGCCCCACGAGGTGAGATCTTGCATGGTGCCCCAGACCGAGGGAGATTGACCGTCATCTTGAACTTCTTCCATTTTCTAATAATTGCGCCAACAGTTGTTGCTTTCTTACCAAGCTGCTTGCCTATTGTCCTGTAGCCCATCCCAGCCTTGTGCAGATCTACAATTTTACCCCTGATGTCCTTACACAGCTCTCTGGTCTTGGCCATTGTGGAGAGGTTGGAGTCTGTTTGATTGAGTGTGTGGACAGGTGTCTTTTATACAGGTAACGAGTTCAAACTGGTGCAGTTAATACAGGTAATGAGTGGAGAGCAGGAGGGCTTCTTAAAGAAAAACTAACAGGTCTGTGAGAGCCGGAATTCTTACTGGTTGGTAGGTGATCAAATACTTATATCATGCAATAAAATGCAAATTAATTATTTAATTATTTATTTTTCTGGATTTTTGTTTTAGATTCCGTCTCTCACAGTTGAAGTGTACCTATGATAAAAATTACAGACCTCTACATGCTTTGTAAGTAGGAAAACCTGCAAAATCGGCAGTGTATCAAATACTTGTTCTCCCCACTGTATGTGCCATTCAGAGGGTGAATGGGCAACTCTGCTGGGTTTTTCACACTCAACAGTTTCCTGTGTGTATCAAGAATGGTTCACCACCCAAAGGACATCCAGCCAACTTGACACAACTGTGGGAAGCATCTGAGTCAACATGGGCCAGCGTCCCTGTGAAACCCCTTGTTTTCTCCTTTGTTTGTAAACAAAGTAATTGTAAACAAACGCTGTATAGCCTGACAACATGGTTAAAACAAAACATTTGTGTACAGATGGAAATAGGTTGTCAAGAAAAATCGGATAATCAGCCAGGCCAGTGCTTCGATTCTGATGTAGAATTCTAATCAGCCAGGCCAGTGCTTCAATTCCGATGTAGAATTCTAATCAGCCAGGCCAGTGCTTTGATTCCGATGTAGAATTCTAATCAGCCAGGCCAGTGCTTCGATTCCGATGTAGAATTCTCTGGGGAATAAAGATGTCTACTCTCACAAGACAGACGTGGAGACAGGAGTAAGAGTCGCAGTGGCTGTCCTGAATATGCCAAAGTATGACAGTGATATTTACGACGGGGGCAAACCGTTCATCACTCGCAATCGTTGAACAAATGTCAGGGCCTCAGCACTCGATGAGCTGCTGCACTTTGTATGGACAGATGGTGAAGGAGCTTCGGTGTGCAGCACCAAATTTAGATTTTTTTGTAGCTAAAGACAGGAAGTAAAATGGATTTGTTTTGGCAATGCTCACACTTGTTGTCATTGAGTCAGATTCTGTAGCCGCTGCACTAAGAAATTAAGTGAATTAACATGAATCAACTCGCCCATTCTAGGAACTGTTTATTGCAGAGGATGATCTGATGCATAGATTAATATAAACATTTAAAATAACACCTACCCCCACTGAATGTGCTGTAACTGGAAACCCTCTCAGATGGACGGTGACAGCTTGTATGAAGTGGAATGGGTGGAGGGAGATATTAGCAACAAAGCTAACATATTCCTCAACGCTGTGTTGTACACTCTCAAGGAGTTTATTTGACTTTTGCCAAAAGTGCGTGAAATGGTGAAGAGCTAATTTGGCAGACCATAAAGAGCTTTTTTAACTTCTTTGAACTTTTCCTTTTTGTTTGGACCTTATTCTAAACTATTGTCCCTCTCCGGCGCTCGAGATCATCAGGTTGCTCATTATTACTCACACCTGTCACCATCGTTACGCGCATTGGGGCATCATCAGACTCCCCTGGACTCAATCACCTGCCTGATACTTTCCCTATATCTGTCACTCCCTTTGGTTCCTTCCCTAAGCGTTATTGTTTCTGTTCCGTTATTTCATGTCTGTACGCTACTCGTGTTTCTTGTTTTGTTCCTTGTGTTATTTATTATTAAAAGTCACTCCCTGAACTTGCTTCCCGACTCCCAGCGTACACGTTACGCTGGGAGAAGAGCTAATTTAGCTCTCTGTCGGTTTCTACAGTGACGGGTAGGTAGCTAATTGAGATGCTTCAATGTGGTCCCATTGAGCTCGTTAAATGTTCTTTAGAACCGTGTGGAGATTTTTCAGTGCTTTAAAAATCCTTTGAATTTGGGGAGAACTCGTTTTGATGTTGCACTGACACGCACACCCACAACATCTACATATTTTTTCCCATTACATTATATCAACCCATGATGCAGTGAATGGTCCTGTGTTGCAACCTTTTTCAAACAGGAAGAAAATAAAAATCAAACATTATTTTTTTTTTGGGGGGGGGGGGTAACTAAGCGCAACACGTGGTAATAAGTGTGAAGTATTCCCTACGGGTCGGCCAGATGTGGCAGACCTCACTAAGTGAAAATCACAGATGTGGCAGACCTCGCTAAGTGAAAATCACAGATGTGGCAGACCTCGCTATGAAAAATCACAGATGTGGTAGACCTTGCTACGTGAAAATCACAGATGTGGCAGACCTCGCTAAGTGAAAATCACAGATGTGGCAGACCTCGCTAAGTGAAAATCACAGATGTGGCAGACCTCGCTATGAAAAATCACAGATGTGGCAGACCTTGCTAGGTGAAAATCACAGATGTGGCAGACCTCGCTAAGTGAAAATCACAGATATGGCAGACCTCGCTATGCAAAATCACAGATGTGGCAGACCTCGCTAGGTGAAAATCACAGATGTGGCAGACCTCGCTATGCAAAATCACAGATGTGGCAGACCTCGCTAAGGGAAAATCACAGATGTGGCAGACCTCGCTAAGTGAAAATCACAGATGTGGCAGACCTCGCTATGCAAAATCACAGATGTGGCAGAACTCGCTAAGTGAAAATCACAGATGGGGCAGACCTCGCTAGGTGAAAATCACAGATGTGGCAGACCTCGCTACGCAAAATCACAGGGATTGAGGAAAAATGACTAAATCTGAACGGATATTCACTGTTAAAGGATAAATGTCTGTCACTCTATTGCTAAATCGGTGCTCTTACCCACTTTACAGCTAATTGTATTATTAAAAAAGCTTTTACCATCACCAAATGTAGTAGCCTGGGCACCAGTCTCTTTACCTAGCATTCCACTCCTTGCCACCCCTGTAATTTTCCAAAGTCTTTAACAAATGACAGTGCACAGTGGACATGTAACAAACAAACAGACATTCAAACTGACATACACCAAATACACAAACAGCACATTGACATCTTAAGAGTATAATTAAGAAGTGTCATTGTAATAAAGACTTCTAAGCACTTTCACTACGAAGCCATGCCCGGTAAATAGCAATTTTTGTCTTAACTAATGAAAGACATGCCAAATGTTCCTCTATTTTAATGCAACAGGTGTGTGGTATCATCTTGACAGCTGTGAATCCCTCTCACACCTTCCTATCGACAGAAAATGGTTGCCCAAATCATCAAAAATTGAACCAGAGAAGAGACATGACGGAATGGCAATTACAGAGAGGAGAAAAGCTTTCATTGGGAATTAAGGATATTGAAAGAGTCAGACAGAGAAAGAAACAGACAGAGAAAGAATCAGACAGAGGGTCAGACAGAGAAAGAGTCAGACAGAGAGTTAGACAGAGAGTCAGACAGTGAAAGAGTCAGACAGACAAAAAGTCAGACAGAAAAAGAGTCAGACAGCGAGTCAGACAGAGAGTTACAGTGAAAGAGTCAGACAGAGAGTCAGACAGAGAAAGAGTCAAACAGAGAAAGAGTCAGACAGAGAGTCAGACAGAGAAAGAGTCAAACAGAGAACGAGTCAGACGGAGAACGAGTCAGACAGACAAAGAGTCAGACAGAGAAAGAGTCCGACAGAGAGTCAGACAGAGAAAGAGTCCGACAGAGAGTCAGACAGAGAAAGAGTCCGACAGAGAGTCAGACAGAGAAAGAGTCAGACAGAAAAAGAGTCAGACAGCGAGTCAGACAGCGAGTCAGACAGAGAGTCAGACAGAGAAAGAGTCAGACAGTGAAAGAGTCAGACAGAGAAAGAGTCAGACAGTGAAAGAGTCAGACAGTGAAAGAGTCAGACAAAGAAAGAGTCAGACAGAGAGTCAGACAGAGAGTCAGACAGTGAAAGAGTCAGACAGAGAAAGAGTCAGATAGAGAGTCAGACAGAGAAAGGGTCAGACAGAGAAAGAGTCAGACAGAGAAAGAGTCAGACAGAGAAAGAGTCAGACAGAGACAGAGAGTCAGTCAGACAGAGAAAGAGTCAGACAGAGAGTTACAGTGAAAGAGTCAGACAGAGAGTCAGACAGAGAAAGAGTCAAACAGAGAAAGAGTCAGACAGTGAAAGAGTCAGACAGTGAAAGAGTCAGACAGAGAGTCAGACAGAGTCAGACAGTGAAAGAGTCAGACAGAGAGTCAGACAGAGTCAGACAGTGAAAGAGTCAGACAGAGAGTCAGACAGAGAAAGATCAGACAGTGAGAATGAGTAGATGTATTGAGCATGCTTTCTAACTGTTTTAACCTAGCCATGGACTGTCTGATAATCAAATGGTTCCTGGTTCTGTACCTGCAGTTTCATGTCGATCATTTCACCTGCTAAAGGTTTCTCCAAGGTAGATCATTAGCACATTCCCTGAATCTAATGGCCGCTGAAGTTTCTCCCAATCTATTAGGTCAGCTTCAAAGAAATCACATTTTATAAACTAACAGGACATTGCATATATCAATCCAAATATGTGGACTATCCATTGAATCCGAGCTTGTGGCACTATAAGCTTTAGAGGGGTTCTTGTGGCACTATAACTTGTGGCACTATAAGCTTTAGAGGGGTTCTGACTTTATTCAAGTGAAAGTCACGGAGATACAACGTTCCATTGATCAAAACACAAATGGATTATATATTACGTGATTATAAGGGAAATGGAATGAATGGTGACCATGAAAGTACCTCCAGACAAAAAATACATCACCTGATGAATTCATTAATTATAACACAGAATTACACATACAGTATACGGTTTCAGATGATACAACCTCAACTCCCTTTTTATGTGCTCACAAAAACAATCAGATACCTCTGACAAAATTACTGAACCGATGGCCTCTGTCAATTTTAATTCTAGCAATTTCGTCAGAGCAAATATAGAGCCAAGATAAAGGATAATTCAAGTTGCGAGGCAGCCAAATTGAAATGTAAGATGTCAGGTCGGCGATGCAGACAATTAAATATTAGGCGGTTTCACACTCAGGAACATTATCAAAGACATCCCTAATAGGTGAGTGATTCATTTTCAGTGGTAGATGTCAGTCATAAGTGGCCACGGCTGAATGGAAAGGAATGACATCTATGATTATGGCCTGGCACCTTGCCATGGAAAAGTAGTCATTTCTTTTTATAGGTACTCTGTGTGTGTGTGTGTGTGTGTGTGTGTGTGTGTGTGTGTGTGTGTGTGTGTGTGTGTGTGTGTGTGTGTGTGTGTGTGTGTGTGTGTGTGTGTGTGTGTGTCATTTCACATCAGTAATACATGACATTCACTAGGACAGTTCTTCTCATAGCTTGCAAATGGCACCAGGCATCAATAATCCCCAAAGCAGGTACAATTTCATACACTTGCACACCTTCAAAACACACACGCTCTTTGCTTCACTGCTTTTCGTTTAGTCCCCTGAGAGACACACACACACGTGTCCTGGGACCCGTTCTGGTTATAACAGCCATATTATCAAGCAACTGGAAACTCTGCACCCAATAGGGAGGAGGAAGTGGAGGAGGGGGTCGAACCCTTCAGCAACGCATCACAAAGTGAGTGGGGGCCAATTACAGCATTTCAGACAATCAAAAATATGGAGGGTGGAAAGGGGAGTGTCGTTCCAAGTCACTGTTACGAAACAGCAGAGTACTTTAATAACAGCTGTAAATCTAAATCACATTAAATCTCATCAAATCATGAAAGCTTGCAGCCTTTTGTCACTCCCTTTCTCAAACCACACAACTGCGATATAAACCAATTACAATGAACAAAAAAAACAAGACAGCCACAATCTTCCTGATAATTTCCCTGTTTTTTCTCTAGCAGTCTCTGTGGCGACCTTGGTTGGTTCTGGTGTGGCACTGATAATGCCTGTGCATGTCAGTCGTTGTGTGCACCTGTCCGAGACAAAACTGGCACATGTGGCATCTCTGGTCTACGTCTGTCTGACCATTGGTCACATTTGCCATCGACGTCAGTCTGCACAACTGGCTGTCACAAAGCTTCAGATTTGAATTGCATTATAGGACAGATACATAGGGCAGTATCTCAACATCCTCTATTGGCTATGTAGTACTAAATTGGTTTCATCATGACAACAAATTAAATCAACTTGTTTATGTCAGAAACAGTTTGTATAGATATAAAAAGGTCTGGATGGGACATTTGGACCCAGCCTAATAATTGCTCATACCTGTCAGATCTATAAGAAGTGTCCTGTGGTAGGTGCTAAGGATAGATTTGAAATTGGACACACGACGCACACTCTAAAGCAAATGGAGACTTCACATGACCTCTTAGAGCGTCTTCAATCAGGCTTTAGGGTTCAATCACAGCACGGAAACGCTGGTCAAAGTGGCCAACAATCTATTACTAGCGACTGAATCTGGCAATCTTAACCTTCTCATCCTACTGGACTTCTAAGCTGCCTTTGGCACTGTTTACCATTCCATCCTCCTTGGAATAATGGAAAAGATCCTGGAAATCACCGGAACAGCCCTGGTTCATGTCCTACCTGTCAGACCGGCAGCAGTTTGTGACCCTGGGGCACTTAAAATCCGCCCATGCTCATGTCCGCTCCTGTCCCCCAAGGCTCAGTCCTAGGGCCTCTCCTTTTCATTATCTACATCCTGCCCCTCAGCCAAATCATCCGCCAACACGGTCTCCAATTGCACTGTTACTCATATGACACAGAAATCTATGTTCACTCCAAACCCAGCACTGACCTCCACCCATCATCACTCATCAACTGCCTAAAATAAATAAAATCATGGATGAGCTCAAACCTTCTCAAGCTCAATGGCAATAAGACAGAGGCCATGTTGTTGGCACCCAGATCTCTCCTGAAGAAGGTGGAGGAGTTTGACCTCAACATCGACTGCTGCCCTGCATCTCAAGTGAAGAATCTGGGGGTCATCCTCGATTCCACGCTCTCCTTTGATGCCCACACTAAAACCATCACTAAATAATTGGAAAATAATTTTGGTTCCAACTGGGGCTGTTGCGGTGACTGTATTACCGCAACACCGGCGGTTACGAGTCTTGAAGGCAGTCAAATTCTACGTGACCGTTTGGTCACGGTAATTAGGCTTCTCAAAGCTCTGATGCTGCTGATGGTCATTAGCAGCCTATCAAACTGCCGGGTACTCAGCACTCTATTGTCCCTCTAATCACTCTGTCGTCAATGCAAATGTAATCGAAAATCTAATTAAACACTTCATGAGAGCCCATGAGCTCATGTTGTGCAGCATTTCTATAGGCAATATTTCTATAGGCAGCATTTCTATAGGCAACATTTCTATAGGCTATGCAATTGCGCGAGTTATGGCCTCTATTAAAAAGAGGAGGCTCCCATCAGCTTTCTATAGACTAGGCCTAGTATATTTATTTCTCAACTTTCCTAATATTAAGCACATTGCTTATATTTACAACAGGAGTATAGCCGGCTGGCATGAAAATGAACCACGGGAAAAGCATCCTCCATTCGCTATTTAAGTGCATAGATGACACGTACATTTCACACATATAATATTTAGTATATGTAAAGACAAGATTAAATCAAGAATAGTCTGATGGGTGACAATATTAGCCTATCACTAATGAATTATATAGTATCACTTGTGAATGATGCCCAGCGTAAGGCAAGAAACAATGCAATTTTTTTGCGACTTTTTCTAATCGTAGTCGCACACCTCATGTAGCCTAGCCCATAGGCCTATATGTTTTGATAAGGTTTGTACTAAAGTGGCCAAATAACTTCCTAAAATTAAGCACATTAATACAGTGGGTGTAGAGCCTAACTAGTATATATAAGCAGCGCATGAGTTTCAAGTTTGGGGAAGATAGTTTTCACCATAAAATGCTCCTTTATAATAAAAGCATTACATGCATAATCACATTTGCGGTCACTTTTGATAATGGTGTTTTCCACTAATGGAACATTCACGCTTATAGCGTTCTGCCATGTGTGCATTGCTGTGATTATAATGTGAAGAAATAGCCTAATAGTTTATCAACATTTAAAGCTAAACGTTCTGATCTGTTGGGTCAGCCACATTGCGTAAAATAGGTTTTTTGATGCTAGTAGTTGTATTAATTTGGGATCTATCGCATCCCACAACTGTCCCAGACTATGTTTGGAATATTTATTTCTCGCACAGAATAGAATAGGTCGACCTTTCTACTATGGGGGATAGTAGATTGACATAGGCTAGTGCTTTTGCTGTTCGTTAGGCCTACTCATCTTGTTGGCTGACGAAAAGTATTGGATAAGGAAACTTGCAGTTGCGTCCCCGATGTGTCTGTCTTCACTTGTAGCCTGTGAGAAAGACCAGATCACGTGATGGAGAGCCATGTGAGTGGGAGATGCTTCGGAGTGCCCAGCACTCAGGGAGAAGGGAACAACACAGCACTCCGTGCCAAGGGCACCGTACGGCCACACAAAGGGGATGCTGCCATGAAATTCGAGGCATTATCAAGTGCTTGTCAAATTGTGAATTAGTGTGTACAGCCTGCACAAAAAAACAAAGCAGAGCTCATGCCTTTCAAGCGACTTATTTCAAATCATCATTAGAGTCTTACAATGTATTAAAAATCAAAACGTTTGTAGAACAACTAAAGTTACATTAATAGCTCTAAACTCTAAATTAAATACATAGGAGAACCTATTTATTTGTTAACCACTCAACCCAGAATAGCCGCATGTCCGCACTCCCTCAAATCGTTTGGGGAAAATATTATTTATTTTTTATTCAGCTTTGTTCAATTGTATTCTTCATACTATAAAGAAATATAAAATAATGCCACAGAATTCTGAACAAATCTTGCCTGCTAAATGAACTAGTGTAGCCCACAACCATCAGGACCTAACATAAGGATAACTCAGAGTATGCTATTCTGTTCTTCTGAACAACATTTTCTTCATATCATGCTTCTTTAGACCTGTCTAAAATAAATAATGGATTTATTGTGAAGGTGTAGGCTATATTACATGGATTTACTATACTTTTTAAAATGTAGATGTTCCAAAGGTCTGCATCAGTGGCTTGTAGGCACTGTGTGGAAGCCAGGAGATGCTAAATGTGTTTATGTGAATTAACAGTCAATTACTGTGAGACCGACAGTTAATTTTTTGACAATCACCCTGACAACATTTTGTGACCACCACAGCCCTAGTTCCAACCCCTGCCTTTGGAGAGACCATTGGGTTCCAGGTAGAACCCTTTTCACAGAGGGTTCTACATGGAACCCAAAATAGTTCTACCTGGAACCGAAAAGGGTTCTTCAAAGTGTTCTCCCATGGAACAGCCGAAGAACCCTTCTGGAACTCGTTTTTCGGAAAGTGTTGTGTTTTAACAGATTATTGTCAATGTATGCTCTCCATTCGAAGTGTTAGCTACATGAGTATCTACAGACAAGCCTGTGTTTGGAAAAGGAAAAGCAAGGGTACTACTGGATATTACATGGTATCCATAGGCATTGATCAATCAAATAACATATTCTCTCTGCATTGTTGGGAAGGGCCCGTAAGCATTTCACTGTAAGGTCTACACCTGTTGTATTCGGCGCATGTGACAAATAAAACTTTATTAGATTTGATTGGATTCGAATAACATTCGATTTGATTTAAATCAACGATACGGAGTGACTTGGTGTAGGTTTCAGGGTACTACACTCTTAGAAAAAAAGGGTTCCAAAAGGATAGAAGAACCTTTTTTGGTTCCAAGTAGAACCCTCTTTGGTTCCAGGTAGAACTATTTTGGGTTCTATGTAGAACCCTCTGTGGAATAGGTTCTACATGGAACCCAAAAGAACCCAAAGGTTCCATGTACAATGTTGCGGGAAAAAAAATACAATAACACCGACAATGGGTAAGCTGCATCATTCCAAATGTCCCTCCCTCACCTCCCTTGCGATGAATGGTTATTTATCATTGATAAGGTAGAGATGGTGGAGCCTGTCACAGCTTAAAATAGATGAATCGATTTCGCTATCCTTGTGTGGCTCAAACCAAAGACAAGCACTTTATTAGATTGGGGAATTCAACGCTGTCAGCTTCTCTGCTTTATTGGTCAAGTACCTGCCTGACAGGGAATACTTTGAGAAGAAAGAACATTTAAAAAAGAAGGGAGGGAGGGACGGAGGGACGGAGGGAGGGATCTTCTTATTAAAATAATGGAAACTGGTTATTATTCATGGCTGCATGTCGCTCCTCATGGTTGTTGAAGAGCCGCTGAGTGTTTATCATTTTAAGACATGATGCACTGACAGTTGAGCGAGCTGTACTCCTGGGAAGAAATCAGAGCGGGGCAAGATACACTTAGAGAGAGAGAGAACTCCCGGGAGCGACAACGCTGCCTTTTCAGCTTGTCTGCTCATATTTCCCCGGTCAGAGATGAGTGTGGAAGTGAAAACAGGACTTGCTGTAGTTCATCATGATTTAGTGTGTTGGAAGTATCGTAACATACGTAATGGTTGCAAGCTACGCACAATTGTGGTTTATTCCATATACCGTATTTTAACAGCTGAACTAGGTTGAAAAAGATTTAAGGCAGTTTAAGGCAGGTGATAAAGTTCCTGCAACAATAAAGTCGCTGCAAAAATACCCCACAGTGTGCATCTTTCTAAGTAAGCAGGGGGAGGTCTAGAAAGGGCCACAATGGTGATAACATACTGTATGTCTCTGTATCTGCAACTCAGCACTGCTGAGAAATAGTCCATGCATTTAGTAGTGTGCACTGTAACACAGTTATGTTTGCAATAGCCACTGTTTTATGAGTTAATTAATGAATTTAAGAAAACAAGTATTGTTGTCCTACTCACCTGTTTGATTGCATGCATCAGCTTAGCATAGCAGTAAACTATGACCAGGAAGGGGACGATGAGGCAGAAAACAAAGAGCGAGATGATGTACGAGACATTGTTGGCGCTCTTGGCCATCCAGTCCACGGAACAGGTGGTGCCGGGCCCCTCGGGGCCGTAGCGGCTCCAGCCGAAGAGCGGCGGCAGGGTCCACATCAGTGAGTAGACCCAGGAGAAAGCGATGCCCAAGGCTACCTTCTGGTAGTTAGTGGAGTCGGCCTCGGTTGGGCCCATCATGGTACTGTAACGCTCATAGGAGAGCACGGCCAGGGAGATGAGGGACACGATGCCTTGGAACGAAAACACAGACACACACGCTCAGACTATGTAGAACAGGACCAATACAGGAGTTCATACGGGGGTCAAGACAACATCACAGACAACACTCCTGACTTCAAACAAATGTTTACATTTGGGGTGTTTGAACAAAAGCCATACTAAACAGTGGGAGTGATTATACAGTTAAGTAATAAAGCAGGAGGTGGTGTATATATTTTATTTATTTAACCAGGCAAGTCAGTTAAGAATAATTTCTCATTTACAATGACAGCCTACCGGGGGAAAGTTGGTTAACTGCCTTGTTCAGGAGCAGAACTACAGATTTTTAACTTGTCAGCTCAGGGATTCGATCTAGCAACTTTTCTGTTACAGGCCCAACGCTCTAACCACTAGGCTACCTGCCGCTAAATTGATGCCACAAAAACCTGTCAATGCACACACTTCCTGCAACTGCACCCCAAAACCTGACCCCCCTCATCTTCTTTATCTTGTTTGTCATTTACTTTGAAGTGAAAATGATCCATGAGGATGTCTTTCACAGCCATTGATTTCCAATAGCAGTGAAGCAGACGCAACCAGTCCTCTAATTAAAAAATGTGGATCAGACCATTTTTACTGTATAGTTCTCCTCAGCTTATAAAGGCAATGGGAGATATTGTACTTGGACTCTGGCAGCGCAGGTTGTTAACGCTGGTTCACAGTATTAAAAAAGTACATTCATGCCTGCGTACATGTGTAATATACAGCTGTTGACTATCTGAGCCTCAGGCAAATCTCTGAGACTTTAGTCACATGTTTACCTCATACGATCACGGCTACTACATTGTGGGTTTGCTTGCTACATTGTGAGTTTGCTTGCTACAATGAGGCTATCAATAAAAACTTGGTATGTTTTCATTGATACTCTTGACCCATCTGGGCTGGTGAGATTTGTGGCTTTATGAGTTCTGAAATTGCAATATATATGTATATATATATATATATATATATATATATATATATATATATATATATATATATATATTTAAATGACACCAATAAATACTACAGTATCTCATGGTTTCTATACATAGACATCCAGATACTCCATTAAAAATAAAGTGCCCAGTATCTTCTCCGTGCACCGACCCCAGGAAACAATGACATCTAACATCTAATCAAACAACAAACCATTTAATCAAGCTGATGCTCCGCTGATGGAGATGCTCCGCTGATACAGCCAACAAATTACTCAAATCAAATAGAATTACTCTAAAATAATTTGTGTTTTATCCTTGACTCACACAGAGTGACAGCGAATATGAAATCTAATATTCCCGTCATTATGTGGAGGAACCAACCCGGCGTCTGTCCTTGGCCCTCAGGGCATAATGCAAATCTTATTTAAGGTTAACTTGGACTTTTTGTAATTAGGTTATGTTAGTTGGCAGAGCAGATGCCTCTGCCCAAGATTGGGCCAGTTCGCTAGCATGTAATTGACATGGGATTGATTACTCAAAATAGGGCCTTATGGAGTGGGACACCAACTCATAGGACTTCACGTCTTTTCATCTTAAACTAGGACCCGGTGTAATCAGAGAGGCCAGTTTAATCTAATAACCTCAAAATAAATGTGATCTGAAATGTTTTTAATTGAAGTTAACAAGATTAAATTCATTTGAGCAGTTCCCCCGTCTTGGGTTAGTCCCTCATGCATTGTGTGTTTGTTTTTCACAAGAAAAATTGAATAAAGTAAATGTTCTGGTAATATACGGTTTGTCCCACAGTTTGTCCTACACAAGATGGAATGATTCCTACATTTGTCAAATAATTGACTGCCGTCATTTCTGATATCCATTTTGGCCATTAACTAAACATCTGGAGGTCTTTAATCAGTGCAATGTTTCGGACAAGTTTCCCTATCAAATAGATACTTGAGAGCTCACCACATTTCACCACAGCTGTTTTGCAAAAGGTTTTCATGCATACACATCTGTAGTTCAACCCTAGTCTGTATGGGTTCATATTTGAAGAGTAAGGCTGTACAAAATACATAACCTAGCGTCTTTTGTACCATAAGGACAATATAACCAGAAAGATAATGAATAGAGGCCCATTTTTAAAGGTTTGGACATAGAATTGAAATGTACAGTACCTTCAGAAAGTATTCACACCCCTTGACTTTTTCCAAATTTTGTGTTAAAACTGATTTAATTGTCATTTTTTTGTCAACGATCTACTCTGTAATGTCAAAGTGGAAGAAAAACTCTTACATTTGTAAACAATTTATGAAAAATGTAACACCAATATATCTTGATTACATAAGTATTCAACCCGCTGAGTCAATACATGTTTTTTAAACGTTCCTACCTTCAGCACTGCTTCGTGACCATGCATACGTTATATCCGATGAAGGTAAGAACGTTTAAAAAGAGGAAGGAAGTATTTTTCAGTACAATGGAGGACAACGAATCTCTGAAAGATAAGGATAAAAATGCAAAGAGAGAAGAGTTGGACTGGCTAAAAGGGAGACTGGGGCTTCTAACTAAGCAAGAGAAGAAGAGTTGGACTGGCTAAATGGGAGACTGGGGCTTCTAACTAAGCAAGAGAAGAAGAGTTGGACTGGTTAAATGGGAGACTGGGGCTTCTAACTAAGCAAGAGAGAAGAGTTGGACTGGCTAAATGGGAGACTGGGGCTTCTAACTAAGCAAGAGAGAAGAGTTGGACTGGCTAAATGGGAGGCCAGCCTGCTAACTAAGCAAGAGAAGAAGAGTTGGACTGGCTAAATGGGAGGCCAGCCTGCCAACTAAGCAAGAGGAGAAGAGTTGGACTGGCTAAATGGGAGGCCAGCCTGCTAACTAAGCAAGAGGAGAAGAGTTGGACTGGCTAAATGGGAGGCCAGCCTGCTAACTAAGCAAGAGGAGAAGAGTTGGACTGGCTAAATGGGAGGCCAGCCTGCTAACTAAGCAAGAGGAGAAGAGTTGGACTGGCTAAATGGGAGGCCAGCCTGCTAACTAAGCAAGAGAAGAAGAGTTGGACTGGCTAAATGGGAGGC
>QNTS01001127.1:103159-188753 GCA_003317085.1 Hucho hucho | reverse complement strand
GAGCCTGCTAACTAAGCAAGAGGAGAAGAGTTGGACTGGCTAAATGGGAGGCCAGCCTGCTAACTAAGCAAGAGGAGAAGAGTTGGACTGGCTAAATGGGAGACTGGGGCTTCTAACTAAGCAAGAGGAGAAGAGTTGGATGGTCTAAATGGGAGGCCAGCCTGCTAACTAAGCAAGAGGAGAAGAGTTGGACTGGCTAAATGGGAGGCCCGGGGCTGCTAACTAAGCAAGTCACAGGAAAGATGTGACCATAATAATGTTTTAACCTGCTGTGGTCTCAGGCAGCAGGTTCTAAAGTCATTAAGTCGAGGCAGCAGATTCATTACAGACATCACTTATCTACAATAACGGCAGCTTAGGTCCAGGGGCAAGACTGATGTATGCAACATTCAACTGTTTAACAGATTCTAAAAATAATAATAATAATCTTACTATGGCTAGCAGGGTTGGGGTCAATTCCATTTCAATTCCAGTCAATTAAGAAAGTAAACCAAATTCAACATTTTCCTAATTGAAAAGGATTAAAGAGAATTGGAATTGAAATTTCAGTGTACTTCCTGAATTGTATGGAATTGAAATGGAATTGACCCCAACCTTTAAAGCTGGGCAACTCACAACATCAACTAAAGGACGGTATTCAAGACTTGAGATCTGCAATCTGGAGTCCCTACTTGAAACTATAATAAAGCCATCACCCTGCCTATGTTTTTGTCACACCCTGATCTGTTTCACCTGTCGTGTGCTTGTCTCCACCCTCCACCAGGTGTCTCCTATTTTTCCCCATTATCCCCTGTGTATTTACACCTGCGTTTCTGTTTGTCAGTTGCCAGTTCGTCTTGTTTTGTCAGGTATTACCAGAGCGTGTTTCCTGTTTCTCCAGTTCTCAAGTTCTTGTTTTCTAGTCTCTCCGGTTCCGACTTTTCTGCCTGTCCTGACCCTGAGCCTGCCTGCCGTTCTGTCCCTTATTTACTCTGCCTTGGATTACGAACCTCTGCCTGCCCTCAACCTGCCCTTTGCCTGCCCCTTTATTATAATAAATATTCTGAGAACCGATCTATCCGCCTCCTGTGTCTGCATCTGAGTCATATCCTGAGTCATGATAGTATGAATTGGCCATGACTGACCCAGCAGACTCGGACCAGCTCCGCAATACTGTCTCCCTCCAAGGAGCCACCATTGGAAGACACGAGGAGTTACGGCATAACCTTGTGGAGGGCTTCCATACCTTGGGGGAACTCCATGACCATGCCTTCAATGCATTGTTGGAACAATTCCGCTTACTATTTACAAGTAACCACAGTGAGTCAATGCAGTTTCTGCTCATTAAGTCTCATGTACCCGTGGTTTTGTGATTGTCATGGCTCCAAAGACACAACCCCCTGATCGACTGGGCTACGGGTTCTATCCTGGGTTGGAGCCCGTTCTGTCACGCACATTGCCACAAGGCGGCGCAGCCCGCCCCTGGGCGTCCTCCTACGGGCTTGGGAAAAGCCTCAGACCTCTCAGCCGTCCCCGCGGAGTACCAGGACCTCCAGGAGGTTTTCAACAAGGCCCGAGTCACATCTCTTCCTCTGAATCGAACCTATACTGCGCCATTGACCTCCTCCCGGCCTCTACACCGCCTTGAGCCATCTTTATTCCCTGTCTGGTCCGGAGACCAAGACCATGGAAGTCTACATTGAGGACTCTCTGACTGCAAGGTTAATTCGTCCTTCCGCCTCCCCGGCCGGTGCAGAGTTCTTCTTTGTGGAGAAGATGGACAAAACCCTGCGCTGTGTATCGACTACTGGGGACTTAATGTCATCATAGTAAAAAAACATTACTCTCTACCACTCCTCTCCTCAGCTTTCAAGCATCTCCAGGGGGCGACCACTTTCTTGAAGTTGGACCTTCGAAACACCTACCATCTGGTTCGGATACGGGAAGGAGACGAGTGGAAGACAGCCTTTAACACGGATAGTGGGCACTATGAGTACCTGGTTATGCCATTCGGACTAACCAACGCTCCAGCAGTGTTCCAGGCCCTGGTCAACGACGTGCTCCGTAACATGTTGAACCGGTTCATCTTTGTCTACCTTCGACGACATCCTTATCTTTTCCCGTTCGGCTGGACACATACTGATGATGTATGACACATACTGATGATGTATGACACATACTGATGATGTATGACACATACTGATGATGTATGATACATATTGATGATGTATGACACATTGTTCCTCCTCTGAGTATTTTCCTGACAAGCCTGCATAAGACAGTTCCTACCAGCCTCAGTCCATGATACTGAAACTGAGAAATAATTACTTCAACAGTGACTCTGTGACTCATACAGTAATTCCTTAGCCACAGCTAATGGAATAAGGAGCCTTGTTGATGTCTGGTAGCAACAGTGCTTAGCTACCAAACTCCATGCCTCTGATTCAGATGCCAAATACTTGTCAAATAGTTTTAGTAAATTGGCACTGTGGCTGTGTTTATATTTGTTTCACTAACTGGTATTTTTTTATTGGAACAATCAGATCTGAAAAATATCTTGTGTGAAAAGATTGGATGTGATTGGTCGAAAGCTCAATTTGTAGAAAATATATCAGAATTGGGCTGTCTGTGTAAACGCTGCCTGAGATACCATTTCAGAGGCTAATTTAAGCGATGCGAAACCACAAATATTTCTGAGAAATAGTTGGTAACCTAGAAAGCAATAAAGTGAGACTAAGAGACGTGCTTCGGTGTCTCTGAAATGATCACAATGAAATCCCAAATCCCATCCAAAACGACTAATGCACCTCTGAGAAGCTGGTATGATGGTGTGTGAGCTTCCTTTCAATTTGGAGCCATAAAACTCTTTGAGAAGAGAAAAAGTCAAGATTGTTCTGCGAGTATAAAACATTTTTAACAATGTCACAAAGAAACCACCAATGTAGCCTGAAGGGATGTACTAACAATGTTTCTATATCAAAGCAAGTTGTAAATGTGTTCTGATACTGCCCACAGCACTACAGAAAAGCACTTATTTCGAGTTTCAGAAGAAAGCTGTTGAAGACAGGAGAACATAATTTTTCGAACTATATTAACTTTCTTTCTCATTTCCCAATAACAAATTAATTACACCCTGCTGGAGTATAACTCAAAATATCTTTCATGAAAAACACACCTGTATATTTAACAGGCCAATAGTGATGGTTGTATTCTGTTGTTCACCATGGCTCACTGCCACTGCCTGGGAAGCATTTCTAGGCAAACCAGTGTGGGAGGCTTTTCAATGGAACATCTCACCTAATTGGATGGCAAAAACTGGATTAATGATACAAAGTTGAATGTGCAATTTTGAGACTTTGAGCATTTGCCCCCCTGAATGTCTCTGCACCGCCCTTGCATCTCTTCATCACAAGGGACAGATGGAAAACCAACACGTATATCTCTGTGTGACAGCATGTCGGGCTGACAGTACAGCCTTTATCGTTTGTCATCACGAGAGGGACTAGTATTGGCTGTGATTGGGGCAACTAAAAACTGGTTTAGATGTGCCATACTGGATTGAAACATTACATTTATTTTCAAAATGGTGCCAATTGGTATCAATGCAGGTCTGGACAAATTAAAACTAGTATGCTAGTGGGTTTTCAACAAAGACTATTAACGAGAGCTATAGCTGCTGAATACTGTTGTATTAAAATAGCAGAGAGCCTGAGATGTTAGAAAAAGAGAAGGTGAACAGGCTCTGATCCAGAACAACCTGAGCAGCCCAGATACAGCCAGTTGAATTAAACTTGTGTTTATATCGGCAAAAACAGATCACAGGAATATAGATGATTCTTCCTGTACAGCCTATTGAGGCATGGTTGGATGGACTAATGCACTTTGGACAGTTTAATGTGCAAGGCAGCAAGAGAGATGGGCTTTGGGAGAGTTATGAGGATGCCCAACTCCAAAAACACAAAGAGGTCGACTGATATCTCTGAATAAGCTAGACTGGAGTATTTACATCACCAGACAACTTTACTCATGAGACTAAGCCAGCATGGCACAGTTCTAAATCAAATAATCAAGGGAAACTCCAGACAATTGTGAGGGAGTGAAACAACATCACAGAACTGATAACATTGCACAATTCAGCTCGCTTGAAATCACATGACATTAAGTCAAGGGTATCCTGAATATCTGGTAGACAGCGAGCCTATTACACAGCATGGTTTATCAGTAATAATAAACTGGGTGGTTGGAGCCCTGAATGCTGATTGGCTGACTGTACCACAGGTATGACAACACATGTATTCGTACTGCTCTAATTACATTGGTAACCACTTTATAATAGCAATAAGGCATTTCTGGGGTTTGTGATATATGGCCAATATACCACGGCTAATGGCTGTGTCCAGGCACTCGCACTGGCCATATACCACACACCCTCGGGCCGTATTGCTTAAATAGACAGGTGTAACACCCACAGCTGATTGTGACTGAAGCTCTAAGTATCTTCTGAGCATTATAATGTTATATATGATTCTTGGCGAGAAGGCCTATGGTGAGTCTATTGTCGACTTTACAATATGTCTTGCACAGTCACACAACAAAAATGCAAGGTCGGTGAGAGTACATGACAGCGACCTGCCGGTGCCCTAAAATGCCTTTTCATTATCCTTTGAAGTCAACATATTTCATGGCAACTTTGATGGTAGCCTTCCTGACAGTCCCTGAAAACTATTAGAACAGACTATAACATACAGTATATGACTTACAACACGTTCGGAGGGGCGATTTAAACAGTTATAACGACTAAACAAAATGTCTAAACGCTGTTTGCAAATATGATGAGTCCTTTAATGTATATGGACGCCAGTGGACGGAAGAGATGTTTTCATGTACTGTAGCCTATACTTACAATGATGAACAACTTAATGCAGATTGATCAACCAGAGATATTTTTTTACTAGCCTGTTTTAATGATGTGTATGACAAGATATGGTATTTCATTTATTTTGATTTTTTTAGCTATCACAAATAAATGAGTGACAGACTTCTGAGGGGATTTTGCGACATAATTTAAGTTGTGATATATGAACGTCCAACTTAAATTATGTCGCAAAATCCCCTCAGAAGTCTGTCACTCATTTATTTGTGATAGCTAAAAAAATCAAAATAAATGAAATACCATATCTTGTCATACACATCATTAACCTCGACCTGCAAACCACCGTAAGAAGCCTATCGACGTGCAATTGTGATATTCAAATTAAATTATAAAATAATACTACCAAGCATAGGCTATCCCCTCTTTACGCATTGTGCTGGCCAGATTCCAAAAGTGCACACCACATCTAGGGTAGACTAGGTCTTTTAAAACCACATTTTTTGAAACATAACCAAACATTAATGAAGCAAGGTTACAGTACACTTACCTAATAGTGAATTGGCAAAGCCGTACCATACACACCCACTTTCTCCTATGAGCCATCTTCCCTGTGTACTTGCCGCGAAACTGAACGGAGTTCCCACCACACACACCAGCAGATCACTGAATGAAATGTTAATCAGTAGCAAGTTGATAGGCGAGCGCAGCACCTTGTAACGGCAGAAGAGGACGAGAACCAGGAGGTTGTTGAGGAATCCGAAGCCGCCAATAAAGCCCAAACACACCGAGACGATCAGGTTCCCGGTCGGGCTGAGAGTGGTGCGGGATGAATTGTGTTCCAGGTGCCTGTCTGCAGCACCCGCACACAGCGCGCTACTGGTCCTCGTGCAGCCGCTGAAGCTCACGTTGGACACGATCATCGCAATCGGTTTTCGCTACACAAGCGCGCGCAGTGGATTGAACAAGAGCTAATTTGTGCTTGGCATGTTTAGGAAAGTTGAAGAAAAATGTGGGCTTCTGAGTTGGCTAACAATCTATTAAAGTTGATGGCAGGGTCACTTGTTGCTTTGAGTAATTTGTTTCCCAAAAGTGGATCAAAATAGTCTATGGGCTCGTTGGGAATGTATAACTGTGTTTTCCAGTTCAGGGTTTAAAACCAGCACAAAGTTTGACAGGGCTGTGCTCCACCGTGTGGTAGTCTAGTTAAAATCTACACACACGGCTGGACTAGACTCCCTCAGTCAGTGTTTATATTGCTCTACCACTTTCACAGCTGACGTCTGCGCCAGTGAACATCACGTCCTCACAGGGTCCGTGCTCTGCTATCCGGGATCCTTGGGACATTACAGGACAAGTGGTCTACAATAGGCTACACTTTCCATATGCTGCCGACTCAAAACTTATTTTGACTAAAATCTAACAACATTTAGGCTATATGCAGTGCTGTGATAGTTTCATTGATAGGCTCATGTTATTCTGTGCGCCAGTAACCACCAGAAGTTCTTGTTGGATGCGGGCGCTGTCCATGGTCCTGCAGTCTGTGTGTCCTGAAGTCATTGCCAATTTGACATCACTGTTCTAGAAATCGCCAACAATCAACGGTGCGGACAATTTCAGAATCCCCTGAGAGAAGAGTCTTCTCTATCAGGCCAAGACTGTGCCTATTGTTTTACTTGCCTTTTCAGTGGTGGCACTTAAATCACTTCTTAAAATGTTAAATCAAATGTAAATCGGTTTTAAGCTACATACAGTGCCTGTTTTGTGCTTGCTGTCAGTCTGTATTTGTTGTTAGGGCCATTAATCATTTCTCAGCAAAACAAAGTTAAAGTTGCAGATCCACTATAGTCGTTTCATTATCAGTAAGGTGTGTTTTATTGTCACAGTAGGTGATGGAGAATCTCAGACTGAGAAGGACATTTCATACCATTTTTTGTTAGGATTAGAGCTCCTGCTCCGAGCTCTGATCTTAACAGAGCCAGTGTGGTTTAGGATATACACTAAATGGGTGAAAGTAATACATTGCCACAAACACTAGCGCATACTTTTTGAGACTATTTCAATCGTTCCATTGTATACTGGACAAGCCCCAAACTAACCTCAAGTATTTACAAGTATTTTACATACATTTGTGCACATTTGAAAAGTATTCAGACCCCTTGACTTTTTCCACGTTTTGTTACGTTACAGCCTTATTCTAAAATTGATTAAATAGTTTTTTTCCTCATCAATCTAAACCCAATGCCCCATAATGACAAAGCAGGTTTTTAGAATGTTTTGCAAATGTATTAAAAAACGAAAAACTGAAATATCACATTTACATAAGTATTCAGACCCTTTACTCAGTACTTTGTTGAAGCACATTTGGAAGCGATTACAGCCTTGAGTCTTCTTGGGTAGGATGCTATTTTGTGTTAAACGCTCTACAACAAAGCTTTCTTAGTGTCTGTCGTGGAGAAAATGATCATTAAATTATGACATTTATACAAGAAACTTGTGAATTCAATAATACCTTTAATTTAAGCACAATTAAAGGGAGCTGCCCTAGGAATCAGCTGACTCTGTGTCTTAGAGCACAGCCTTTATAGTGTACTCCCTATTTCCATACATAGACCCCTCCCCAAGCTTTACAGCTTCCCATATGTCCTGTTTCAATAGGGGTCTTTGTTCCATGGTCTTCTGGCATCCTGCTTTTCCTCAGATCTTAATCAGTTCCAAAGGACCTTCTTGTTGACCTCAGAAGCCTTCAATCAGTTCCAAATGGCCTTCTTGTTGACCTCCTGTTTCTTTCATGTCCATTTGTTCAACTAAGCTTAGCCATTTTCCCATACATTATGTATGTCTTTCTGTCTTACTACTTCAAAGTAATCAATCAGAATACTGAAAATGTAATAATTGTAATGAGTTAATCTCCCACAACTATCTAAGTTAAGCTTGTTTTATCACTTAAGCCTCATTATCAATACTATCATGTTGTCTGCTATCACATAGTACATTAATTAAATTAATCAATGTGTCTTAGCCATGTTTTCACCACCACATGTCCAACAAGTTTTCTCTGCCCTTAACCTTGTTCTGAACACCTACAAAACAAAGGTCATGTGGTTTGGTAAGAAGAATGCCCCTCTCCCCAAAAGTGTGATTACAACCTCTGAAGGTTTAGAGCTTGAGGTAGTCACCTCATACAATTACTTGGGAGTATGGCTAGACTGTACACTGTCCTTCTCTCAGCACATATCAAAGCTGCAGGCTAAAGTTAAAATTAGACTTGGTTTCCTCTATCGTAATCGCTCCTCTTTCACGCCAGCTGCCAAACTAACCCTGATTCAGATGACCATCTTACCCATGCTAGATTACAGAGACATCATTTATAGATCGGCAGGTAAGGGTGCTCTCGAGCGGCTAGATGTTCTTTACCATTCGGCCATCAGATTTGCCACCAATGCTCTTTATAGGACACATCACTGCACTCTATACTCTTCTGTAAATTGGTCATCTCTGTGTACCTGTCGCAAGACCCACTGGTTGATACTTATTTATAAAACCCTCCTAGGCCTCATTCCCCCCTATCTGAGATATCTACTGCAGGTCACATCCTCCACATGCAACACCCGTTCTGCCAGTCACATTCTGTTAAAGGTCGCCAAAGCACACACATACCTGGGTCGCTCGTCTTTTCAGTTCGCTGCAGCTAGCGACTGGAACGAGCTAGCGACTGCAACAAACACTCAAACTGGACTGTTTTATCTCAATCTTTTCGTTCAAAGGATTCAATCATGGACACTCTTACTGACAGTGGTGGCTGCTTTGCGTGATATATTGTTGTCTCTACCTTCTTGCCCTTTGTGCTGTTGTCTGTGCCCAATAATGTTTGTACCCTGTTTTGTGCTGCTATCATGTTGTGTTGCTACCATGTTGTTGTCATGTTGTGTTGGTACCATGCTGTGTTGTCATGTGTTGTTGCCATGCTATGTTGTTGTCTTAGGTCTCTCTTTATGCAGTGTTGTGTTGTCTCTCTTGTCGTGATGTGTGTTTTGTCCTATATTTTTATTTAATTTATTTTTATTTTTAATCCCAGCCCCCGTCCACACAGGAGGCCTTTTGCCTTTTGGTAGGCCGTCATTGTAAATAATAATGTGTTCTTAACTGACTTGCCAAGTTAAATAAAGGTTAAATAAAATTAAAAAATAAACAAATAAATAAGCTTGGCACACCTGTATTTAGGGAGTTTCTCCCATTCTTCTCTGCAGATCCTCTCAAGCTCTGTCAGGTTGGATGGAGAGCGTTGCTGCTCAGCTATTTTCAGGTCTCTCCAGAGATGATAGATCAGGTTCAAGTCCGGGCTCTGGCAGGGCCACTCAAGGACATTCAGAGACTTGTCCCGAAGCCTCTCCTGCGTTGTCTTGGCTTTGTGCTTAGGGTCATTGTCCTGTTGGAGGGAAAAAATGTATTAATACATTTTAGAAAAAGACTGTAAGGGGTCAAGTCAAGGGGTCTGAATACTTTCCGAATGCACAGGTCTGGCAACCAGGTCTTAACAACTTCTTTTTTTCCAGCTCACGGACACACAGTGGTAAGAGCCAGGTGAATAATTACATTATTTGTGAACTTTTTGTTTTTCCTTTGAGCTGTATTTCCCCACAGTCGCATCCCATTAATTCTGTGTACATTCTCACCTGACATACACGTAGAGTTCTAAGGATGCTATTGAGATATACTGTAGTACAGTGGCAGAGCACATTTGGTGGTTCAGGCTTGATTTATACAGTTCCTTTTGGATTCGTTGTTGTTTCCCTCAAAGCCACTGATGCTATAATGGGCATAATGGATTTCTGAACGGAATCGCATGACTCCCTGACTGACTTGTGAATTGTAAAAACAAACGGCCTCTCTTGAAAGATTACCCGCTAGCCTGCATGGAGCACGAAGCACGACTCTCGTGTCATGGACAGATATAATTGACCTGTTCTGAGAGAGCAGTGAATTCCTTGCTACTTTCTTTGCATTTGTTTGAATTATCTCAGTCAGTATATACATTTGAAAAGCATGTTGCCTATTGTCTGTCTAAATCCCATTTTGTATTGATATGTTTAATAATAATTAAAAAAAACAGCCTTAGGGCTCTATTCAGTCTGTAAAGCGGAAGCGGATTCCACGATAGAAATGTAAGGTAATTTCCGATTGAGCCGACATATGCAGCGTTTACTGTGAATGCAGTCTCCGCTAAATCCCTTACATTTCAATCATGCTGTAAAACTGAACTTCTGCATTGCGGATTAAACACAGCCCCTAGTAGTTTATTGATTTGATGACGTAATGAAAAACTGCAGAAATGGCAACTTGATGACTAATGTATAATTTTCATAATTTACAACTCACTCATAAAAAACAACAATATTCTACAGTATATAAGGAATATGCATGTACTGGTGTGTTTATTAAGCAACACTTAGCGTCAAGGGGCCTATTAATTATGACGGAACGCTCAGAACACAGCGTTTAGAAATGCAACATTTACAATGGTACCTACAGCACTCTCTAACATGCAGCACACATATAATTACAATGCATCACTATATTTACATAATAGAACTGTGAGTCGTGCCATTTCTATTTGCCAACATTCGGACATTTCCGTCACCCTTTGCATAAACTCAAAGGAACCTATTATATTCCTTGATAAATTTGGAAACTGCTGATGATGACATAAGTGCTCCGAATCACATGGCATGGATGTTTTCCAGATGTCGCCAGCATGAGACAAATTCATTGCGGACAGACCTCTCCTCCTTCTTGCATATATGTACATAATGTATTTCTTTAGATTTCGTGCATTGGTGTTGCACATGTAGCCTACAAACTACGCTAAGTGGTTTAGGAGTTATGTAATGTAACACTATTCTATCGTCACATGCCTGGCCATATTCTTGCCTATTTTTACCCCTGCAGTAAGGAAAGTGCTTTCCCTTGGATCCACACTTCCATAGTATTTTTTTTAATGAAAGAAAAAAAAGAAAGCTTAATTACTCTTGAAAATAGCTTGCTGACATTTAATATGACAAATATGCAGCCCTAATTGGGTTGGATTAAGACATTATAGGTCCTCTGCTGAATATCATTTCCATTGAATAATCTCAGTGGGCCTTCCGTGGTATTTCAACAAGGTTTTCAGGTCAATAGTGTATATAGAATTCAGAGAGCGATCATTGTACAAGAAGGCCTTACTAAAGTCACAAGGTTATTTGGCTTAACCTTTAACCTTTATCCAGGACATTCTCAACTGGATGTTGGATGGTTCCATTAATCAGTGTCATGTCTGTGAGTCCAATGAGATACCAAATAACAAAACCTTAGGCTATTATTAGTTGAATCAGTGTGACCATTGACAGTACGTTCATGTACACCCACTGCAGACCAGTAAGCCAACGACTATGTCTCCCCCCCTATGTTCCTTATTGAAAATAATTAATCACACACAATGGTCCAACTATTCAAATTGGTCAGACTACATTCTTGTGGTTAGAAATTGCCTCTTATATCACTACCTATATGAAGTTGTGAGATCTTTATAGGCCCAGTGTAGACGTTTTTGTCTCAGTATCAAATATTTTCTGGGTAACAATTAAGTACCTTTCTGTAATAGTTTCCCATTAAAATGTTTAAAAAATATATATATTTGCTAGGGCTGTCTGGGATTGGTCTGAGTGGGGAGGGGAAGGGCACCAAAGCGGTGGAGAGGCCAAATGGGAGGGATTTGTAATCTGAAAACCAGCTGTTATTTGCTCCCGAGTGGCACAGCGGTCTAAGGCACTGCATCTATGTGCTAGAGGCATCACTACAGACCCAGGTTTGATCCTGGGCTGTATCACAACCGGCCATGATCAGGATTCCCATAGGGCGACGGGGTAGGCCGTCATTGTAAAATGAGAACTTGCCTGGTTAAATAAAGATTAAATACAAACCCCCCCCCCCCCCCCAAAAAAAAAAAAAAATTATAATAAATTGTCAGAGAGGTTTGGTACTCTTTTTGTTATTGAGCCATTAACTTGTACCACGTGGTGATGTCACCAGGCAATCCAAAACTCCACCCATGCATAACCTGCTGATTAGAAGGCCCTGATCAGATTGTATTTTCAATCAGCAACTAACAGGAAATAATACTGATCAAACGTTCACACTTCCACAGTGTTAGTTTCATCAGCTGTTGTACAATATGATACAAAACACAGGAAAACACAAGTCACAATTCACAAGCCTGTTCTGTGAAGCCTGGATTTATAGTTCAGTTCAGCATTTAATCATTATACCGCTTCTCATTATAGAAGAAACACTCGAGTCCCCAATCTTTAGTTGTTTGATTACGTGGCAATTTCCTGAAATCTTGGAACATGGTCTCATAATTGTAAATGTTTATTCAAGAATCTATTCTCTGAGCCTAGTTGTGTGGGTTACATAGAAAACACAAGGCTGTCTTTACTTTGCTTGATGATATATTTTCTCTCCTAGGTTCTGTGCCTGTCTAATGAAAGGATGAAAGCCGTCTATCCAGAAAAGCTGTGTTGAAGGTTGTGAGAAATGGAGAGTACACTGTATCCACATATAGAAACGGACCATAGAGAACATGTATAGTCCCATGATGTAAGTTGTTGAATACTGTTATGTCTCGTTGGTTTCACAACCACGTCTTTCTAACAATTCAATAACGATGAGACGGGAGATAGGAATCCGCTCCACCATTTATATAGAACGTGCTCAGTCTTAATACATAGAACCCTCATGATGCTCTGCGGCACAACCCGGCACAACCCTCCTTCCCCTGCTTAAAACCTCATAAGGATCCGCCCATTTTTTCAAATTCTGTCTAAAATGACATACCCAAATCTAACTGCCTGTAGCTCAGGCCCTGAAGCAAGGATATGCATATTCTTGGTACCATTTGAAAGGAAACACTTTGAAGGTTGTGGAAATGTGAAAGGAATGTAGGAGAATATAACACAATAGATCTGGTAAAAGATAATACAAAGACAAAACCAATCGTTCTTTTGTATTTTGTTTGTACCATTATCTTTGAAATGCAAGAGAAAGGCCATAATGTATTATTCCAGTGCAGGTGCAATTTTGGCCACTAGATGGCAGCTGTGTATGTGCAAAGTTTTAGACTGATCCAATGAACCATTGCATTTCTGTACTTTTTTTTATCAAGACTGCCCAAATGTTCTAAATAACTTTTCTTGTTCAAAATTGTGCATTCTCCTCAAACAATATCATGGTATTCTTTCACTGAAATATCTACTGTAAATTGGACAGTGCAGTTAGATTAACAAGAATTTAAGCTTTCTGCCAATATCAGGTATTTCTATGTCCTGGGAAATTTTCTTGTTACTTACAACCTCATGCTAATCGCATTAGCCTACGTTAGATCAACCGTCGCGTGGATGAGACACCGATCCCGAAGAAGTTAAATTGCCCCCATTATGAACAACAGTCCTGAGATGGTGAATGAGGCCCTAGGTGTCGACTGCTGGGTCAGGGTGTCACCCAGTAAAGGTTCTGGACCACTCACGACTGGTGGTTCTGTCGGTGTGGCTATTTTCAACAGTAACTGATTTGTGTGCCTTCTCCAGATGACGTCCTCTGCAGTCCGGACAGTGTAGGATACAGGACCAGTTTGATCAATGACTGTAGCAGGAACCCACTTTGGTCTTTTGAGGTGTAGTTCCTAGCTAATACAGTTTGTCAAGGATTAAAAGGTCTGTCTTTTGCTTTTCAGTTCACAATGTTTGACTTGACTCTGTTGACGTCGCACTGTCTCCTTTGCGGTTGGAGGTTTGAGTAGGTCAAAGCTTCTTCCTGAATAGCGATACAGGCGAAGCCTTGGTGGTTGTGTGAGGCGTGTTGCTGTAGGATAGCAGGAAGCTGTTCAAGCCTTGTTGCAGTGTCCCTTGACCCTGAGACACTTTTAAGCCATGTTTCATGGTCTGTACAAACTCTGGCCACTTGCTATGAGCACGAGAAACATTCTGTCTTCAAATGGGCCTGTGAAGTTGATGTGTATGCATTGACACGCCTCTTCAGGCAAATCGAACAGATGAAGAGGTGCAAGTTGAGGTACGTTGCAAACCTTCTGACATGAGGAACATGTTTTCGCTTTCTCCTCAATGCTTCCATCCAATCCAGGCCACCAGAAATAGCTTCACGCGATTTCCTTCAAGCAAACCATTCCACAATGACCTGAATGCAGTTGTTGCAACACTGGTTTCCTCAGCGAAGGCAGAATGATAACTCTCCTCCCCCACAGCAGACAACTGTACTGGCAGCTTAGTTCTCCTGGTTAGGTAAGGTTTCAGCATCTCCTACGACTTTACCTTTAATGATAATGTCCATCACTTCAGATACAACCAGGTTGTTTCTGGTGTTTCTCTGAACTTGGGTTGCTGTGACTGTCGCGTTTTCCACTTGTCTGAAGTAGAAGATGTCAACTTGACGTGACTCTGGCTTGACCAAAGTTAATGTTAACCTGGAAAGTCCATCATTGTTGCAGTGCAGCTCTGACTTGCGATACTTGGGGCATCCAAGACAGCCTTGTGAAGGCCTGTGGTGTCAATGATGTGTCCAAGGTATTCAACTACTGATTGAAAAAAAGTTTTATTTAACTAGCCAAGTCAGTTAAGAACAAATTCTTACAATGACAGTCTACCAGGGAACAGTGGGTTAACTGCCATGTTCAGGGGCAGAACAACAGATGTTTACCTTGTCAGCTCAGGGATTTGATCTTGCAACCTTTCGGTTACTAATCTAACACTCTAACCACTAGGCTACCTGCCACCCCTCAGGCAGGATTAATGCTAAGCTTCACTGTAATGTATTTCATGATACCTTGCTCTTCATGAAAGACTCCTCCATGTTTCTTTAAGGAGGTTAGACCTGTGTCTCCGCATCATTGTATGCTCCGATGGCTAGTCCAGGGGTGACTTTCTCCAACCATGAATGTCCCAGTAGTGATGGATAGTCTTCTTTCACAATGTATTGTGGCAGCTTTTCAATTTGTTTTCTGTTGAACTGAACTCTGATCTCAGTGATGCCTCTCACGGCAACAGATTCACCTGTGTAAGTCTTTAACACAATGTGCGCTGGCTGAAGTGAAAGGTGTTTCAGTGTCTTTTTTGTAGACTGTGTCTGACACAAGAGATACAGCTGCCCCTGTGTCAATCTCCATAGGCACCTACTGCCCCTCTAATAAAAGAGGGACATAGTCGCCACTTTGCCACAGTGGAAGCTTGTGCCTTGATTTCCCTGTCTCTGATTTTCAGTTGCAACACTTTTCCTGATGAACTCAACTGCTGAGCCTCTTTAGCAGCTGGTTCCGTGGACACACTGACTTCAATGGCCTTTCGACAAAGTCAGATTACTTTTTATTTGTTATTTTATTTATTTATTTCACCTTTATTTAACCAGGTGGGCAAGTTGAGAACAAGTTCTCATTTACAACTGCGACCTGGCCAAGATAAAGCAAAGCAGTGCGACACATACAACAACACAGAGTTACACATGGAATAAACAAACATACAGTCAATAATAATACAGTAGGAAAAAAAAAATATATATATTTACAATGTGTGCAAATGAGGTAGGATAAGGAACATAAGGCAATAAATAGGCCATGGTGGCAAAGTAATTACAGTATAGCAATTTAACACTGGAATGGTACATGTGCAGTAGAAGAATGTGCAAGGTAAAAATACTGGGGTGCAAAGAAGCAAGATAAATAAATTACTACGGTAAGGGATAAGGTAGTTGGTTGAGCTATGTACAGGTGCAGTGACTTTCAGTCAATAGTCTCTTGTGTAGCTTCACTCCGTAGCCCACGTAATAGTCTGTATCAAATTTGTGTCATTTAGAACATCATGAAACTCACAGTACTCTGATAGCTTGTTTAACGCAGCAGCAAACATTGTCACTGATTCTGAACGTTTCAACAATAACTAGTGGTTTTGGTGAAAAGTGTCCTTTCAGTATTTCCACAATATCCCTATACATCTTATTACCTGGCCTGTCTGGCTGTAGCAGGCCGTGTAGTAAATTAAATGTATTGGGCCCCATAACACAAAAAAAAATGTAGACGCAATTTTGTCCTCATCAATGTCAAGGACAAAATACTCAAACCGTTCTGTATATGAGCTCCATTGCTCAATAAATCAAACTGTCCAATATTTCCAACATTACCAGACATTTTTTGTTTCTCAATAGGCTCCTGATTGTCAATCACTTCAGTATTGTCCTCAACCACGGCAATATTTTCCTCAGTCACGTGATCTTCATTCACTTCAGTCACTGATGTTTCATCCTTAAGTTCGCTCATTCACAGTTTTAAATTCCAAAGTTCAAAGTTGAATAACTGTCCTTTCCTTTTTAATCACGTTGTTTTCCCGCTCCAACGTCCTTCTCAAATCCTTTTCTGCCGTCCATGACGATGCTAACTCTTTCTCTCTTAGCTTGCAATACACTGTGCCAACATCAGCCTAGACTGTATAATGGAAAATAACATTTTTACACTTGTAAAAATAGTTCCTGTATGTTCAGACTTACTGGTCGCCAATCTTTTGTTATGTCTCGTGGGTTTCATAACCACGTCTTTATATCAATTCAATAATGATGACGCATGAGACAGGATTCAGAAAGGAATCAGCTCAACCATTTATGCTCAATCTTAACACATAGAACCCTTATGATGCTTTGCGGCACAACCCCAACAAAATACAATGTTATGCTATATTTCGGTGCCATGATACCGTCATAAGTGATTTATATGATTCCTCTTACAACCATTCAGGGCAGCTCATGTTGTTTGAAGAAAAAAAATATTTGTTTCTGGTTTACTTTACTTACTCCAGCATTTATTTACTTAGTTATAATGACAATTCTGTTTTGGCCATGGCTGGAAAATATTGTGGCAGCCTTGGCATGTTTGTACTTGCATTGTGAAGTAGAGGCCTTTTACGATTCAAGGTGACGTGTTAATGTTGCACTTCATGTAAATTACTCTCATGTAGAATCTCTGTATCTCTGTATGCATGTGGGCATACCATTGCCATATTGTCAGAGACAAAAGCATGTCACAACAGAGGCAAGGAGAGAGGGTCAGCGGAAACAAATAGCAGGAGAGAAGAGAGAGAACGCGTAAAGAGTACAACAGGCAGAGATATTGAGTCTGTGAGTGACAGAGAGGGGTACACATAGAGGTTAGTCATTAACAACACAGCAACCAGACCTTCACATGGCTGTGTGTGTATCAAGGATAGTCATTAACAACACAGCAACCAGGCCTTCACATGGCTGTGTGTGTATCAAGGATAGTCATTAACAACACAGCAACCAGGCCTTCACATGGCTGTGTGTGTATCAAGGTTAGTCATTAACAACACAGCAACCAGGCCTTCACATGGCTGTGTGTGTATCAGCTCAGGGAGGATCATGGAATGTTGTATAATCCCCCAAGAAATGTTACCTTTATTTTACTAGGCAAGTCAGTTAAGAACAAATTCTTATTTTCGATGACAGCCTAGGAACAGTGGGTTAACTGCCTGTTCAGGGGCAGAACAGCAGATTTGTACCTTGTCAGCTCGGGGATTTGAACTTGCAACCTTTCGGTTACTAGTCGCTCTAACCACTAGGCTACCCTGCCACCCCAAATTAAATTAAATCAAACATTTCCGCCGAATACAAGTGTAGCCCTTACTGTGAAATGCTTACTTTTACAAGCCCTTAACCAACAGTGCAGTTCAAGAAGAGTTAAGAAAATATTTACCAAATAAACTAAAGTAAAAAATAATAAAAAGTAACACAATAAAATAACATTAATGAGGCTATACACAGGGGGCACCGATACCGCGTCAGTGTGCGGGGGTACAAGTTAGAGGTAATACATGAAGGTAGGGGTGAAGTGACTATGCATAGGTATCAAACAGCAAGTATAAGATTAACTCAGTGATAATCGTAGGACAGGAAGAACTTTGATGTCCCAAGGGGAGAATTGTCTTAGACACCCAGTACTGCTGTATATAAAATACACACATTACATTTTACACTCAACACAATACATACATTACACATTACCCAATATAAGCAAGTATATAATTGTGCGTTATCAATTACCACTCCAACCGCATAGACGAACAGAAGAATGTGTGTATGGTAGCCTAGTATGGTAGCCTAGGGGTTCAGAGCGAGTAACTGAAAGGTTCAAATCCCTGAGCCTGTCAATGTGCCCTTGCACTGTCGATGTGCCCTTGCACTATCGATGTGCCCTTGCGCAAGGCACTTAACCCTAATTGCTCCTGTAGGTTTCTCTGGATAAGAGCGTCTGCTAAATGACTAACATGTATAAAGAGAGTATATCCTGTGTATGAACATTACATGGGGAGATAGACCGATAGACAATAAAGTCCATTTCCAATAGGTTTGCCTGACCTCCTCACCTCTTTCCCTCTGTTGAAAAATCATCACCACTCCAGCGAGTTGCTGCAACTTAATTTGCCTCAGGGGCTAGGGGTCAGGGACCAGAACGCACGGATAAAAGTGCCATGGAGCATATAGATTTAACGTCAACCCCCTAATAAAAGGGATCAACACGGCACGCAGTTTATCTGGACATGCATCTGAGCTCATGTATTAAAGGCTTGGTGTGCAGTTTGTCAAGTAACACTTGAGAGGACTACATGTCAGCAGATTGCTGGGATATAAAGTAACAAAGGGGAATACATGGAAGCAATTATGCGTAAGACAGTTGAAATGAAATGTTTAAAAAGTGCTAGTGGCTGCATGTCTGTTCTTGTGGATGTCTAGTAGTGTAGAAGCTGTCTGACATATTACAACTTTGATAGAGTTGATGATTGATAACACAACAGATGATTGAATGTCATTTTTGGGAAAGGAACATGGATTGATCCCTATGTCTTATCTACAGTGCCTTCAGAAAGTATTCATACCCCTTGACTTATTCCACATTTTGTTGTGTTATAGCCTAAAGTCAAAATGGATTAAATGAATTATTATTCTCACCCATCTACACACAATAAACCATAATGACAAAGTGAAAACGTGTTTTTAGAAATGTTTGCAAATGTATTGAAAATTAAATACAAAAATATCTCATTTACATAAGTATTCACACCCCTGAGTGAATACTTTGTAGAAGAACCTTTGGCAGTGATTACAGCTGTGAGTCTTTCTGGGTAAATCTCTAAGAGCTTTCCACACCTGGATTGTGCAATATTTGCCGATTATTCTTTTTTTAAATTCTTCAAGCTCTGTCAAATTGGTTGTTGATCATTGCTAGACGACCATTCTCAGGTTTTGCCATAGATTTTCAAGTTGATTTAAGTAAAAACTGTAACTCGGCAACTCATGAACATTCACTGTCTTCTTGGTAAGCAACTCCAGTGTAGATTTGGCCTTGTGTTTTGGGTTATTGTCCTGCTGAAAGGTGAATTAATCTCCCAGTGTCTGGTGGAAAGCAGGTTTTCCTCTAGGATTTTGCCTGTGCTTAGCTCCATCCCATTTCTTTTCATGATGAAAAACTCTCCAGTCTTTGCCGATGTCAAGCATACTCATACCATGATGCAGCCACCACCATGCTTGAAGATAAGGAGGCAGGTAGTTACTCAGTGATGTGTTGTGTTGGGTTTGCCCCAAACATAAGGCTTTGGATTTAGGCCAAAACAGTGTATTCCTTTGACGTGTTTTTGTTGTTGTTGCAGTATTACTTTAGGGCCTTGTTGCATACAAGATGCATGTTTTGGAATATTCTGTTTTTCTTCTTCTGACATTTAGGTCATTATTGTGGAATCACTACAATATTGTTGATCCATCCTCAGTTTTCTCCTATCACAGCCATTGAACTCTGTAGCTGGCCTCATGGTGACATCACTAAGCAGTTTCCTTCTTGTCCTACGGCTCAGTTCAGAAGGACAACTGTATCTTTGATGTATCTTGGTGGTTTAATACATAATCCACAGCATTATTATTAACTTGACCGTGCTTAAAGAGATATTCCATGTATGATTTGTTATTGTTACCCATCTACCAATCAGTGCCCGACTTTATGAGGTTTTCAAAAAGCTCCCTGGTCTTTGTATTTGAATCTGTGTTTGAAATTGAATACTTGACTGAGGTACCTTACAGATGTTGTATGTATGAGGTACCTTACAGATGTTGTATGTATGAGGTACCTTACAGATGTTGTATGTATGAGGTACCTTACAGATGCTGTATGTATGAGGTACCTTACAGATGTTGTATGTATGAGGTACCTTACAGATGTTGTATGTATGAGGTACCTTACAGATGTTGTATGTATGAGGTACCTTACAGATGCTGTATGTATGAGGTACCTTACAGATGTTGTATGTATGAGGTACCTTACAGATGCTGTATGTATGGGGGACCTTACAGATGTTGTATGTATGAGGTACCTTACAGATGCTGTATGTATGGGGGACCTTACAGATGTTGTATATATGGGGGACAGGAGGAAGGGTTAGTCATTCAAAAACATGTCAACCCCTTATTATTTCACACAGACTTAGTCCAAATTGTACTTCTGAACTATTTTAGGCTTGCCTAAACAAAGGGGGTGAATACTTATTCAACAACTATATTTTTTGTTATTTAATTTCTATCTAATTTCACTTTGACGTTATGGATTGTTTGGTGTAGTTTAATGACAAAAATTGCAATTGAAAGGCCCAATACCTGTCATAATCATACAGTACCTGTCATAGTCCTGTCATAGTCATACAGTACCTGTCATTGTCCTGTCATAGTCATACAGTACCTGTCATTGTCCTGTCATAGTCATACAGTACCTGTCATAGTCATACTGTACCTGTCATAGTCATACAGTACCTGTCATAGTCCTGTCATAGTCCTGTCATAGTCATACAGTACCTGTCATAGTCATACAGTACCTGTCATAGTCCTGTCATAGTCATACTGTACCTGTCATAGTCCTGTCATAGTAATACTGTACCTGTCATAGTCATACAGTACCTGTCATAGTCCTGTCATAGTCATACAGCACCTGTCATAGTCCTGTCATAGTCATACAGTACCTGTCATAGTCATACAGTACCTGTCATAGTCATACAGTATCTGTCATAGTCATACTGTACCTGTCATAGTACCTGTCATTGTCATACAGCACCTGTCATAGTCCTGTCATAGTCATACAGTACCTGTCATAGTCATACAGTACGTGTCATAGTCATACAGTACCTGTCATAGTCATACAGTCTCCTCGATTATAATCACAGCCGTGTATATCCCCCCTCAAACTGACATCGACGGCACTGAAAGAAATTCATCGGACTCTATGTAAACTGGAAACCACATATCCTGAGGCTGCATTTATTGTGGCTGGGGATTTTAATAAGGCTAATTTAAGAACAAGGCTCCCGAAATTTTACCAGCATATCCAATGTGCCACCCGGGCTGGTAAAATCCTGGACCACTGTTATTCCAACTTCCGTGATGCATACAAGGCTATTCTCCGCCCTCCTTTCGGCAAGTCTGACCATGACTCCATTTTGTTGCTCCCAGCCTACAAACAGAAACTAAAACAGGAAACGCCCGTTCTCAGGTCTGTTCAACGCTGGTCCGACCAATCTGATTCCATGCTGCAAGATTGCTTCGAGCACGTGGACTGGGATATGTTCCGGATAGCATCTGACAACAACATTGATGTATACGCTGATTCGGTGAGCGAGTTTATTAGCAAGTGCATTGGTGATGTTGTACCCATAGCAAATATCAAAACCTTCCCCAACCAGAAACCGTGGATTGATGGCAGCATTCGCGCAAAACTGAAAGCGCGAACCACTGCTTTTAACCAGGGTAAGGCGACCGGAAACATGTTTGAATACAAACAGTGTAGCTATTCCCTCCGCAAGGCAATCAAACAAGCTAAGCGTCAATATAGAGACAAAGTAGAGTCACAATTCAACGGCTCAGACACAAGAGGAATGTGGCAGGGTCTACAGTCAATCACGGACTACAAAAAGAAAGCCAGCCCCGTCGCGGACCATGACGTCCTGCTCCCAGACAAACTAAACAACTTCTTTGCTCGCTTTGAGGACAATACAGTGCCACCGACACGGCCCGCTACCAAAACCTGCGGGCTCACCTTCACCGCAGCCAATGTGAGAAAAACATTTAAATGTGTTAACCCTCGCAAGGCTGCCGGCCCAGATGGCATCCCTGGCCGTGTCCTCAGAGCATGCGCAGACCAGCTGGCTGGTGTGTTTACGGACATATTCAATCAGTCCCTATCCCAGTCTGCTGTTCCCACATGCTTCAAGAGGGCCACCATTGTTCCTGTTCCCAAGAAAGCTAAGGTGACTGAGCTAAATGACTATCGCCCCGTAGCACTCACTTCCGTCATCATGAAGTGCTTTGAGAGATTAGTCAAGGATCATATCACCTCCATCCTACCAGACACCCTGGACCCACTCCAATTTGCTTACCGTCCCAATAGGTCCACAGACGACGCAATCGCAATCACACTGCATACTGCCCTAACCCATCTGGACAAGAGGAATACTTATGTAAGAATGCTGTTCATCGACTACAGCTCAGCATTTAACACCATAATTCCCTCCAAGCTCGTCATTAAGCTCGAGACCCTGGGTCTCGACCCAGCCCTGTGCAACTGGGTCCTGGACTTCCTGACGGGCCGGTCCCAGGTGGTGAGGGTAGGAAACAACATCTCCACCCCGCTGATCCTCAACACTGGGGCCCCACAAGGGTGCGTTCTCAGCCCTCTCCTGTACTCCCTGTTTACCCATGACTGCGTGGCCAAGCACGCATCCAACTCAATCATCAAGTTTGCTGACGACACTACAGTGGTAGGCTTGATTACCAACAACGACGAGACGGCCTACAGAGAGGAGGTGAGGGCCCTCGGAGTGTGGTGTCAGGAAAATAACCTCTCACTCAATGTCAGCAAAACAAAGGAGATGATCGTGGACTTCAGGAAACAGGAGAGGNTATCCACATCGAGGGGACAGTAGTGGAGAAGGTGGAAAGTTTTAAGTTCCTCGGCGTACACATCACGGACAAACTGAATTGGTCCACCCACACAGACAGCGTGGTGAAGAAGGCGCAACAGCGCCTCTTCAACCTCAGGAGGCTGAAGAAATTCGGCTTGTCACCAAAATCACTCACAAACTTTTACAGATGCACAATCGAGAGCATCCTGTCGGGCTGTATCACCGCCTGGTACGGCAACTGCTCCGCCCACAACCGTAAGGCTCTCCAGAGGGTAGTGAGGACTGCACAGCGCATCACCGGGGGTAAACTACCTGCCCTCCAGGACACCTACACCACCCGATGTCACAGAAAGGCCAAAAAGATCATCAAGGACAACAACCACCCGAGCCACTGCCTGTTCACCCCGCTATCATCCAGAAGGCGAGGTCAGTACAGGTGCATCAAAGCTGGGACCGAGAGACTGAAAAACAGCTTCTACCTCAAGGCCATCAGACTGTTAAACAGCCATCACTAACATTGAGTGGCTGCTGCCAACATACTGACTTAAATCTCTAGCCACTTTAAACATAGGAATTGGATGTAACAAATGTATCACTAGCCACTTTAAACAATTTTGTATATAATGTTTACGTATCCGACATACTCATATCAAATGTATACACTGTACTCTAAACCATCTACTGTATCTTGCCTATGCCGTTCGGCCATCGACCCAAATCTCTAGCCACTTTAATAATTATAATTGGATGAAATAATGTATCACTAGCCACTTTAAACAATGCCATTTATATAATGTTTACATATCCTACATTACTCATCTCATATATATATATATATATATATATGTGTATATACTGTACTCCATACCATCTACTGCATCTTGCCTATGCCGGTCAGCCATCGCTCATCCATATATTTATATGTACATACTCGTATTCATTCCTTTACTCTTGTGTGTATAAGGTAGTTGTTGTGAATTTGTTAGATTACTTGTTAGATACTACTGCATGGTCGGAACTAGAAGCTCAAGCATTTCGCTACACTCGCATTAACATCTGCTAACCATGTGTATGTGACAAATAAAATTTGATTTGATTTGAAAGGTTAAAATCTCACCTTTATGGTAAAAATAGTTATAAATTGCTGAGGTGTAGTCACTTTTGAGGACACAAGCTCAAGTACACAGTACAAATATGATATAAATATGAAAATATGAAATATTTTATGATGTATTTCCTATTCAATAAAACTGTATGAATAAAGGCTTAAAATGAGAAATGAACATTTGCATATTTTCTAATGGTCTCTCTTGATCAAAACGTCTGACTCAATCGCTGTGAACGTCTCACAGAGCTCTAGCTTGGCTTCCTGAACTCGTTAGGAACTCGCCTTTCATGTCATATTAATCTTGTCCATCTACGATAAACAAATGTGTTTATAATCTATTAATTATTTTAGATTAAAGGTCACTGCATTGACACCCATTTTATGTCCCAAAGGATACTTCTGTTATGGAAGTAAACTACTAAAGCCATCACTCATCACCAGTGAAACTGAAGTTAAGGTTATTGGAATCAATGTACAATCAAGGCTCAATACCCACAGTCATTGCTTTTCTTGTCAAAGCTGAGCAAGCAGAAATATATTGGGTAGCACTGCAAATAATCACTTTGCCAGGGTTTTCAACAAGGTCACTATCGCTTATCACACTAATAATCAAATTATGATAGGATATTACTGTAAACCCATGTACAGCATTGTCTCAAGACCTGATACATTTATTCTGTTGATGGTGTAATCTCATCAAAGCTTCCAACAAAAACAGATTTATTATCATTGTTGTAGTACTGTGTGTTTGTGTGTATGCCTTTGCTGTACCAGCAGTTATGAGGTAAAAACAAGAATTGCACAATACAGAGTATACGATCAAGTCTGTCCTGTGTGTAACAGCCCATAAGAGTCACCTATAGACATAGAATTATTTACTTGGTAATTTCACCTGAAATGTGTCATATGATATGAGCGGCGAGCATCATCCTCCCAACGGTTAGTCATTACACTTCGCCAAGGAAACGGAAAATGATAAGTTGGAAACAATGCAGCATTAAAGCCACAACGGAGCAGGCAAAACAATATGTAGCAATTAACGGAACTGCTCTGACTAAACCCTCAGGGAGCCACTGCCATTTCAGAAGCACACGAACAAGCAGGGCCGGCTCTAGCCTTTTGGGGGCCCTAAGATACATTTTGTTTTTAACCAGGTAGGCCAGTTGAGAACAAGTTCTCAATTACAACTGCGACCTGGCTAAGATAAAGCAAAGCAGTGCGACAAAAACAACAACACAGGGTTACACATAAACAAACGTACAGTCAAAAACACAATAGAAAAATCAATGCACAGTGTGTGCAAATGTAGAAGAGTTGGGAGGTAAGGCAATAAATAGGCCATAGAGGCAAAATAATTACAATTTAGCATTAACACTGGAGTGATAGATGTGCAGATGATGATGTGCAAGTAGAGATAATGGGGTGCAAAAGAGCAAGAGGATAAGTAACAATATGGGGATGAGGTAGTTGGGTGTGCTATTTACAGATTGGCTGTTGACAGGTACAGTGATCGGTAAGCTGCTCTGACAGCTGAAGCTTAAATTTAGAGAGGGAGATATAAGACTCCAGCTTCAGTGATTTTTGCAATTCGTTCCAGTCATTAGCAGCAGAGAACTGGAAGGAAAGGCGGCCAAAGGAAGTGTTGGCTTTGGGGATGACCAGTGAAATATACCTGCTGGAGTGAGTGCTACGGGTGGGTGTTGCTATGGTGACCAGTGAGCTGAGATAAGGCGGGGCTTTACATAGCAAAGACTTATAGATGACCTGGAGCCAGTGGGTTTGGCGACGAATATGAAGCGAGGGCCAGACAACGAGAGCATACAGGTTGCAGTGGTGGGTAGTATATGGGGCTTTGGTGACAAAACGGATGGCACTGTGATAGACTACATCCAATTTGCTGAGTAGAGTGTTGGAGGCTATTTTGTAAAAAGACATCGCCGAAGTCAAGGATCGGTAGGATAGTCAGTTTAACGAGGGTATGTTTGGCAGCAAGAGTGAAGGAGGCTTTGTTGCGAAATAGGAAGCCGATTCTAGATTTAATTTTGGATTGGAGATGCTTAATGTAAGTCTGGATGGAGAGTTTACAGTCTAACCAGACACCTAGGTATTTGTTGTTGTCCACATATTCTAAGTCAGAACCGTCCAGAGTAGTGATGCTAGTCAGGCGGGCGGGTGAAGAGCAATCGTTTTAGTAGCATTTAAAAGCAGTTGGAGGCCACGGAAGGAGTGTTGTATGGCATTGAAGCTCGTTTGGAGGTTTGTTAGCACAGTGTCCAAATGTATACAGAATGGTGTCGTCTGCGTAGAGGTGGATCAGAGAAAAGAGTCGGGCTGAGAATTGAACCCTGTGGCACCCCCATAGAGACTGCCAGAGGTCCGGACAACAGGCCCTCCGATTTGACACACTGAACTCTATCTGAGAAGTAGTTGGTGAACCAGGCGAGGCAGTCATTTAAGAAGCCAAGGCTATTGAGTCTGCTGATAAGAATGCGGTGATTGACAGAGTCGAAAGCCTTGGCTAGGTCGATGAAGACGGCTGCACAGTACTGTCTTTTATCGATGGCGGTTATGATATCATTTAGGACCTTGAGCGTGGCTGAGGTGTACCCATGACCAGCTCTGAAACCAGATTGCATAGTGGAGAAGGTACGGTGGGATTCAAAATGGTCGGTGATCTGTTTGTTAACTTGGCTTTCGAAGATTTTATGAAGGCAGGGCAGGATGGATATAGGTCTATAACAGTTTGGGTCTAGAGTGTCTCCCCCTTTGAAGAGGGGGATGACTGCGGCAGCTTTCCAATCCGCGGCAGCTTTCCAATCTTTGGGGATCTCAGACGATACGAAAGAGAGGTTGAATAGGCCAGTAACAGGGGTTGCAACAATTTTGGCGGATAATTTTAGAAAGAGAGGGTCCAGATTGTCTCTTTCAGAACATCAGCTGTCTGGATTTGGGTGAAGGAGAAGCGGGGGGGAGGGCTTGGGCAAGTTGCTTCAGGGGGTGCTGAGATGTTGGCCGGGGTAGGGGTAGCCAGGTGGAAATCATGGCCAGCCGTAGAAAATGCTTATTGAAATTATCCATTATCGTAGATTTATCAGTGGTGACAGTGTTTCCTATCCTCAGTGCAGTGGGCAGCTGGGAGGAGGTGCTCTTATTCTCCATGGACTTTACAGTGTCCCAAAACCTTTTGGAATTAGTGCTACAGGTGCTGGTCAAGGGCAGTCAAGTCTTGGGTGAACCAAGGGCTATATCTGTTCTTAGTTTTTTTTTAATTGAATGGGGGCATGCTTATTTAAGATGGTGAGGAAAGCACTTTGAAAGAACAACCAGGCATCCTCTACTGACGGGATGAGGTCAATATCCTTCCAGGATACCCGGGCCAGGTTGATTAGAAAGGCCTGCTCGCTGAAGTGTTTTAGGGAGCGTTTGACAGTGATGAGGGGTGGTCGTTTGACCGCGGACCCGTTACGCAGGCAGGCAATGAGGCAGTGATCGCTGACATCCTGGTTGAAGACAGCAGAGGTGTATTTAGAGGGCAAGTTGGTCAGGATGATATCTAAGAGGGTGCCCATGGTTACGGATTTAGGGTTGTACCTGGTAGGTCAGGTCACTGTATTCTACTTGTTTTGGTTGTTTATGGCTAGGACCGGCCCTGAGAAGAAGTCTTTGGACGAGGAGTTTTGTTTTGTATTGGGTGGCAGTCTGGTCTGGTGTGGTCTGGTGTGATTTATTACATTTTACATTTTAGTCATTTAGCAGATGCTCTTATCCAGAGCGACTTCAAGTTAGTGCGTTCATTTTAAGATAGCTAGGTGGCACAAACACATATCAAAGTCATAGTAAGTACATTTTTCCTCAATAAAGTAGCAAAGTCAGGGCTAGTAAATCATGTTTAAGTAAAGTGTGTTAGTTCAAGGGAATTCTGGACACAAATAAACACAAGCATCAAAACACCCTGATTATTAAAGGCCCAATGCAGCCATTTGTATATCAATATCAAAGGATTTCTGAGTAAAACCATTACGTACCTCACTGTAATAGATCTGGGTAAAACCAATACGTACCTCACTGTAATAGATCTGGGTAAAACCATTACATACCTCACTAAAATAGATCTGGGTAAAACCATTATGTACCTCACTGTAATAGATCTGGGTAAAACCATTACGTACCTTGCTGTAATAGATTTCCATTAAAATGGACAAAACAATATTTTTAGCAAAAAACTATTTCTCAAGCAAGAATTTTGATAGGACTGTCTGGGAGTGGTCTGAGTCGGGAGGGGAAAACTGAAAACTAGCTGTTATTGGCAGGGAGGTTTGGAAGTCTCTTTGATATTGATTGTTTTTTAAATAAATCCATGATTGTGCACCCCAATTCATGTCAGACATGCTTTTAAGTTATGTACCCAGTATGTCCCTCAGGTCCACTGTCACTGGCCTTTTAACTATCCCAAAGCCTAGGACCAAGAGGCATGGAGAGACAGCCTTTAGTTACTATGCCCCCAGCCTCTGGGATAGCCTGCCAGAGAACCTGAGGGGGGCTGAAACTGTGGACATATTTAAAAGAGATCTTAAAACACATTTTTTGCTTTGCTTTTCCTTTGGGTACTTTTTAGTTGTTCAGTTTGTGTTATTATTTAGTTTTTTATCTAATGTTTGTTGTGTAGTAAATGTCAGATTTTTATTTTCATTGATTTGAATTAGTGTTTTCCACATTGCGTTGCATTCTGAAATGTGAAGAATAAATAGAGCTTGATTTGATTATTTGATTTATTATTGGTCTATTACCTAATTTATCGCATGGTGATGTGTCAAAGTTCTCCGTGATGCCGGTAAGGCAGAGTCAGGCGCAGGACAACGAATATGAGTTTTCAAAATCTTTACTCAATATTTCCAAAATACATGAGTGGGGAAAAAACCAACCACTCGAAAACACGGAAACAAAGAAACACAAACAATCACACACAAAAGCATGAGGGGAACAGAGGGTTAAATAAGGAACATGTAATTATGGGATAGAAACCAGGTGTGTATGATGAAGACAGAAAAACATAGAAAATGAAAAGTAGATCGACGCAAGGCTCCAGCAGCGCGCCGACACCGGCCTGGGGGACGACCCAGAGGACGAGGCGCAGGGCGATCCGGGTGGAGACGGTGAAACTCCCGCAGCAACGAAGGGTCTAGGATGTCTCTCACCGGCACCCAGCATCTCTCCTCCGGACCGTACTCCTCCCACTCCACGAGGTACTGGAGGCCCCCTGCCCGACGTCTAGAGTCCATAATAGCTTGAACAGTATACGCCGGGGCCCCCTCGATGTCCAGAGGAGGCGGAGGAACCTCCCGAACCTCAGACTCCTGGAGTGGACCAGCCACCACTGGCCTGAGGAGAGACACATGGAACAAGGAGTTAATACGGTAATCTGGGGGAAGCTGTAATATAACATACCTCGTTCAATCTCCTCAGGACTTTAAAGGGCCCCACATACCGCGGACCCAGCTTCCGGCAGGGCAGGCCGAGGGGCAGGTTTCGGATCGAGAGCCAGACCCTGTCCCCCGGTGGCGGTCGGCGCTTGCCTTCTGCCGCCTCACGGCTCGTTGTAGTTGCCTAAACCATTCATCCACTGCAGGAGCCTCGAACTGGCTCTGATGCCACGGTGCCAGAACCGGCTGGTATCCCAGTACGCACTGGAAAGGGGAGAGACCAGTGGAGGAGTGGCGGAGTGAATTTTGGGCCATCTCTGCCCAGGGGATGAAAACTGCCCACTCCCCCGGCCGGTCCTAGCAATAGGACCGCAAAAACCTACCCACATCCTGGTTGACTCTTTCCACCTGCCCATTACTCTCGGGGTGAAAACCTGAGGTCAGGCTGACCGAGACCCCCAAACATTCCATAAACGGCATCCAAACCCTGGACGTGAACTGGGGACCCCGATCAGAAACGATATCCTCAGGCACCCCGTAATGCCGGAAGACATGGGTGAACAGGGCCTCCGCAGTCTGTAGGGCCGTAGGGAGACCGGGCAAAGGAAGGAGGCGGCAGGACTTTAAAAAACGATCCACAACAACCAGGATCGTGGTGTTACCCTGTGACTGCGGAATATCCGTCAAAAAGTCCCCTGACAGGTGTGACCAAGGCCGCTGTGGCACGTTTAGGTGGCGTACCCGAGCGCTGAGACAGCACAGCTCTTATCCCAGCCTCGGACGCGTCCACGTCCATGATAAATGCCAAAGAGGGATCCGGATGAGCCAGCACGGGAGCCGAGGTAAACAGAGCCTTCAGGTGACCAAAAGCCCTGTCCGCCTCAGCTGACCACTGTAGTTGCACCGGTCCCCCCTTCAGCAGTGAGGCAATGGGAGCCGCTACCTGACCAAAGCCCCGGATAAACCTCCGGTAGTAGTTGGCAAACCCTAAGAACGGCTGCACTTCCTTTACCGTGGTGGGAGTCGGCCAATTACGCACGGCTGAAATGCGGTCACTCTCCATCTCCACCCCTGACGTGGAAATGCGGTACCCTAGGAAGGAGACGGACTGTTGGAAGAACAGACATTTCTCAGCCTTGACGTACAGGTCATGCTCCAACAGCCGACCAAGCACCTTGCGCACCAGGGACACATGCTCGGCGAGTGTAGCGGAGTAAATCAGAATATCGTCGATATACACCACTACACCCTGCCCGAGCAAGTCCCGGAAAATCTTGTCTACAAATGCCTGGAAAACTGATGGAGCATTCATTAACCCGTACGGCATGACGAGGTACTCATAGTGCCCTGAGGTGGTACTAAATGCCGTCTTCCACTCGTCCCCCTCCCGGATACGCACCAGATTGTATGCGCTGCTGAGATCCAATTTTGTGAAGAAGCGCGCCCCGTGCATTGACTCAATCGCACTGGCTATGAGAGGCAGCGGGTAGCTGTACCTCACAGTGATCTGATTGATACCTCGATAGTCAATACACGGGCGCAGACCTCCATCCTTCTTCTTCACAAAAAAGAAACTCGAGGAGGCAGGTGAAGTGGAGGGCCAAATGTATCCCTGCCCCAGAGATTCGGAGACATGTTTCCATAGCCTCCGTCTCCTCCTGTGACAGAGGATACACATGACTCCTGGGAAGTGTTGCGTCTACCAGGAGATCTATCGCACAATCCCCCCCGTCGATGGGGTGGTAATTGAGTCGCCTTCTTTTTACAGAAGGCGAGAGCCAAATCGGCATATTCAGAGGGGATGTACACGGTGGAGACCTGGTCTGGACTTTCCACCGTAGTCGGACCAATGGAAACACCTCCACACCTCCACGAGCACTCTCGTGACCATCCCTTGAGAGCCATCTGTTGCCACGAAATAATGGGATTATGATAGGCCAACCAGGGTAAACCCAACACCATAGGAAACGCAGGAGAATCAATGAGGTATAAACTGATTATCGCCTGTCACTCCATCCCGCGCCGGCGGCCAGAGTTCGGAACTCCAGCGCAAAGTCCTGTGCGCTCCTCGTCCCCTGTCTGAGGTGGAACAAGCGTTCACCTGCCGCTCTACCCTCAGGTGGATGATCGAACACTTGTAGTGGTCCAACGCTGCTCCTTCCTCTCCCCATACAGCGTTGGCCCACTCCAGGGCTTTACCGGATAGACAGGAGACGAGGGCGGACACGCTCTCGCGTCTCGAAGGAGCCGGGTGAACGGTCGCCAGGTAGAGCTCCATCTGGAGTAGGAACCCCTGACACCCGGCAGCCGTCCCATCATACTCCCTCGGGAGCGCAAGCCGAATCCCACTGGGACCAGGTGAAGGAGGGGTGGACAGTTGTGTGGGTTGTGGAGTGGGAGGTTGTGTTGATGGTAGAGGCGCTGAAAATCCTCCTCTCTCCCATCGCTCCATGCTCTGCAGCACGCTATCCATGGATGTGCCGAGACTCTGCAACATTGTCGCATGCTGCTGAAGGCGCTCCTCGACTTTTAGAGGAGGGCTGGGTGATCCTGCCGACTCCATGGGTGGTGCGTGATTCTGTCAAAGTTCTCTGTGATGCCGGTAATGCAGAGTCAGGCGCAGGACAACGAATATCAGTTTTCAAAATCTTTACTCAATATTTCCAAAAATACATGAATGGGGGAAAAACCAACCACTCGAAAACACGGAAACAAAGAAACACAAACAATCAAGCACAAAGACATGAGGGGAACAGAGGGTTAAATAAGGAACATGTAATTATGGGATAGAAACCAGGTGTGTATAATGAAGACAAAAAAACATAGAAAAAGAAAAGTAGATCGACGGTAGCTAGAAGACCGGTGACTTCGACCGCCGGAAGCCACCCGAGCAAGGAGAGGGACCAACTTTGGCTGAAGTCGTGACATGATGTCACCGTGGATGGCCAAAACTCCATCCCACCAGAATTCCAGGCTGTCTTTTCCAACAGCTTTTACACTAAAATGAAATTATCATAATTTTCACAATTTCACAGTATTATTCCAACCTCATAGTGTAGAAATATATATAAAACACAGGATTTTTTTTACACTGGCCCTTTTAAAGGCCAACAAACTTCAAAGTGTTTCCTTTTAAATGGTATCAAGAATATGCATATCCTTGATTCAGGTCCTGAGCTACAGGCAGTTAGATTTGGGTTTGTCATTTTATGCGAAAATTGGAAAAAAGGGGCATATCCTGTTGTGGAAAAACTATTTGTCAATAATTGCACAGATACCGGAACTTGTGAATTCAATTCAGACTTTAATTCAACGGATTAAAGCCGAGCCTCTCCCATGGAAAGAGACTGAAATATCTTATCACAGAGCCCTTCCTTTATAATATTTTGTCCCTGCTTAACGTATAGAATCACTCCTTGTATGTAAATTAACTACTCCCATTGGCCCTACAGTTATCACATTATCTTTACATAGCACATATAGTCACTCCTTGTCTATTCATGAACAACTCCCATTGGCCCTATAGTTATCTCAGCTCTTGCTTGTTAACGCCCACATCTGACAGCTGTCCAGGACACAATGGTAGCTATAATGGTGCCTGCCTATATGCTCCATTCCTTATATAGCCATTGTGTCTCAGCACTTAAGTGGACAGTCTAAATTCTGCCTGCTAATATTGGAAATGCAATCTCAGTCATGTTGTCTGCTACCAGAATCCTTAAGAGGTTAACTCCTTAGTGCTAGGGTCCCATGTCCCATTTTCTGAATTTTCGCCTGTCTGACGTGCCCAAAGTAAAATGCCTGCCACTCAGGCCCAGAAAATAGGATATGCACATAATTAGTACTATTGGATAGGAAACACTCTGAGGTTTCTAAGAGTGTTAAAATAATGTATGTGAGTATAACAGAACTGATATAGCAGGCAAAAACCAGAGGAAAATCCATCCGGATTTGCAGTTTTTTTTGTAAATGACCTTCTTCTCCAGGCTACCTATTCATTTGTATTTTACCTAGGACTGAGACTGCAGTACCTATGGCTTCCACTAGATGTCAACAGTCTTTATACAAAGACTGGGAGTTCTAGGAGTAAGCAAAACAGATAGGAAGAGGAAGTAGTCAGGGGACCACTTTTGTAAACAAGGTTTGACGCGCGCGAGATTGTGAATGCGCACCACTTTATTTTCCTTTCCTATCGTTCACGTTATCGTCCGGTTGAAATATTACAGCAAATATACACAAAAGGATACCTAAGGATACATTAAAAATGATGTTTGATTTGTTTGTAGAAAGTTTATAGGTATAATTTGAACGTGTTCTCTTCACGGTTCAATGGGCGACTCAACGGTGGATTTTCTGATCATAACGCGCCAACCAAACGGAGATTAATGGATATAATAAATAACTTTTTCTAACAATAGAACCATTGGATGTCTTCGTTGGACACTTGGGAAACCCTCAGCAGAAGTTCTTCGAAAGGTAAGGGATTTGTTTTAGCTGTGATATGTGTTTTGTGTGAACCGCGCTGGTTTATGAATTTATGCTAATGCAGAAATATTAGAGATGCTATCCTCAAACAATCAAATGTTGTGCTTTCGCCGTAAAGCCTTTTTGAAATCTGACAACGCTGTGATATTGCCAAGAAGCAGAGCTTTTGATGACTATGCAACACTTGTATATTGATGAATGTTAAATATTACAAATATTTATTTTGAATTTGCCGCTCTTTGTTTGCTCTGAAAAAGAGCCCGCTAACGGGATCCGATCCCTAAGAAGTTTAAAGGCCAGAGTAAAAGCAAAGAAATCTTTGCTGGTATTTGGTATTTTCCCCTTAACTCTGTGCCAAACGTGCATGCTTTGTTGCTGCGCTATACGTCCAAAACTGAATGAGTGATGTTATGCTTATTTCAATGTACTTAAAGCTGATAATTTCCCTTGAGTGCTTTAGACACCCCCGAATATCTTGCTTGTGATATAGTAACAACATTAACGCAGGGATTCATTCCTTAGGGATGTTCTCGTATTCTCAGTAGAAAATCACATTCAAGGATGAATGCTGCAGTTGTCGGCTCAATTAAAATTACCTTTAAGTGTCTATATGCGCTATAACACAGTTTGGATTGAATCCCGGCCTTAGTCTTTACAGTTTCATAGGCGTTTGGCGATAAGAGCAACATTTTTATCTGTCTTAATAAACAGACCCAATTTATATGCTTCACAACCTCCCTTTTGGCACGACGTACTACAGCGCTCACAGACATGCATTCAAAGACCTCACGGAATTCAAATTTAGAAACACTGTTAAAAGGATTTCCAACATGCAAAATTCCCTTTGGACGGGGACATGGTGGAGAGATGGAACGGAGAAATGTTAAGCATTTAGTGCAGTTCTATATTTTGAGATCTTTAAATTAGCATCCGTCCTCCACCTCCACCCCATTCTGAACAGTAATTTAGCCTGCAGTGAGCCGGAGAAACTGTCCACCACCGACACACCATGCAGTGACATGGGTGATTTCCCACCTGGGACCACTGACACTTTTAATTACGTCCTCAGGGACAGAGGGAGGGAACGAGGGAGACAAAAAGAAAGGGAATAACAGACAGATAGTGAAACAGAGAGAGGGAACCACCCTATTAGGTCAACAGTCAGTGACAAACCCAAACAGCAATAGAACATTCCGGTGAATTAATTTTGTTAGCTAGGGTAACAGGACGTCATTTTGTTAGCTAGGGTAACAGGACGTCATTTTGTTAGCTAGGGTAACAGGTCGTCCTTTTGTTAGCCAGGGTAACTGGACGTCATTTTGTTAGCCAGGGTAACAGGGCGTCATTTTGTTAGCTAGGGTAACAGGACGTCATTTTGTTAACCAGGGTAACAGGACGTCATTTTGTTAGCTAGGGTAACAGGACGTCATTTTGTTAGCCAGGGTAACAGGACGTCATTTTGTTAGCCAGGGTAACAGGACGTCATTTTGTTAGCTAGGGTAACAGGGCGTCATTTTGTTAGCCAGGGTAATAGGGCGTCATTCTGTTAGCCAGGGTAACAGGACGTCATTCTGTTAGCCAGGGTAACAGGACGTCATTCTGTTAGCTAGGGTAACAGGACGTCATTTTGTTAGCTAGGGTAACAGGATGTCATTTTGTTAGCTAGGGTAACAGGACGTCATTTTGTTAGCTAGGGTAACTGGACGTCATTTTGTTAGCTAGGGTAACAGGACGTAATTTTTTTAGCTAGGGTAACAGGACGTCATTTTGTTAGCTAGGGAAACAGGACGTCGTTTTGTTAGCTAGGGTAACAGGACGTCGTTTTGTTAGCTAGGGTAACAGGACGTTGTTTTGTTAGCTAGGGTAACAGGACGTCGTTTTGTTAGCTAGGGTAACAGGACGTCATTTTGTTAGCTAGGGTAACAGGACGTCATTTTGTTAGCTAGGGTAACTGGACATCATTTTGTTAGCTAGGGTAACAGGACGTACTGTATGCATCACAGCTTTTGTAACCTTTAGAATGTGATTATCACAAGCCGGAGTGTTTGATTGGTTCTGAGGGTCTCTGCTTGTCACCTAACTTTGGACAATATACAGTATGGTAGCAGCGTCCCGTTTTATACTCAACAAAGTCAATCAAACGCACTTGGAGGCCAAATTCTGACTTGAAAAATAAGCACCTTACATAAACTTTTGTGAAAGTCTTCTATTGTCAGTAATAGCCCAACCCAAGAAAGGATTCAACCACATTCATCTACTTGCACTCTGCACTCAACCATGAATACGCTTTCACTGAAAAACTAGGAGTTTGCTCATGGGATGCCACTGCACAAGGCCGCTCTGTCTTTAAAGGACCTCTGAGTCATTCTTGAATTGCGGTGGTAAATGCTGTCCCTTGACTTTGGCACCCTGTAAAATCTATTTAAAATGACAAAAACAAGTAAAACTTGTTCTGTTTTTATTTATCTGTTATTTATTAGCGGTTATTTATTACCTTACCTTATTTAGCTGTCTATGAATTACCTCTGCAACAAATGCATGATTCACACTAATGTTTGATTTAGGTCAAAGCATATATCCTGAAGTTCCCTTTTTGAAAAAAAGGTATTCTGTTCTCAAGACACAAGATAATGACCAACTTGTTGCTATCAAAGGGTCTACTATCCTACACAGAGTAGAAGCTACATAAAGACAGCTCCTCTTCCAGCGCTGAACGAGCCTTAGCATTCAATGCCAAATGAGGTCTCGACGATACATGGGCACAACTTTTGTCAGTTACGGGGCATGACGTTGTCTTTTTCGCCATGATAAATGAAGAAAAGACACAAATGAACTCGCCCTATCAGCTGCGTGATGGCAGAGTGGTGTGGAGGGGGGGGGGGGTGAATAGTCTGGGTAGCCATTTGACTAGATATTCAGGAGTCTTATGGCTTGGGGGTAGAAGCTGTTTAGAAGCCTCTTGGACCTAGACTTGGCTCTCCAATACCGCTTGCCATGTGGTAGCAGAGAGAACAGTCTATGACTAGGGTGGCTGGAGTCTTTGACAATTTTTCGGGCCTTCCTCTGACACCGCCTGGTATAGAGGTCCTGGATGGCAGGAAGCTTGGCCCAAGTGGTGTACTGGGCCATTCGCACTGCCCTCTGTAGTGCCTTGTGGTCCCAGGTAAAAAAAACTACCTCAACTAACCGGTGCCCCCGCATATTGACTCTGTACTGGCACCCCCCTGTATATATTGTTATTTTTTACTGCTCCTCTTTAATTACTTGTTACTTTTATCTCTTATTCTTATCCGTATATTTTTTAAACTGCACTGTCGGTTAGGGGCTCGTAAGTAAGAATTTTACTGTAAGGTCTACACCAGTTGTATTTGGCGCATGTGACTAATACAATTTGATTTGATTTGAGGAGTCCGGAAGGTGCGGTGGAGGCTTGTGATTGAGAGTGGGTGCGACATCTACTGTCGACCTCGTTTACATCTACATTACGCCTCCGCGTGTTCTAAGGAAAGGAATGGAAAAGAGTAAGACCCGGTGCGTTCATTATGCTTCTACTATGAGCGTGAGCTGAATTCTCTTATGGCAGACAGCAGACCTTAGCGCAACAGCTCGTCTACTTAGCATGGTCTGATACATAAAGGTTTAACAGCCAATAGGAAGTGAAAAGGTCTAGTTAAGCAAAGTTTGTGAAGAAACTTGAATAACTAATAGGAGCCCATGAATAGGTGAAACTGATAGTTTGGCTATTCATCGGAATGATACATTTGTGTTTCTGGGGGTCAATGGCAAGGTTACATTACTGTTCCAATAGTGTCTACTTTGTGAATGTCAGACAGTGTTATGTCTGGGAGTCTATGAATGGTGTGCCTCTGTTATGCTGAGTTTCTGAATTATACTTTTGGGTATGAGTTCTGAATGAGTGGCCCTGATGTTAAAATGCCAGCAGCATACCACCCTGCATCCCACTGTTAGCTTCTCTCTGAAGCTAAGCAGGTTTGGTCCCTGGATGGGAGACAAGATGCTGCTGGAAGTGGTTTTGGAGGCCCAGTAGGAGGCACTCTTTCCTCTGGTCTAAAACAATATCCCAATGCCCCAGGGCAGTGATTGGGGACCTTGCCCTGTGTAGGGTACTGTCTTTCGGATTGGACGTTAAATGGGTGTCCTGACTCTCTGTGGTCACTAAAGATCCCATGGCACTTATCGTAAGAGTAGGGGTGTTAACCTTGGTGTCCTGGCTAAATTCCCATTCTGGCCCTCATACCATCATGGTCACTTAATCATCCCCAGCTTTCAATTGGCTCATTCATCTCCTCTCCCCTGTAACTATTCCCCAGGTTGTTGCTGTAAATGAGAATGTGTTCTCAATCAACTTACCTGGTAAAATAAGGGCTAACCCTCCCCCCCAAAAAATCTTAATGAGTGGGCCTGACAAACTGTTCTCCAAAGAGTTCCCATAGTAACCGTCTTAACAATCGTAGCCAGCAATAATATCCTTTGGCCTCTGCCAGCCCCCGCCTTGTTGCAATCAGTTATCAAGCCTGTACCCACCTCCGCCTTTTTGCAATCAGTTATCATGTCACGACTTCCGCCGAAGTCGGTCCCTCTCCTTGTTCGGCCGGTTTTCTGCGGTCGACGTCACCGGTCTTCTACCCATCGTCGATCCACTTTTCATTATTCCATTTGTTTTGTCTTTGTTTTCCACACACCTGGTTTTCATTCCCTAATTACATGTTCATGTATTTAATCCTCTGTTTCCCCCATGTTTGTGTGCGTGATTGTTTTTTGTTTTTTGTTCATTGTCAGATATTTTATACGGCTGGGTTTTTCGCCCGTGTGTTTTGGGCACGTTGTATTAGATTACCTTTTGCCGTATTGGATTAAATACGTTGTTCACTCATCTCTGCTTTCCTGCGCCTGACTTCATGCACCAGCTACACACACTGACAGAATCACGCACCACCAATGGAGTTAGCAGGAGCATTTACCCCGGTACTAGAGGTTGAGGAGCGCATCCAGCAGCATGAGGCGATGCTACACCATCTCGGCACCGCCATGGATCGCGCCCTACAAACAATGGAGCGCTGGGAGAAAAGAGGAGTTCCTCCAGCACCTCCACCAGCACCACCACAAGCATCACATCTCCTTCACCCGGTCCCAGTGGGATTCGGCTTGCGCTCCCGAGGGAGTATGATGGGATGACTGCCGGTTGTCAGGGGTTCCTACTCCAGCTGGAACTCTACCTGGCAAACGTCCACCCGGCTCCTTCGGGACGTGAGAGCGTGTCTGCCCTCGTCTCCTGCCTCTCAGGCAAAGCCTTGGATCATTACGCAGAGTTCACCCGCCGCTTTCGGGCAGTTTTCGACCACCCGCCTGAGGGTCGAGCGGCGTGTGAACGTCTGTTCCATCTGAGGCAGGGGACGAGGAGCTCTCAGGATTTCGCTTTGGACTTTCGGACCCTGGCCGCCAGCGCGGGATGGAATGACAGGGCCCTGATCGATCACTACCGGTGCAGTCTGCGCGAGGACGTCCGTCGGGAGTTGGCCTGCCGAGACACCACCCTCACGTTGGACCAGCTGGTGGACATGTCCATCCGGCTGGATAACCTGCTGGCTACCCGCGGCCGTCCGGATCGGGGCCTGTCAGTTCCATCCCCCAGCACCTCCGCTCCGACGCCCATGGAGTTGGGAGGTGCCGCGCTTAGGGCGACCGGAGGAGGGGCCATTCCCTGCACCATCTGTGGCCGCAGAGGGCACACTGCTGGTCGGTGTTGGGGGGGTTCCTCAGAGAGCGTGTCAGTCGAGGCAGCAGGCAGGGCACTATTGTGTCACCCCAGGTGAGTAGGCACCAGGCTCACCCAGAGCCCCCAATTGCTCACATGTATGTGTTTATAAAATTTCCTGAGTTTTCCCTGCATTCCCAGCATAAGGCGCTCGTAGATTCAGGCGCAGCTGGGAATTTTATTGACCATTCATTTGCTCATAGTTTAGGGATCCCCATTGTTCCTGTGGATATGCCTTTCCCTGTGCACGCCCTAGATAGTCGACCATTAGGGTCAGGGCTAATTAGGGAGGCCACCTGTTCCACAGGGCATGGTTACGCAGGAGGGTCACAAGGAGAGAATTAGTATTTTCCTTATTGATTCTCCTGCATTTCCCGTGGTGCTGGGCCTACCCCGGTTTGCCTGCCATGACCCCACTATTTTTTGGCAACAGAGGGCTCTCAAGGGGTGGTCACGAAAGTGCTCAGTGAGGTGTTTAGGGGTTTCCGTCGGTGCGACTACGGTGGAAAGTCCAGACCAGGTTTCCACCGTGCGCATCCCCTTTGAATATGCCGATTTGGCTCTCGCCTTCTGTAAGAAGGGGGCGACTAAATTACCACCCCATCGACGGGGGGATTGTGCGATAGATCTCCTGGTAGACGCAGCACTTCCCAGGAGTCACGTCTATCCCATGTCACAGGAGGAGACGGCGGCTATGGAAACATATGTCTCTGAATCCCTGGGGCAGGGGTACATTCGGCCCTTCACTTCACCTGCCTCCTCAAGTTTCTTTTTTGTGAAGAAGGATGGAGGTCTGCGCCCGTGCATTGACTATCGAGGTATCAACCAAATCCGCTGCCTCTCATAGCCAGTGCGATAGAATCAATGCACGGGGCGCGCTTCTTCACAAAATTGGACCTTACAACCTGGTGCGTATCCGCATTTCCAGTTCAGGGGTGGAGATGGAGAGTGACCGCATTTCAGCCGTGCGTAATTGGCCGACTCCCACCATGGTAAAGGAAGTGCAGCGGTTTCTAGGGTTTGCCAACTATTACCGGAGGTTTATCCAGGGCTTTGGTCAGGTCGCGGCTCCCATTACCTCACTGCTGAAGGGGGGACTGGTGCGTTTGCAGTGGTCGGCTGAGGCGGACAGGGCTTTTGGTCACCTGAAGGCTTTGTTTACCTCGGCTCCCGTGCTGGCTCATCCGGATCCCTCTTTGGCGTTCATAGTGGAGGTGGACACATTCGAGGCTGGGATAGGAGCCGTGCTCTCTCAGCGCTCGGGTACGCCACCAAAGCTCCGCCCCTGTGCCTTCTTTTCGAGGAAGCTCAGCCCGGCGGAGCTAAACTATGACTTGGGGGACCGGGAGCAGTTGGCTGTCATCAAGGCCTTGAAGGCGTGGAGACATTGGCTTGAGGGGGATAAACACCCTTTTCTCATCTGGACTGACCACCGCAATCTGGAGTACATCTGGGCGGCGAGGAGGCTGAAACCTCGCCAGGCAAGGTGGGCCTTGTTTTTTACCCATTTTGTTTTCACCCTGTCTTACAGACCAGGTTCCCAGAACACGAAGGCAGACGCACTTTCCCAGATGTATGAAACAGAGGAGCGGCCCATGGATCACACCCCCATACTCCTGGCCTCCTGCCTGGTGGCACCGGTAGTGTGGGAGCTGGACGCGGACATCGAGCGGGAGCTACGTTCAGAGCACACTCCCATCCATTGTCCAGCTGGGCGTCTGTACATTCCATCTGCTGTCCGCGACCGTTTGATTTATTGGCCCACACGTCACCCTCCTCTGGTCATCCGGGCATCGGTTGAACGGTGCGTTGTCTTAGTGGGAAGAACTGGTGGTCCACCTTAGCTAAGGACATGAGGGTTCATGTTTCCTCCTGTTCGGTGTGCGCTCAGTGCAAGGCTCCTAGGCACCTGCCCAGAGGGAAGTTACAACCCTTACCCGTTCCACAATGGCCGTGGTCGCACCTGTCGGTAGATTTTATAGCCGATCTTCCTCCCTCACAGGGTAACACCACGATCCTGGTCGTTGTGGGTCGGTTTTCTAAGTCCTGTCGTCTCCTCCCTTTGCCCATTCTCCCTACGGCCCAACAGACTGCGGAGGCCCTGTTCACACGTCTTCCGGCACTACGGGGTGCCTGATTGAGGTCCCCAGTTCACGTCAAGGGTCTGGAGGGCGTTCATGGAATGTCTGGAGGTCTCGGTCAGCCTTACCTCAGGTTTTCACCCCGAGAGTAACGGGCAGGTGGAGAGAGTAAACCAGGATGTGGGTAGGTTTCTGTGGTCATATTGCCAGGACTGGCCGGGGGAGTGGGCGGCGTTCATCCCATGGGCAGAGATGGCCCAAAACTCACTCCGCCACTCCTCCACTAACCTCTCTCCCTTCCAGTGCGTACTGGGGTATCAGCCGGTTCTGGCACCTTGGCATCAGAGCCAGATCGAGGCTCCTGCGGTGGACAAATGTGCACCTTGCAACGGGTTGTGAGGCGGCAGAAGGCGAGCGCCGACCGCCACCGCAGTGAGGCCCTGGTGTTCGCACCAGGGGACCGGGTCTGGCTCTCGACCAGAAATCTGCCCCTCCACCTGCCCTGCCGGAAGCTGGGTCCGCGGTTTGTGGGGCCATTCAAAGTCCTGAGGAGAGTGAACGAGGTTTGTTATAGGTTACAGCTTCCCCCCGATTACCGTATTAACCCCTCGTTCCATGTGTCTCTCCTCAGGCCGGTGGTGGCTGGTCCACTCCAGGAGTCTGAGGTGCGGGAGGTCCCTCCGCCCCCTCTGGACATCGAGGGGGCCCCGGCGTATGCAGTTCAGTTGTATTAGATTACCTTTTGCCGTATTGGATTAAATACGTTGTTCACTCATCTCTGCTTTCCTGCGCCTGACTTTATGCACCAGCTACACACACCAGCATTGACATATCAAGCCAGACAGAATGTGATCAAATGAGACAAGATGAGAAAATGAATGCCAGAGCTACACTGAAACCAGAGCCATGTATTTAGACATATACCTGAGACCATGTCCAGCAAGCACTAATTATAACAGCTGCTATTGTTACACGTCTTTATTATTTTCCAAATTACTCCTGAGCATGACAGAATGACATACATTTATGACATAAACAGGAATAACGTAAATTCCATAATTAGTCATTCAAACTTCTACTGTCATGCTGCTACTTCATAAAAATCCTGTAGTCCATTCAATCTTCAAAGGTGCTATCGAGAAGTTGATGTGGTGGAGTGTGACCTTTCGGGGGCCGTGTCAGTCGAGCTGGGCCATACACTGCCTCTGTTATGGGCAGAAAGTGTGGAATTCATTAATCCATGGGCTCTCCACAGGGTGGTGCGGTCTGCCCAACGCATCACCGGGGGCAAACTATCTGCCCTCCAGGACACCTACAGCACCTGGTCACAGGAAGGCCAAAAAGATCATCAAGGACAACAACCACCCGAGCCACTGCCTGTTCACCCCGCTATCATCCAGGAGGCGAGGTCAGTACAGGTGCATTACTCATCTCATATGTACAGTTGAAGTCGGAAGTTTACATACTTAGGTGTGAGTCATTAAAACTAGTTTTTCAACCACTCCACAAATTTCTTGTTAACAAACTATAGTTTTGGCAAGTCGGTTAGAACATATACTTTGTGCATGACACAAGTAATTTTTCCAACAATTGTTTACAGACAGATTATTTCACTTATAATTCACTGTATCACAATTCCAGTGGGTCAGAAGTTTACATACACTAAGTTTTGACTGTGCCTTTAAACAGCTTGGAAAATTCCAGAAAATGATGACATGGCTTTAAAAGTTTCTGATAGGCTAATTGACATAATTTGAGTAAATTGGAGGTGTACCTGTGGATATATTTCAAGGCCTACCTTCAAACTCAGTGCCTCTTTGCTTGACATAGGAAAATAAAAAGAAATCAGCCAAAAAATTGTAGACCTCCACAAGTCTGGTTCCTTCTTGGGAACAATTTCCAAACGCCTGAAGGTACCACGTTCATCTGTACAAACAATAGTATGCAAGTTTAAACACCATGGGACCACGCAGCCGTCATACCGCTCAGGAAGGAGACGTGTTCTGTCTCCTGGAGATGAACGTACTTTGTTTTGCGAAAAGTGCAAATCAGTCCCAGAACAACAGCAAAGGACCTTGTGAAGATGCTGGAGGAAACAGGTACAAAAGTATCTATATCCACAGTAAAACGAGTCCTATATCGACATATCCTGAATGGCCGCTCAGCAAGGAAGAAGTCACTGCTCCAAAACCGTCATAAAAAAGCCAGACTGCGGTTTGCAACTGCACATGGGGACAAAGATTGTACTTTTTGGAGAAATGTCTTTTGGTCTGATGAAACAAAAATAGAACTGTTTGGCCATAATGACCATTGTTATGTTTGGAGGAAAAAGGGGGAGGCTTGCAAGCTGAAGAACACCATCCCAACCATGAAGCACGGGGTGTCAGCGTCATATTGTGGGGGTGCTTTGCTGCAGGAGGGACTGGTGCACCTCACAAAATAGATGGCATCTTGAGGAAGGAAAAATATGTGGATATATTGAAGCAACATCTCAAGACATCAGTCAAGAAGTTAAAGCTTGGTCGCAAATGGGTCTTCCAAATGGACAATGACCCCAAGCATATTTCCAAAGTTGTGGCAAAATGGCTTAAGGACAACAAAGTCAAGGTATTGGAGTGGCCATCACAAAACCCTGACCTCAATCCTATAGAGAATTTGTGGTCAGAACTGAAAAAGAGTGTGCGAGCAAGGAGGCCTACACACGTCACTCAGTTACACCAGCTCTGTCAGGAGGAATGTGCCAAAATTCATCCAACTTATTGTGGGAAGCTTGTGGAAGGCTACCCAAAATGTTGGTGATCTTAACTGACCTAAGACTAGGATTAAATGTCAGGAATTGTGAAAAACTGAGTTTAAATGTATTTGGCTAAGGTGTATGTAAACTTCCGACTTCAACTATATATACTGTATTCTATACTATTCTACTTTATTTTAGTCTAAGCCGCTCTGACATTGCTCGTCCATATATGTATATATTCTTAATTACATTCCTTTACTTAGACTTGTGTGTATTGGGTATATGTTGTGAAATTGTTAGATAGTACTTGTTAGATATTACTGCACTGTCGGAGCTAGAAACACCCGCAATAACATCTGCTAATGCAAGTGATTTGATTTGAATCTGGATTAAATGAGAAGGGGTTACAGGTCAAAGGTTAAAGGTCAGATATGGAGGAAGCTTGAGGAATAACATTTGTACCTCAAGCATAACCCTATTTGCATGACTATAAAATATACGGTACAGCTACAGGCTGCTTAAAATGGATACTGCTTTCTGAATACCTGGATGCACCACTTATCACTCAGAAGTCTTAGCCTTGTGTTATTATGTCCCATTCGATCATGTTTTTCACCTATTGTTTAATATAGGGGCACACAATTCCACTCCCTCAGAGCAGCGACATCTCATAGCCCTGCTGTATTTTAATTTAAGTAAATTACTTATTTAGACGGCTGGCGACTGGAACGAGCTGCAACAAACACTCAAACTGAACAGTTTATCTTAATCTCTTCATTCAAAGACTCAATCATGGACACTCTTACTGCCAGTTCTTACTCTACCTTCTTGCCCTTTGTGCTGTTGTCTGTGCCCAATGATGTTTGTACCATGTTTTGTGCTGCTACCATGTTGTGTTGCTACTATGTTGTTGCCATGTTGTGTTGCTGTCATGTGTTGTTGTCATGTTGTGTTGGTACCATGCTGTGTTGTCATGTGTTGCTTCTTTGCTATGTTGTTGTCTTAGGTCTCTCTTTATGTAGTGTTGTGTTGTCTCTCTTGTTGTGATGTGTGTTTTGTCCTATATTTATATTATTTTTATTTGATTATTTTTAATCCCAGCCCCGTCCCCGCAGGAGGCCTTTTGCCTTTTGGTAGGCCATCATTGTAAATCAGAATTTGTTCTTAACTAGTTAAATAAAGGTTGAATTTCCTTGACTCAGAGTGAGCACTTGTGGTGTATGTCCAGGGTGTATCCAGAACCAGACATACTTCTACCCTGCTTTAAATATAAAAGGGCCAAATGTAAATTCGCCCTTAGCAATGGAAAGTGTCTGGGCTTCCATACTCTGCGGATGGACCATTGGTAGACGTGACGCTGACACCCTGCTAGACCAGGGACAGATAGCGGATCAGCAGTTCACTGCGTCTAATGAGGAACACAAGGAAACACAAAATGGGTTTTATCTATGGGCAAAGGGATGGATCGTAATCTATCGGCCCTTGGACGCTTTCAATACTAATGGACCACATGGGATTTTTTGTTTTCAGAATTAATAACGGCCTTGTCATGTCAGGCCCACTCATGTCAATAACGGCTCTCAACTAACCGGTGCCCCAGCACATTGACTCTGTACCGGCACCCCCCTGTATATATTGTTATTTTTTACAGCTCCTCTTTAATTACTTGTTACTTTTATCTCTTATTCTTATCCATATTTTTTTTAAACTGCACTGTCGGTTAGGGGCTCGTAAGTAAGCATTTCACTGTAAGGTCTGTTGTATTTGGTGCATATGACTAATAACATTTGATTTGATTTGATGTTTGGATAATTCTTTTTGTGTCAGCTGCAGTGTTATTGATTCAGTTCCGGGGTGTTTTATGCAACGTTGTTCCACGCCAAATAATATTGGGGCTCAAAGACATTAGCGATGTCTCGTCTTTGTCATTTACAAACATTAACCNAAGGTTGAATTTCCTTGACTCAGAGTGAGCACTTGTGGTGTATGTCCAGGGTGTATCCAGAACCAGACATACTTCTACCCTGCTTTAAATATAAAAGGGCCAAATGTAAATTCGCCCTTAGCAATGGAAAGTGTCTGGGCTTCCATACTCTGCGGATGGACCATTGGTAGACGTGACGCTGACACCCTGCTAGACCAGGGACAGATAGCGGATCAGCAGTTCACTGCGTCTAATGAGGAACACAAGGAAACACAAAATGGGTTTTATCTATGGGCAAAGGGATGGATCGTAATCTATCGGCCCTTGGACGCTTTCAATACTAATACTAAATCAATACTAAATCAATGGATGCACCACATGTGTAACTTTTATTTAACTAGGCAAGTCAGTTAAGAAAACAATCTTATTTACAATGACGGCCTACCGGGGAACAGTGGGTTAACTGCCTTGTTCAGAGGCAGAACAACATATTTTTACCTTGTCAGCTCGGGGATTCGATCCAGCAACCTTTCAGTTACCTTCAGTTACTGGCCCAACGCTCTAACCACTAGGCTATCTGCCGCCATCATACATGTTTCTGTTCTTTGTTTATATTGACCTGTTTGACCAATGATAAAGGATAATGCAAGTATTTTATAGTGCTTTATAGTGTTTAAATCAATGCATAAAGCCCGCTTGAAATAAAAAGAATCTCCCCAAAATTCGACTTTCATAATTCATAACGTTAACGTTAACTCACTCATCACAAATTGTAAGGAGGCTAGTTACAGTGCCTCCTAAAGAGATGATTGACATCGGGAGAAGTTGGTGGGCCAGCAGCTGATCATTGATGTTGATGATTGATAGAAACCTGCTAGTTAGATAGCTCAATAATATTGTGACTGATTGTGATTTACAGAGCATTCGGAAAGTTTTCAGACCCCTTGACTTTTTCCACATTTTGTAACGTTACAGCCTTATTCTAAAATTGATTCATTTGGTTTGTTTATTCATCAATCTTTTTTTTTAATTTTAGCTAATTTATGAAAAAAAAAAAACTTAAATATCACATTTCCATAAGTATTCAGAAACTTTACTCAATACCTTGTTGAAGCACCTTTGGCAGCAATCATAGCCTTGAGTCGTCTTGGGAATAATGCCACAAGCTTGGCACACCTGTATTTGGGGAGTTTCTCCCATTCTCTGCAGATCCTCTCAAGCTCTGTCAGGTTGGATGGGGAGCGTCACAGCACAGCTATTTTCAGGTCTCTCCAGCGATGTTTGATCGAGTTCAAGTCCGGGCTCTGGCTGGGCCACTCAAGGACATTCAAAGACTTGTCCTGAAGCCACTCCTGCGTTGTCTTTGCTGTGTGTTTAGGGTCATTGTTTTGTTGAAAGGTGAACCTTCGCCCCAGTCTGAGATCCTGAGCACTCTGGAGCAGGTTTTCATCAAGGATCTCTCTGTACTTTGCTCCTTTCATCTTTCCCTCGATCCTGACTTGTCTCCCAATCCCTGCCGCTGAAAAACATCTCCACAGCATGATGCTGCCACCACCATGCTTCACCATAGGGATGGTGCCAAGTTTCCTCCAGGCGTGACACTTGGCATTCAGGCCAAAGAGTTCAATCTTGGTTTCATCAGACCAGAGAATTGTGTTTCTCATGGTCTGAGAGTCTTTAGGTGTCATGTGCCTTTTACTGAGGAGTAGCTTCTGTCTGGCCACTCTACCATAACGCCCTGATTGGTAGAGTGCTGCAAAGATGATTGTCCTTCTGTAAGTTTCTCCCATCTCTACAGAGGAACTCTGGAGCTCTTTGAGTGACCATCGGGTTCTTGGTCACGTCCCTGACCAAGGCCCTTCTCCCCCAATTGCTCAATTTGGCCCGGCAGCCAGCTCTAGGAAGAGTCTTGGTGGTTCCAAACTTCTTCTATTTAAGAATGATGGAGGCCACTGTGTTCTTGGGGACCTTCAATGCTGCAGAAATGTTTTGGTACCCTTCCCCAGATCTTTGCCTCCACACAATCTTGTCTCGGAGCTCTACGGACAATTCCTTCGACCTCATGGCCTGGTTTTGGCTCTGACATGCACTGTCAATGGTGGGACCTTATATACAGTGAGGGAAAAAAGTATTTGATCCCCTGCTGATTTTGTACGTTTGCCCACTGACAAAGAAATGATCAGTCTATAATATTAATGATAGGTTCATTTGAACAGTGAGAGACAGAATAACAACAAAAAGATCCAGAAAAACGCATGTGAAAAATGTTATAAATGCAATTGCATTTTAATGAGGGAAATAAGTATTTGACCCCCTCTCAATCAGAAAGATTTCTGGCTGCCAGGTGTCTTTTATACAGGTAACGAGCTGAGATTAGGAGCACACTCTTAAAGGGAGTGCTCCTAATCACAGTTTGTTACCTGTAAAAAAGACACCTGTCCACAGAAGCAATCAATCAATCACATTCCAAACTCTCCACCATTGCCAAGAACAAAGAGCTCCCAAGGATGTCAAGGACAAGATTGTAGACCTACACAAGGCTGGAATGGGCTACAAGACCATCGCCAAGCAGCTTGGTGAGAAGGTGACAACAGTTGGTGTGATTATTCGCAAATGGAAGAAACACAAAAGAACTGTCAATCTCCCTCGGCCTGGGGCTCCATGCAAGATCTCACCTCGTGGAGTTGCAATGATCATGAGAACGGTGAGGAATCAGCCCAGAACTACACGGGAGGATCTTGTCAATGATCTCAAGGCAGCTGGGACCATAGTCACCAAGAAAACAATTGGTAACACACTACGCCGTGAAGGACTAAAATCCTGCAGCGCCCACAAGGTCCCCCTGCTCAAGAAAGCACATATACATGCTCGTCTGAAGTTTGCCAATGAACATCTGAATGATTCAGAGGACATCTGGGTGAAAGTGTTGTGGTCAGATGAGACCAAAATGGAGCTCTTTGGCATCAACTCAACTCGCCGTGTTTGGAGGAGGAGGAATGCTGCCTATGACCCCAAGAACACCATGCCCACCGTCAAACATGGAGGTGGAAACATTATGCTTTGGGGGTGTTTTTCTGCTAAGGGGACAGGACAACTTCACCGCATCAAAGGGACGATGGACGNACCGTCAAATCTTGGGTGAGAACCTCCTTCCCTCAGCCAGGGCATTGAAAATGGGTCGTGGATGGGTATTCCAGCATGACAATGAACCAAAACACACGGCCAAGGCAACAAATGAGTGGCTCAAGAAGATGCACATTAAGGTCCTGGAGTGGCCTAGCCAGTCTCCAGACCTTAATCCCATAGAAAATCTGTGGAGGGAGCTGAAGGTTCGAGTTGCCAAACGTCAGCCTCGAAACCTTAATGACTTGGAGAAGATCTGCAAAGAGGAGTGGGACAAAATCCCTCCTGAGATGTGTGCTAACCTGGTGGCAAACTACAAGAAACGTCTGACCTCTGTGATTGCCAACAAGGGTTTTGCCACCAAGTACTAAGTCATGTTTTGCAGAGGGGTCAAATACTTATTTCCCTCATTAAAATGCAATTCCATTTATAACATTTTTCACATGCGTTTTTCTGGATTTTTTGTTGTTGTTATTCTGTCTCTCACTGTTCAAATAAACCTACCATTAAAATTATAGACTGATCATTTCTTTGTCAGTGGGCAAACGTACAAAATCAGCAGGGGATCAAATACTTTTTTCCCTCACTGTAGACAGGTGTGTGTCTTTCCAAATCATGTCCAATCAATTGAATTCACCACAGGTGGACTCCAATCAAGTTGTAGAAACATCTCAAGGATGATCAATGGATGCACCAATTTCGAATCTCATGGCAAAGGGTCTGAATGTTTATGTAAATAAGGTATTTCTGTTTTTTGTTTTTTTTACACATTTGCAAACATTTCTAAAAAACGTTGTATGTTGATTGATGAGGATTTTTACTTATTTAATCCATTTTATAATAAGGAAAAAGTCAAGGGGTCTTAATACTTTCTGAATGTATCTTCAACGCTCTTTAATAATAACTTCATAATATAACATTCATAATCCTTTAAGTCATGATTATTGGCTGGCGGTTATCTAGAGTCTAGACTACCTGTGTTGCTGCTGCCCTGACACACATGTGAAACTCCCGACTGAAGAAGGGATGGAGTTGAGTCTGAGGGTATTAGAGCTGCTCCTCTCTGTGTCTCTCTGCTGTGTGTAGGCCAGGACCCAATATTGATGATAATGAAAATGTTATGATGCAGCTGCTGTGGCAGGACTGTTGATATTTTAACTAGGTGGCTTGCTACACGGACTGGACCGGCCAACGCATCTCAAGCCATGCATGTTTAGATACCAGGTGTACGCAATCTCCATACAAGGCAGAATGGGTAACAGGCGCAAACCTGGCGCGAACTCCGTACAGGGCAGGCCAACAGGCGCAATCAACCAACAGACTGGGGGTGGAGGGTGGGGGGTGGCAAACTTGAGTGGTTTCAGAACAACAACAAAAACAGCATGTAAAAAATATACATAACACCACCCAAAAGAGCAGGTGTGGGAGGTCAAAAAGGCAGGTGCTCGGGCACAGGTACACCCCTATCTGTACCCCACAGGAGGATGCTGAGGGGAGAACGGCTCTTAATAATGTCCGGAATGGAGCAAATGGAATGGCATCAAACACCTGGAAACTATGTGTTTGATGTATTTGTTACCATTCCACAAATTCTGCTCCAGTCATTAGTAGGAGCCCATTATCCTGTGCTGTGCATGTGCCTGGTTTAAAGTACTTAGGCCAGGGGTATTCAACCTGGGTTCCCGGGTCCCCTAGTGGCCCGCAGAGGTACTGAAGTGAGTCCACCCCAAAAAATGTAAAGTGGTAAAAAAAGTCTTTTTATTTAAATGTTTTTACGAATATCGCTAGCAACAACAGAATACCCAGATTTTGAATTACATACCTACAGTAGAAAAGAGGAGACTATTTTATTTCTAATGATGTCAACTTTATTTCTCAACTCCTAATGGTAGGGGTTAGGGTTTGGTAGACTGTCATTGTAAATAAGAATTTGTTCTTAACTGACTTTCCTAGTTAAATAAAGGTTAAAAAACAATTGTAAGCAAATTATACTAATTGGAGCAATTTACTGGAGTATCTGACTTAGGCTTCGAAAAAAGCACCCGCGATTAGGCTACCTGTGCAAGTGCCGCTGGCTGCTAGTAAGCTTACTTGACTCATTTTGCCAACATGTGGCTAACCTTTGTTTAACCAGCTAAACAGCTGCTTTTACCTTTCTACCTAATAGGCTAAATAGGCAAATTTTATCCTCTTCCAAATATGATGTGGGGAGGTGAAAATAATGAAAAACTATCTACCAAATCTATTAATTTTAAAATGTTGATTACTTCTCCTTGCCACTATCATTCACCTGATGATAAGACAAGGCATGTGATTATTTATATTTTTTGCTAATGTATGATGGGGTTCCCTAGATTGCCGGTTTGCCTGTGAGGAGGTCCTTGGGCAAGAAAAGGTTGAAGACCCCTGACTTAGGGTAAGCAAATTGGCTTGTCCCAGTAGTGATGTGTAGAGTAGTGACATGTTTGGGGGATTTATAGATATCTATTTATTATCTATCTATTATTTTGAATGCTAGAAAGTGAACTAAAATATGTAATATATTATATAGATCAATAAAAACAAAGAAGTCTATTTAATAATCCTATTTTTCTTACAACTATAATGTGTGTCCCTCCGTTTTATTTCACTGGTGTTACCGCCTTGAAAATCACTCATTAAAGATATACTGTACAAGGATTATTACCACACCCTTTTAGTATGTTCAATGTGAGGATTTAATTGATCATTTGGTGTGTCTAAATCCAAAGTGTCACTTGATGTTAGTCAATTCATTAGGGAAATAACATTGTGAGCAAAATGATTAATCATTAGTAAATCCCGCAGGTGAAGAAGCCAGATGTGGAGGTCCTGGGCTGGCGTGGTTACACATGGTCGTGAGGCCAGATGGACGTACTGCCAAATTCTTTAAAACAACATTATAGGTGGCTTATGGTAGAGAAATTAACATACATTCTCTGGCAACAGCTCTGGTGGAGAGAAATAATGAGAGAAATAAGCTTTTTGTGCGTATGGACCATTTCTGGGATCTTTTATTTCACCTCGTGAAACATGGAACAAACACTTTGCATGTTGTGTTTCTATATTTTTGCTCAGTGTAGTAAAGAAAATGAGTTTCATTTGCCCAGGAAAATGTTTGAGCACAGACGTGATTATGAAATACTAGTGAAGTTGAACACAGACATTGGAAAATGATGTTATTAGAGAGCTAGCTGTGTCAGACTTCTTAACTCACAGCCGATTGCATCTACAGACCTTCCTAAAGGAGTTAGGCATCGGATTTAGCCCAAGTGTTACAGGGAACAAATGGTCCATTAGCATGACCACTAGCCAAAGTGCAACTGGGAGTACTACTACATGGTTGATTTCCCATCGTTCACGGCTGAGAGAGCGTGGTTAAAAGTAACAATTCTCACACACAGCAACTGAACACACACACAACTGACTGAACAGTAGGTACTAATCCATTTTCTTTTCCATTGACACTAGCTTTAGCCAGAGTGCTAGAGGGAATGTAATGGTCCATTGGCCCATGAAGTAAGCTCTGATATGACTGCAACAAAAAAACATTCCTCATCACCAAGGGACAGGGGCACCAGGGCGAGAGAGAGAAAGAAGGGGAGAGAGAATACAAAGAAAAAAAAATTGACACAGAGAGAGATAGACTTTATGGATTACCTCTCCGTTGTCTTTTGAACAAGACCACCCATGCACGCCTGTCCTCCGCCCACACTGGGCCTCCACTCGTCCCCGCTCTCCAATGCGGCAACGAGGGGGGCTAATAACCTCGGGCCTCAATCACAACGCTCCTTCACAACGTGGCGCAGAACTGGACCCAGGATGAAATTGTGTAATTACCTCCCCCACTAATGCACTAGCTCCACAATGACCGGCTCAGACGAGACTCATGCATCTCTTTGGGGTGTGTGTCTGTGTTTGTAAGGGGGGGGCATTTCAACAGGAAATAAGGTAGTGCTACATTATTAGCGAGGACATGGGCACAGTGATGTCGCAAAGGTGCTGACAAAGCCACAGGCGCCGCAGAACATTGGCCATGCATATGGAACAGGGCCCCACTCACAGGAGATGAGATGTGTACCTTTGGGAGAAATTAATTCCAGTCAGCAGAAGATTTATGTTTTGCGGGGCCCAATGTGAGACAGAACTTCACTGACTGTGACAAAGTCCGCAAAGAGAGTGGGAAATGTGAAATTATCTTTTTCATCAAGCTTAGTTCATAAACCACCCTCCCTCTCACCCTTCCTCACTCACCAACACCCAAACCCAAATGAAAGCCCATACTAAAACATTGTTGAGACAGTTAAGGCACCAACACGTTTTTGACATAGCATGCTCTTGATCTTAGGTGTAATGGGTCTTTCCAACAATTAGGTGCCTTTTGAGTAGTGTAACTTGGTGGGGGGAAAAAAAACCTGTTTCACTTCACCTTATTTTAACATTCTGTCATAAAGAGCACATGTTCCACCTCAACAAGAACAAGGATTTCAACTCCCACCATCCCAGATTGTTCTGAAATAGTTTATGTTCTTAGAAACAGATAAGATTAGCATTCCTCCAACATTATTTAGCTGAAATATAATTTGATCTTTGAGAAATTAAGGTAATGAATTGCATCCGAATTGGCCATTTTAATTTATAGGATTTTTTATTCAAGAAATAGAAAATCTAACATCCAATTTGGACTAAAACTTTTTTTTTTTTTCAAACAATGAGACATGAGGAATCCAAAGAAAGTCAAAAGCCACCCAAGGACACGTCGCACGCCAATCCTAACCCGAGTATAGAGTCTAAGTTCTCTACAGTATTTCTGACAAGTAATATGGAGCTGTTTGTTTCTAACTACACAAATGATTCCAGAACAATCGGAGTTGGTGGGTGTCATGGCTTGCTGAAATGACTTGGAACTATCACGACACAAGGCGAGACCCAGATGCAGACACAGGAGGCAGATGGTTGGAGTCTTACAATATTTATTAATCCAATAGGGGTAGTCAAGAGAATGGTTGTGGACAGGCAAAAGGGTCAAAACCAGTTCAAAGTCCAAAAGGCAGGCAGAATCAAGGTCAGGGCAGGCAGGATGATCAGGCAGCCGGGAAAGTAGTCCAGAGTCAGGCAGGAGTCAAAACCCGGGAAGACTATCAAAAAGAGAATAGCAAAAGGTGTACGGGAAAAACACACTGGTTGACTTGACTAACATACAAGATGAACCGACAGAGAGACAGGAAACACAGGGATAAATACACTGGGGAGAATAAGCGGCACCTGGAGGTGGTGGAGACAATCACAGGAACAGGTGAAACAGATCAGGGCGTGACAGGAACTGCCCACATAATAAAGAAGCATGGTTTTCCCATCTCAAGAGATTAAATAACCCCTTGGCCTAAAATTTCCACGACTCCTCGCAAATCTAATTAACTAATAAAAAAAATCCTCATCAAAAGCCGTCTGTTTACGCTAAAGATACCTGTTTTGTCACGATCTCCTTTAGTGACGGACCAAGACGCAGCGATGCTTCCAGTATACATATTTTATTTAACGACGTAACTGGGAAAATAATCAAGCAAAACAAAGATCGGTGTGGCTTCACAGTGCACACACCAACTAAACATACTATACAAACATCAAACAATAACCCACAAACCCTAGTGCAAAACCACAAACATATATATGGTTCCCAATTAGAGGTAACGACACTCAGCTGCCTCTAATTGGGAACCATTAACCCAACATAGAAATACACACCTAGAACCAAAAAAACACTACACCAAAAACGAAACTAAACACGCCAGCCTGTAAACTCAGGCCTGGACATGACATGTTTACGCTAAAGATATCTGTTTACGCTAAAGATATCTGTTCACGCTAAAGATATCTGTTCACGCTAAAGATATCTGTTTTTGCATGGGCTAAGTCTCAATCCATCGCATCTGCCGATATCGCCCTTGCGCATCTGCGGTGAAAGGTGGCAGAGCTAGAGCGGTGTTAGTCAGACCATGAGACATCCTGAAAATCAGTATTCTCACCAAAAAGTCTGTAGCATCCGAATGGTTTGGCAAAACTATTAACGGTTTGGCAAAACTACTAACTATTATAACCACTCTATTGAAAGATGAGACTCTGACGAACATGATGGTGTCCTCCGTTTTTGTCAAGGATGCCCACAAGCCTCACAAGACTCGTCTGAAGGTCTTGGTACCAGTTTTTCTTTTAAATGAATTGAAAAATACATGTAAAAAAAAATAAAAAATTGTTTCAGATATAGGACAGACACTTCAGTAAGAACTACCTTTAGATTTTTTTGGGACGATCTGTTGTTCCATGTAGTGAATATGTTATTCAATGCTTTTCTATTGGCTAATAGCAGTAATGCCAAATTCAATGTTTTATTCAATAATTTTTTTATATATATTTTTTAATACCTTAATGGGTCTTAAAATTCTAAATCAAATCGCTAAATAATCCTTGGTATCCACATCCATATCCACATCCACAATTCCATATGTTAGCTTAGAACACCCACCCCCTCACTTATGTCTCACATAATCTCTTTAGCTCTCCTGTGTCCTGCTCACAGATATCAACCAAGTGCTACTCACCAAGCATGGACTGATTCACTCACCTGTGAGGAGAACCATTCTCCTGCAGTCTGAACTAGCCCTGCCATCACTATTTAGACATTGGGACCACATTTGAATTTGCCTGTTGACTTTTCTTTGTGGGTTTAGTCTTGCACAGTCTTGTGAGTTTAGAATTGAAGAACACCCAATACAGATACACATGCTTGTTCGAGCATCTTTATTCATTATTGTGTCTGACTTTGTCTCCCATGATCTATTCACCAAGTCCTGCAGTCTGAACTAGCCCTGCCGTCACTATTTAGACATTGAGACCACGTGCATTTGCCTGTTGTCTTTTCTTTGTGGGTTTAGTCTTACACAGTCTAGTTCATTTTAGAGTTGAAAAAACACCAGCTACAGATACACTTGCTTGTTTGAGTATCTCGAAGACTAAATGTTTAAAATAGGGGTACATCTACATAACATGAACAGCATATGCATGGGTGATTTACACCAATAGAAATAGCTTAGCAGCACCACGTAATGACTAATGCTAAAACAGCTAACATCGCTAACTAGCATGCTAAATGCCCATTCATTCTTAATGAAAATGTCTACCACTAACGCTATTGGGAGTGTAGAAAGGCCTCTTTAGTGTCCTAAGTTTTCATAACTGTGACCTTAATTGCCTACCGTCTGTAAGCTGTTAGTGTCTTAAGACAGTTTCACAGGTGCATGTTCATTAATTGTTTATGGTTCATTGAACAAGCATGGGAAACAGTGTTTAAACCCTTTACAATGAAGATCTGTGAAGTTATTTGGATATTTTACGAATTATCTTTGAAAGACAGGGTCCTGAAAAAGGGACGTTTCATTTTTTCTGAGTTTATATTCCTGAAACGTACATTATGGAAAACATCTCACACTCAGTCATAGTTAGCAGAATAATGAACGGATTGACAAGATTTTGGCATGGTCAACTTTTAGAAGATTAGCAGGAAAGTGAGTGATTTCAACTACCTAAATATACTCACATTCATTTAGTATTTGAAACTCAAACATGAATTTACCCAACTGCCTTTTCTATAATACTACAGGCTCTTCATCATTATCCATACCTTACAGTATACAGTGGCACTAACTAGCATTAATGGTAACAATGGTGGTAAAAATTAAATAACGTGCCATAGAATTCTACGGAAGCCCGCAAGGTGTGCTGCAGCATGATGCAACTTTTACAGGAAGAACCACTGTATTCCAATGCATGCAACACTATTGCATGCCCACCATTGTATTGGGAAGCTGCTGTTTGAGAATTCATCTGGTTTAGAAATCAAACTCTGGATATGTTATTGCAGAGTACATTGAACTGTTTTTTAGAGAAGATTGTATTGCAAGGTATGTTATACACTGAGTATACAAAACATTAATAACACCTGCTCATTCCATGACATACTGTAGATTGACCAGGTGAAAGCTATGATCTCTTATTGATGTCACTTGTTAAATTCACTTCAATCAATCAATCAATCAATCAAATGTATTTATAAAGCCATTTTTACGTCAGCAGACGTCACAAAGTGTTTATACAAAAACCCAGCCTAAAACCCCAAACAGCAAGCTATGCAGATGTAGAAGCATGGTGGCTAGGAAAAACTCCCTAGAAAGGCAGGAACCTAGGACTAAACCTAGAGAGGAACCAGGCTCTGAGGGGTGGCCAGTCCTCTTCTGGCTGTGCAGGTTGGAGATTACAAGAGTACATGGCCTTTAATTAAGGCCAGATTGTTCTTCAAGATGTTCAAACCTTTATAGATGACCAGCAGGGTCAAATAATAATCACAGTGGTTGTAGAGGGTACAACAGATCAGCACCTGAGGAATAAATGTCAGTTGGCTTTTCATAGCGGAGCATTCAGAGGTCGAGACAGCAGGTGCGATAGAGAGAGAGAGAGAGAGTCAAAAAACAGCAGGTCCGGGACAAGGTAGCACGTCCTGTGAACATGGTCAGGGTTCCATAGCTGCAGGCAGAATAGTTGAAACTGGAGCAGCAGCACGACAAGGTGGAATGGGGACAGCCAGGAGTCAACAGGCTAGGTAGTCCTGAGGCATGGTCCTAGGGCTCAGGTCCTCCGGGAGGGGAGGGAGACAGAGAGAGAGAATTAAACTCACAGAGGACACCAGATAAGTGAAGAGAATTAGACCAGATATAACAGACTGACCTTAGCCCCCCGACACATAGACTATTGCAGCAAAGATACTGGAGGCTGAGACGGGGGGGGACACTGTGGCCCTGTCTGACGATACAACCCGCTCAAGTCGAGTATGGCGCAGATGAGCTTGGCATGACGTGACGCACCCCTCCTAGGGATGGCATGGAAGAGCAGTAGTAAGCCAGTGACTCAGCCACCGTAATAGGTTTAGAGGAAGAGAATCCCAGTGGAGAAAGGGGAGCCGGCCAGACAGAGAAAGCAAGGGCGGTTCGTCATTCCAGTGCCATGCTGTTCACCTTCACACCCCTGGGCCAGACTACACTCATTCATAGGACCTACTGAAGAGATGTGTCTTCAGTAAAGACTTAAAGGTTGAGACCGAGTCTGCGTCTCTTACATGGATAGGCAGACCATTTCATAAAAATTGAGCTCTATAGGAGAAAGCCCTGCCTCAAGCTGTTTGCTTAGAAATCCTAGGGACAATAAGGAGACCTGCGTATTGTGACCGTAGCGTACATGTAGGTATGTACGGCAGGAACAAATTGGAGAGATGGGTTGGAGCAAGTTTATGTAATGCTTTGTAGGTTAGCAGTAATATGATATATTTTTTGAGGTTATAGTCAGGATTCCAGCAGACATATTTAGCACTAACTGGTTTATGTAATGCTTTATCCGGGTAGCCGGAGTAGAGCATTGCAGTAGTCTAATCTAGAAGGGACAAAAGCATGGATTAGCTTTTCTGCATAATCTTTCAGATTTTTGCAATGCAATGAAGATGGAAAAAAGCTGCCCTTGAAATATTCTTGATATGTTCGTCAAAGGAGAGATCAGGGTTCAAAGTTTTATTTGAGATGACTGTACAACCATCAAGATTAATTGTCAGATAAAACCGCAGATCTCTTTGTTTCTTGGGACCTAGAACTAGCATCTCTGTTTTGTCCAAGTTTAAAAGTAAAACATTTGCCGCCATCCACTTCCTTATTATCTGAAATACAGGCTTCAAGTGTAGGCAATTTTGGGGCTATAACATTTTCATTCGAAACGTACAGCTGTGTGTCATCCGCATAGTAGTGAAAGTTGACGTTGTGTTTCCGAATGACATCATCAAGAGGAAGAATATATAGTGAAAATAATAGTGGTCCTAAAATGGAACTTTGAGGAATACCGAAACTTACAATTGATTAGTCAGAGGACAAACCATCCACAGAGATGAACTGATATCTTTCCGACAGATAAGATACATTTTTTATCTTTTTTATTTAACTTTTATTTAACTAGGCAAGTCATTTACAATGACGGCCTACCCCGGCCAAACCCGGATGACGCTGGGCCAGTTGTGCGCCGCACTACGGCGGATGTGATACCACCTGGATTCAAACCAGGGACTGTAGTGATGCCTCTTGTTCTGAGTTGCAGTGCCTTAGACCGCTGCACCACTCGGGAGCCTAATCTAGAAGTGACAAAAGCATGGATTAGCTTTTCTGCTTAATTTTGGGACAAAAAGTTAAAGTTATGATGATGGAAAAAGTCTAAACCAGGCAAGAACTTGTCTGTGTTGTCGTGTTACCACTCAAACTCAACTCTGGACCTCGAAGCCAGTTCCACTGCATTTTTTAATTGTTCCCCTCTAATCAGGGACTGATTTAGACCTGGGACACCAAGTGAGTGCAATTAATTATCAGGTGAACAAAAAAACAGCAGGCTCCGGACCTCGTAGGGTAAGAGTTGAGTACCCCTGGTGTAGACCAATTAGGGTTTCCAATCTCTCCAAAGGAATGTGATGATCGATGGGGTCAAAGCCGGCACTAAGGTCAAGGACAGATGCCGACACATATTTCTAGCTAATTTACACGCTGAAGTTATGTTGCGCTTGGTGACCTCTGACTGTTTCATCCTTACATGTTTGGTGCCGATGTGGACAACAATATCCCTATACTCTCTACACTAGCCAGTTTTAGCCATAACCAGCACCCTCTTCAGATTAGCCTTTACGTCGGTAGCCCTGCACCCTGGTAAACAGTGTATGATTGCTGGATGCTTCTTTTAAAGTCTAATATTGTGGGTAATGGACTCTAGGGTTTTCAATTTGTCAGCGCTAATGGTGGGAGGCTATAGGAGCTTAGACCCCGTAACGGGTGGAGGAAAGTCCTGAGAAAGCTCGGCCTCTGACTCCGACTCGTTGCTTACCGGTTGACAGCATTTCTTTCCAGAAGCCTTGAGAAAATTGTCCGGCTGCGGGGACTGTGGAGGGGAGTTATACTACTATCTGTACTTATTGGTGGAACAGACGCTGTTTCATTTTTTCCTACACTTAAATTGCCCTTGCCTAACGATTGCATCTGAAGCTGAGCTTGCAACTCTGCTATCCTCACCATTAGGCGATAGTTCTCCTGCATGTTATGAGTACAGCAACTAAAAATAGATGGCATAACGCTAATGTTACTACTAGCTTTTTCGACTAGTGAAGGTCCTGTAGTACCATGTCCAGATAAAGCGTCTGGGGTGAAAAAGTTGAATGAAAAAAGTTGAGCAAGGAAAAAACTAAGATGTTAGTAAATTTGTTAAATGCAGAGCTTTGATTAAAAGTTTAAAAAAAAATGAAAAGTTTGGTATGTAGCCAAGTTGCAACTCAATATTAGGAAGTCACTTGACATGAGACATAATATCATGACAAAACCGGATTAAAAAAAAGTTATCCACTGACATTACCGTTAGCTGGCTAGGCTAGTCAAACTGTAACATTGGCTAGCTTTCAATACATTGGCTAAATGGTCAACGGAGTTCCCTCTTCATACAATCAAGACCACTCATATTGCATGCTGCATATTTCAAGTGCACTCAAAAAAATATATTTATCTTTTTTAAGTCTTTGGGAGCTAGCTTTATCTGTTCCTCTTCATCAGACAGAAATTCACATTTTCACAAGAGGCTGTGTTTACATCGTAGATAGAAGCAGGCCATTGGCTGCCTTCATCACTAGGGGTATGTACGGGATTCTGATTGGTTCCAAGTTTAGCAGTTCGTCAAAATTGCCGTGTTGAAATATACTTTTTTTATGAGAAAACGTGCAAGAATTGAAGGTGTCAACAAATGTTATAGTCATCATAAGAATGCTTTACTGTCATATACAAAAAAATCTGCTTCTCCCTCGACAGGGACCGATCAACTTCACGTTTTCCGGCTTTGGCCCACCACCTATAATTCTGTGGGCCTAATTCAGATAATGCATGTCATAACAACAAGATGCCAAGCCTCCTCCTTCACCCTCTCATGCACTCTCCCCACACAAAATTTCAGTTGCATCTCACGCCCAACACTCGTCTGTCCAATGCATCCACTGGACAGACGAGTGTAAAAAAAGAAACAGAAAGGACTGATATAAACGGTTACTTATTTTGGTCGAACCGGATCAGAACTTTTTTTTGCTTGTCGGAACAGTGGAACGGAACTAAAAAAATGAGGGTTCAAAATGAAATAATTGGAAAATAATTTAGGTTCCAACCCCTACTCTTCAGAAATGACTTTGTCAAAGCAAAATAACTTTACAATGATGGTGAAAACTTTATATATGTTGGGAAGTGACTCCATCTGTCAGGAAGGCAACGTAAGTCACAGATTTGGCGGGCTTTTCTTTATGGTCTTCCTCACATGGTTGTTTTAGATGTTTTGTGTCTTCGGGAAAACCCTTGATATATTTTAGAAATCAACTAGATGTTTGTCAGACTGCCTTAAAATATTTGAAGCTTCTGGCTTGTCCTGTCAGTGTTTGCTGCACAGAGAGAATAAAGTATTGTATCTGTAAAAGTTCACCTCAGCTCTGTCACAGGCTGGTTCATCTGGCTGCCTGTCACTGATCCTGCTAAGAGGAGGCATGACAAAGAATTACCTTGGTGTACATTTCTACATTATATTATCCATGAATAGAATCAATGGTTCAATAATTGACTGTAGCTTACCCATCAACTCAAGATGGAATTCTGTATCCATTCACTGATTGTTATAACATACAGCAAAAATCACCTGGGCTCCGTAGATTGGTCTTCCTTGGCTGTCTGACCCTGCTGGGACACCTGTCACCATCTGATCCTTCTAAGACATGATGAGCATAGCGTTGTGCACCATGACAGTGAAGTCTGTAGAGCTGTTTATACTGTGTCAGTGTGAAAAGTAGGGAATTAGATAGGGAAACTGACAGATCAATAATGTTACATTGCTATACTGACTCTAATAAAAACTAACTTTTCGCTGTCAAAAACATCAGAATATCGGTCTTCAATTGTTTTGCTGCTGGTCTAGGGTGATTGAGGCAAAATAATAGCTAAAGTTAGTGAGCTAGGTAGCTAGGTAACGTTAACCAACTTTTGGCTAGCTCTAATTGTACATTATTGAACGAAAACTAGCCAAGTTCATTTACTTCTGTTGAAATGGGACAAAACTAAGGCTACAAAACATTTCCATACACACAACAGCTGTTAGATACTGCTACCTGACAGACAGCTGTAGAGGCTAGAGCTAAACTGGATGTGGTAGCTACTAGTTAGGTAGCTAGTTCATTCACTTCAGTTCATTCACTTCAGTTACATGTCAGTTACACTACACTGGGAATATATTATTTTCTTCTATTAAGTCTAACAACAGTTACCTTGCCAGCTACATTAGTCAAATAAAGAGTAGCCAGTTTCTGCTCTGCTTGCTTTTACAACTCGAAGAAAAAGCGCAACACAGTCAGACAGCAGCTACCTCTGTTCGTCTCTGCCATACTGGTCCTATAAGCCAGCCTTTCAGAAGCTTTGCTTTCAAAGGCGCTGCATGGTCAATCTGACATATGCATTGGATGTGCAGCATTTACGGTAATATGGCCTCTGCAGAAGTCAGGGCATACATACTTCATGCGCTTCGCGGAGCAGCACAGAGCTGTTGAGTAACGCTGTTGTGAAGGAAGTTGTCAAGGAAGTGAGTTTGTATTTATACAGGACCTCCCACCCCCATTTACTGTCAACCAGTCATATCAATGCGGAGCTTTATGGAGCTATATGTAGCCATCTGCATTGTTACAACATTTTGGAGGGACACAGCGATGCGGTACGGAGCTCAATTTGGCCTCTGCATGCCTCCGGAGGCTCTGCAATTGCATCACACCCTCCCAAGGAACCTCCGAGCACATTTTTCAGATCAAGAATAAATTGGCTTTCACACAGCATGTCCGCACTGTCTGTGGTGTTCACGCGGTCCTAAATCCAGCTGAAACCGCCTAATAGTCTACCTGACTGCTCTGAGGAGTCCGCATGGTCCTTTTATTTATTTCTATGTTTTATTTAACCTTTGTTTAACTGCCCCCCCACCCCACCCCCCCCCTCCTCCAATAAAAGTTGCCCCCCTGTAAACAAGCTATCTTGTGTACCATTTGTTCAAAACTCCTAAGGCATCAAACTATCCTAGCATAGAAAATGAAGTTATACAAAAGTTCTTGATTCCATCTGTCAGGAAGAGAACATAAGGTACAGATATGGCAAGCTGTGCAAAGGAAGAGAACATCACTCAATCACTAAAAAGACATGAGTTTCACAACCCAATTTTACCACTCTGGAATTGTCTGTTCAAAATGGATGAACAGAGATTTTGGGGAAAACAACACTCTACTTCAACTGCAGTGATGCAAGTTTAGATTAATTTAATTGATAACGCAATGTATGCAGAGAAGAAAGTCAACTGTATACATATTCAAACAAGCTATCTTGTGTGGTTCAAATATAATTTTGCTTTACCTGGAAATTCATGATTACCAGTTGCAATTAGGAGAAACCAAATACTTTTGTATTATCAGGTTTGAAATGCGTTTTACATCATGGGAACTCATGCACCAACCAGGATGTTAACCGAGGAATCTTTGAGTGGCCAAACTACCAGAAATCTGTCATTTTCAATGGAAGGAGGAGACTGAAGGACACATAATTTGACATTGGCAACTAGAGATTTTACGACCAGATATTAGAAAGTTTAAACTCTGTGCAAATGATCAGCAAAACGACTTTGCAAGACAAGACTGTAAAAACACCAGGAAATGTGCTTTTAATTTAAGAAATCTGTTCCAAAGTATACGCATAATAGAGAGACGTGATCATATACAAATGTAAGCAAGGTTGGAAATGATTACGTTTTAGTTATACATTACATCTGTTTGGCCTTCCTGCGGTCAATTTGCAGTCTACTAAGAATTTGTAATTATGTTCCAGCCCTCCGAACATCCACTCAAGAAAACAATCAGCCCGCGGCTGAATCCAGTAGATGATCCCTGGCATAGATGGTGGGTGGAGGGGACACCTTTTCAGACATCCTGCTGTTGACAGATTGAAAAGGGTGGGAGAGTAGAGGGTAAAAAGGAGACCATGAAAAATGGATGCTGAAATATTAATAGATGACCTTCCTCACTCAAATTCACGATGGCATATTCTGTGGAGGGGGGCATATTCTGTAGAGTGGCTGACGATGACATTCACAGACACCACCTTCCTGGTGAGACACTCTTCTTGGGCAAACTGACGTCCACCGTTCGGACGTCTGTCATCTTGAATGAGGGCCAGGGCTGCGGCTTCCTATTTAACGCATTGTGTGTGTTTCTTGAAAACATAAACCATTCTGTATTTGCTCCCTGTACTTTGTCAAACTGTAATGTTTTCTCAGCCACACAAGACAGGGTCATGGAGAATGGTCAACTCAGGGTCAGTGTGTTTACCATGAGGAAGTCAACATAATCAGTCTGCATATGAGTTAATGATACAGGCTTTTCATTCTCAGAATCAACCTTTTAAAATTAAACTGAATCTAAAATAGTGTTTATTATTGGTTATTCCTGCTTGCTTTTTAACCACTTGTTCAATCAGGAAATTACAAATTGTTGATGGTTTCATCATGACACACAACTTAAGCCTCCCAAATGAAGGGTGTTGATTGCAAATGTGAAAAATGTTGAGGAAGAAATCAGGAAACCAAATGTGAACAAGGGCCAGCATTGCAAACCACAGCTGGTCACGGAAGATTAATCAAGCTGTTGCAATTTACATTAGTCATAGAAGTATCCATATAATCCATTTGTACAGGACACATAATCACAGGTTGGGCAACAAATGACCCATATGTACAAGTGTAGGATCTTAATATGACCCGTTTCTCACAGCAGGAAATGTCCTGCAACAACAGGGTGATCAAATTAAGATCCTATACTGTATATCTGTTCCACATTGCAGTCCCCTGACTATCCATTTCTATTGATCAGCTAGCTCAGAAAAGCAAATTAGTCGGGTAAGTTAAAGCAAATAGTGAAGGCTTGACACAGGGGAGCTAGGCTTGATGTATGTGTGTTTTATTCCCATTTCCATTTCAAATCTAGGAGCTTTTGTGAGCTGAACGTGTTTTTGGGGGGTTTGGGAAGGGGTATACAGAACACGCACATACGTACCAGGGAGCGCCTTGTACAACCAAATTAAATATGAAGGGGAATGAAACCCATTACCCACTGTCACTGACAAAATTACAGATACATCCACCTCAAAAAACGTAACATGGCTATATATAAATAATGTCAACAGGGGTTTTAGATATCCCATTGTGTGTTCCTCGCATCTCATATATATGAACATCTGGCTGCTCGGCAACCATGCATCACCCACACTGTGGCAGTAGTCACCTTGGGACTCGCTTCCATGTCCAATCAAAACCTTGTTTAATTGGTTCCCTATGGCTCTGTAATGATTCACCAGGAGGCCCATGCATTAAAACACAAGGCATCAAGCCACTAAGGGACCTAAACAACGGCATGCTGCTTTAGATATATACAGTACCAAGGGCGTAACTTTGTGTTGCATGTTGGGGGGTTATGGATTCAACACCCTTCTAGGGAGTTCTGGGGATAAAAAAAAAATGTGTTGTGAAATCGTTGTTTCTGGTGAATTTCCTGATAATTTGGTACAATTATTGTTATGTATTTTCTGTATATGCATCGCTCTTTTGAAGGCCAGACCCACCGCTGGTGTGCGTGGCCAAAGACCTTTATTTTCATGTCATCTGACCATAACACCGCCTGCAGTTTGCTAAACGGCATTGGCACTTGCAACCGGTGCTATGGTCATATGACATGAAAATAGAGGTCTTTAGCCACGCACACCAGCGGTGGGTCTGGCCTTCAAAAGAACAATGCATATACAGAAAATGTCTCACCCTACTGTGCTAATATGGTGGTAGATCTTTGATATTAAAGGGCTATTTTGTTTCCACTGGTCTTGGGTCCCTTGTTAATGTCAACGGCAACATGAACTTCACCCAGTACCAGAATATTTTATCCCAAACCCTGGTTTCCTCTGCCAGGAAGCTGAAACTTGGCCACAAGTGGATCTTCCAGCAAGACAACAACCCCAAGTACACAAAGAAATTGTTAATTGAAATGGTTAATTGACCACAAAATCATAATTTTGCAATGGTAATCTCAGTCTCCGGACTTGAAGCCCATTGAAAACCTTTGGTGTGAATTGAAGAGGACAGTCCATAAACGCAGATGAAAGATATCAAGGATCTGGAAAGAGTCTGTGTTCTCCAATCTCATAAAACATTTTTTTTAAAGTCTGACGTTATCCTCGCCGCAAGGGGAGGGTGCTGGAGTATTGAAAACAAGGAATCCAATAATTTGTAGATGTATTTTTATTACTACTATCTCTTTCTTTGAGAAATTGTATTAGTATAAAATAATATAATTGTTCCAGCTTTTTTGGAGCATACAATATAGATCTGTATTATTTATACAGTATTTTTTTTCTCATCTTTATCATGGGATCCAATAATTTGGGATCCCCCTCTCTCAACCACAACTGAAATACCAATAATTGTTGCATTACTTTTAGCCGTTGGTCTAACTACAGTTCCGAACGTCACCACCAAACCCGTGCTTTAAATCAATTTAAATGTCATAACCCATTATTCTTGTTTTTGTAGCCTTTCCGATGACACGTCATTTATTTGTAGAACGACTGTGAGAAAGTCAATCCTGGTGAATTTTCTACTCCATATAAAATGAGGCTAACACGGTGAGGGCACAAGGCGAGACCCAGATGCAGATGGTAAGAGTCTTTTGAAGTTAAATAAATCCAAAAAGTGGTAGGTAAAAGAATGGTCGTGCACAGGCAAAAGGTCAAAACCAGTTCAGAGTCCAGGAGGTACCCAAGGGCAGACAGGCTCGAGGTCAGGGCAGGCAGAACGGTCAGGCAGGCGGAAATGGAGTCCAGAAAACAGGCAAGGGTCAAAACCGGGAGGACTAGCAGAGAACAGAGAATAGAAAAGGAGTATGGGAAAACACGCTGGTTGACTTGAAAACATACAGGACGAACAGGCACAGAGAGATAGGAAACACAGGGATAAATACACCAGGGAAAATAAGCGACACCTGGAGGGGGTGGAGACAATCACAAGGACAGGTGAAACAGACCAGGGTTTGACAAACACAATCTAAAATATAATTTCCCCCTCCATAAATGTGCCTGACAACATGTTGATCCATATTATCAGGCTGGTGTTTTATTTAGCAATAAGCATTATGACCTGTAGCTCAACTGATGCAGCATAATGGCTAGAAAACAGTACACACAAACACCAGTCAGCAGTACCCGGTTTCCCTTCCATATTGAAATCATTATAAAGGAAAACAAACCAGCTTGCTACTGTGCAATGTCAGGGTGGGTCAATTTCTATTGTAGATTCTCAAATTGAAATAAAAAACTTAAGTTCGTTCTGGATGTATTCTGATGGTGATTATTAGGTTGCATAAACATGATTAGTGCCTTCAAATTTGAATAAATAAGGAGGATAGGTTGCTGCTGCTGGTCAGAGGCTGCCTCTGACTGGAGAGAGAAATAGGCTTGCTTGATCCTACTGCCTGAGGTTCCTAGAAACAGCTCTTCTCTAATGCAGTAGCCTACTAGAAACTAGAGGTGTTAAGGTTTATAAAAAGAAGAGCCCATTATAACCGTTACCAATTACCACTAGTTTTGAGAAATAGTGCTCATATGCAAGATGCTCATTTCATCACTTTGCAAATAGATATTTTGAAAAAACATAATTTTCAGTATATCTTATTTGTGCTTCTGAATTGCCCATGGTCAAATTGACTGTACTATTGTATTGGTTCGACGTTAACTCATAGATTTGAGTGTTTGTGTCACGTGTGCTCCCTCTCCGGCCTCTAGGTCACCAGGCTGCTCGTTATGGCGCACACCTGTCACCATTGTTACACGCACCTACGCGTCATCAGACTCACCTGGACTCCATCACCTCCTTGATTACCTGCCCTATATAGTTCCTTCCCCAGCTGTCATTGTTTCTGTGTGCTATTAGTGTTTGTTGTTTAGTATTATGTTCTGTTTATTTTATTAAAACACTCACTCCCTGAACTTGATTCCCGACTCTCAGCGCACTCGTTACAGTTTGTTAAAAAGAGAGAGAAGAGAGGAGATATTGCATGCCTACATTCTCCAAGCCTGCTCAAATAGTTTTCCCTCCGCCAACCATGGCTTCTGAGGACCGGGCCAAACCAAAAGCATAATTAGCAGAGGGGGGAGGTCCAATTGTAAAATTCAGCAATGAGTAGCACTGGGTGGTGCAGACCTGGGCAGAAAATATTTGTATTTTCAAATCAAATCAAATTGTATTTGTCACATGCGCCGAATACAACAGGTGAAATGCTTACTTACAAGCCCTTAACCAACAATGCAGTTTTAAGAAAAACAAAAGTGTTAAGAAAGTATTTACTGAATAAACTGAAGTAAACAATAAATAAATAAAAATGAAATAAATATGAAAATAGAAAAATAACAAATAGTTAAAGAGCAACAGTAAAATAACAGTAACAAGGCTTTATACAGGGGCTACCGGTACAGAGTCAATATGCGGGGGCACAGGTTAGTTGATGTAATTGAGGTAATATGTAGATGTAGGTAGAGATAAAATGACTATGCATAGATAATAAACCGAGAGTAGGAGCAGCGTAAAAATGGGGTGGTCAATCCAAATAGTCCGGGTAGCCATTTGGTTAGCTGTTCAGGAGTCTTATGGCTTGGGGTTAAAAGCTGTTAAGAAGCCTTTTGGACCCAGACTTGGTGCTCCGGTACCGCTTGCCGTGCGGTATCAGATAGAACAGTCTATGACTAGGGTGGCTGGAGTCTTTTGCAATTTTTAGGGTCTTCCTCTGACAACGCCTGGCATAGAGGTCCTGGATGGCAGGAAACTTGGCCGCAGTGATGTACTGAGCCGTACGCACTACCATCTGTAATGCCTTGCGGTCGGAGACTGAGCAGTTGCCATACCAGGCGGTGATGCAACCAGTCAGGATGCTCTCAATGGTGCAGCTGTAGAACTTTTTGAGGATCTGAGGACCCATGCCAAATCTTTTCACTCCCGAGGGGGAATAGGCGTTGCCGTGCCCTCTTCACGATTGTCTTGGTGTGTTTGGACCATGATAGTTTGTTGGTGATGTGGACACCAAGGAACTTGAAGCCCTCAGCCCCCCCCAATACAGCCCCCGTCTTGATCACGTTGAGGGAGAGGTTTTTGTCCTGGCAACACATGGCCAGGTCTCTGACCTGCTCCCTATAGGCGGTCTCATCGTTGTCGGTGATCAGACCTACCACTGTTGTGTTGTTGGCAAACTTAATGATGATGTTGGAGTCGTGCTTGGCCATGCAGTCATGGGTGAACAGGAAGTACAGGAGGGGACAGAGCACGCACCCCTGAGGGGCCCCTGTGTTGAGGATCAGCGTGGCGGATGTGTTGTTACCTACCTTTACCACCTGGGGGCAGCCCGTCAGGAAGTCCAGGATCCAGTTGCAGAGGGAGGTGTTTAGTCGCAGGGTCCTGAGCTTAGCAATGAGTTTTGAGGGCACTATGGTGTTGAACGCTGAGCTGTAGTCAATGAATAGCATTCTCACGTAGGTGTTCCTTTTGTCAACGTGGGAAAGTGCAGTGTGGAGTGCAAAAGAGATTGCGTAATCTGTGGATCTGTTAAGGCGGTATGCAAATTGGAGTGGGTCTAGGGTTTCTGGGATAATGGTGTTGATGTGAGCCATGGCCAGCCTTTCAAAGCACTTCCTGACTACAGACATGAGTGCTACGGGTCGGTAGTCATTTAGGCAGACTACCTTGGTGTTCTTGGGCACAGGGACTATTGTGGTCTGCTTGAAACATGTTGGTATTACAAACTCGGTCAGAGACAGGTTGAAAATGTCAGTGAAGACGCTTTCCAGTTGGTTAGCGCATGCTCGGAGTACACGTCCTGGTAATCCGTCTTGCACTGCGGCCTTGAGAATTTTGACCTGTTTAAAGGTCTTACTCACATCGGCTACGTAGAGTGTGATCACACAGTTGTCTGGAACCTCCAGACGAGCTTCAATGCCATACAACTCTCCTTCCGTGGCCTCCAACTGCTCTTAAATGCAAGTAAAACTAAATGCATGCTTTTCAACCGATCGCTGCCCGCACCTGCCCGCCCGTCTAGCATCACTACTCTGGACGATTCTGACTTAGATTATGTGGACAACTACAAATACCTAGGTGTCTGGTTAGACTGTAAACTCCTTCCAGACTCACATTAAGCATCTCCAATCCAAAATTAAATCTAGAATCAGCTTCCTATTTCGCAACAAAGCATCCTTCACTTATGCTGCCAAACATACCCTCGTAAAACTGACTATCCTACCGATCCTTGACTTCGACGATGTCATTTACAAAATAGCCTTCAACACTACTCAGAAAACTGGATGTAGTCTATCACAGTGCCATCCGTTTTGTCACCAAATCCCCATATACTACCCACCACTGCGACCTGTATGCTCTCGTTGGCTGGCCCTCGCTTCATATTCGTTGCCAAACCCACTGGCTCCAGGTCATCTATAAGTCTTTGCTAGCTACTTAGGGAGCGGCAGCAGAGGTGACGGTTTTGGAGAGTCTGGCGTGCCCAAAGTAAAATGCCTGCCACTCAGGCCCAGAAACTAGGATATGCACATAATAGTACTATTGGATAGGAAACACTCTGAAGTTTCTAAAACTGTTAAAATAATGTCTGTGAGTATAACAGAACTGATATAGCAGGCGAAAACCCGAGGAATTTCTGTCCAGAATATTTTTTTTGGTGACATTTCCTCAGTTTGATAGGCTTCCTATTGAAATCCATGTAAAATAGCTCCCAGATTGCAGTACATATGGCTTCCACTAGATGTCAACAGTCTTTAGACAGTGTTTCACGGCTTTATCATTGAACAGAACCGAATAGAAGAACAATTGGTGAAAGAACCACGGATGTCAATAACTTTTCCTGGGCGCGAGACCTTGAGCGCGCTCCTCTTTATTTTCCTTTTAAATCATTTAGGATATCATTCGTGTAAAATATAATCATTAATATTCATAAAAGTATACCTAAGGATGCATTATAAATTGTGTTTGATTTGTTTGGGCAAAGTTGATAGGTATAATTTGAACGCTTTCTCTTCACTGTACAACGGGCGACTCGACGGTGGATTTTCTGAACATAACGCGCCAACGGAGATGGATATAATAAATGGCTTTTTCTAACAAAAGAACCATGGATTGTCTTGGTTGGACACTTGGGATGCCCTCAGCAGAAGATCTTCAAAAGGGAAGTGATTTATTTTAGCTCTTATATGTGTTTTGTGTGACCCGCGCTGGATATGAATTTATGCTAATGCATAAATATGAGAGGTGCTATCCTCAAACAATCAAATGTTGTGCTTTCGCCGTAAAGCCTTTTTGAAATCTGACAACGCTGTGATATTGCCAAGACTCAGAGCTTTTGATGACTATGCAACACTTGTATATTGATGAATGTTTAATAATTCAACGTTTGTATTTTACATTTCACCGGGTAGTGTCGGGAACGCTAGCGCCCTGGTTATCCCTAAGAGGCTAGGTAAAGCCCCACCTTATCTCAGCTCACTGGTCACCATAGCAGCACCCACCCGTAGCACGCGCTCCAGCAGGTATATTTCACTGGCCACCCCCAAAGCCAATTCCTACTTTGGCCGCCTTTCCTTCCAGTTCTCTGCTGCCAATGACTGGAACAAATGGCAAAAATCACTGAAGCTGGAGTCTCATATCTCCTTCACTAACTTTAAGCATCAGCTGTCAGAGCAGCTTACAGATCATTGCACCTGTACATCTTCTGCACATCTATCACTCCAGTGTTTAATTGCTAAATTGTAATTATTTCGCCACTATGGCCTATTTATTGCCTTACCTCCCTAATCTTACTTCATTTGCAAACACTGTATATAGACGTTTCTAATGTGTTGTTGACTGTACATTTGTTTATTCCATGGGTAACTCTGTGTTGTTGTTTGTGTCGCACTGCTTCCTTTATCTTGGCCAGGTCGCAGTTGTAAATGAGAACTTGTTCTCAACTGGCCTACATGTTTTAAATAAAAATAATTAAAACATGTAACATGCTGGTAGGAATTAGGTAAACAGATTTAAGTTTCCCTGCATTTAAAATCCACAGCCACTAGGAGTGCCGCCTCTGGATGAGTATTTGCTTGTTTGCTTATGGCCTTATACAGCTTGTTGAGTGCGGTCTTAGTGCCAGCATCGGTTTGTGGTGGTAAATAGACAGCTACGAAAAATATAGATGAAAACTCTCTTGGTAAATAGTGTGGTCTACAGCTTATCATTAGATACTCTACCTCACACGAGCAAAACCTAGAGACTTCATTAATATTAGATTTCATGCACCAGCTGTTATTGACAAATAGAACAGCTGCCTGGTCTGTGTCTATCTTGCACGGAAAACCCAGCCAACTGTATGTTATCCATGTCGTAGTTCAGCCACGACTCGGTGGAACATAAGATATTACAGTTTTTAATGTCCCGTTGGTAGGATAGTCTTAATTAAAGCTCATCCAGTTTATTATCCAATGATTGCACATTGGCTAATAGGACTGATGGTACAAGCGGGTACCCACTCGCCGTCGGATTCTTACAAGGCACCCCAACCTACTCTTCTTCATGCGAATGACGAGGATTTTGACCTTGTCCAGTGTCTGAAGTAAATCCTTTGCGTACGACTCATTAAAGAAAAAATCTTTGTCCAGTACAAGGTGTGTAATCACAGAAATGGTGGCAGAAACATTATGTACAAAATAAGTTAGCCCCTAATCTATGGATTTCACAACTGGGCAGGGGCACAGCCAGGGGTGGGCCTGGGAGGACATAGGCCCAGACAATCAGCAGGCATAGGAGACATAGGAGACATGGGCAGCCTACACCTATTACAATGATAATAATTCTGAATGGTGACATTTGCGCGATCGGTTTTCTATCGCTCATTTGCACATCACGTCAATGATATCATGTCACCGTGTGTGTCACAATCTTCAATGACGGACCAAGGTGCAGCGTGCCGGGTAGTCTAACTCACCCAAACAAAAACAATGAACGAAGCTCATACGGTGTAGCACCAACAACACACAAACAAAGTAAACTTCCCACAAAGACAGGAGGGAAAAAGGGCTGCTTAAGTATGGTTCCCAATCAGAGACAACGATAGACAGCTGTCCCTGATTGAGAGCCATACTTAGCCAAAACAAAGAAATACAAATAGGAACATAGAATGCCCACCCCAACTCACACCCTGACCAAACCAAAATGAGACATAAACAGGCTCATACAGGTCAGGGCGTGACAGTGTGGGACTGTGGGTCAATTAACCTTGTCGGAGTGGACGCCCTTATTCTAGTTTGTGAGCTAGGCAGGCTACTGCCTAGGAAGGTCTCCCACACAGAAGTACAAGATGGGGAGGGGGCGGGGGTAGGTTGACCTCAGGTCTCCCCACTGGAAGCCCGAGGTAGGGGGAGCGGGGGAATCTATTAAATAGCGCACCTCTAACTTTGTACAGTACAAGATGGGGAGGGGGCGGGGGTAGGTTGACCTCAGGTCTCCCCACTGGAAGCCCGAGGTAGGGGGAGCGGGGGAATCTATTAAATACCTCACCTCTAACTTTGTACAGAAATAATGCAATTAGTAATGCAATTAGTTGTCCAATTTAGTTTGTGTGTTTCTTGTTTGAAGTGCAATTGTGTAATAATCAGGTTCTCTTCTTTATAAGTGTGTTATTCTATTTGTGTATTTGTGTGATATAGGATTTGTGCAATTTAGTTTTATTTGTGTGTTTTTTGTTAGCAATAGGGTGATAGTGTAATAATTCGATTCTCTTTTTTATTTGTATTTATATACTACAATTTGTTTTTATTTATCTTTGTTACTTATTTTTGATATTTATAAGTCTTATTTTTGTATATACAGTTGAAGTTGGAAGTTTACATACACCTTAGCCAAATACATTTAAACTCAATTCCTGACATTAATCCTAGTAACAATTCCATATTTTAGATCAGTTAGGATCACCACTTTATTTTAAGAATGTGAACTGTCAGAATAATAGTAGAGAGAATTATTTATTTCAGCTTTAATTTCTTTCATCACATTCCCAGTGGGTCAGAAGTTTACATACACTCAATTAGTATTTAGTATTGCCTTTAAATTGTTTAACTTGGGTCGAACGTTTCGGGTAGCCTTCCACAATCTTCCCACAATAAGTTGTGTGAATTTTGGCCCATTCCTCCTGACAGAGCTGGTGTAACTGAGTCAGGTTTGTAGGCCTCCTTACTCGCACACGTTTTTTCAGTTCTGCCCACACATTTTCTATGGGATTGAGGTCAGGGCTTTCTGATGGCCACTCCAATACCTTGACTTTGTTGTCCTTAAGCCATTTTGCCACAATTTTGGAAGTATGCTTGGGGTCATTGTCCATTTGGATGACCCACTTGCGACCAAGCTTTAACTTCCTGACTGATGTCTTGAGATGTTGCTTCAATATATCCACATAATTTTCCTTCCTCACGATGCCATCTATTTTGTGAAGTACACCAGTCCCTCCTGCAGCAAAGCACCCCCACAACATGATGCTGCCACCCCCGTGCTTCACGGTTGGGATGGTGTTCTTCGGCTTGCAAGCCTCCCCCTTTTTCCTCCAAACATAACGATGGTCATTATGGCCAAACAGTTCTATTTTTGTTTCATCAGACCAAAGGACATTTCTCCAAAAAGTATGATCTTTGTCCCCATGTGCAGTTGCAAACCGTAGTCTGGCTTTTTTATGGCGGTTTTGGAGCAGTGGCTTCTTCCTTGCTGAGCGGCCTTTCAGGTTATGTCGATATAGGACTCATTTTACTGTGGATATAGATACTTTTGTACCTGCTTCCTCCAGCATCTTCACAAGGTCCTTTGCTGTTGTTCTGGGACTGATTTGCACTTTTCGCACCAAAGTACGTTCATCTCCAGGAGACAGAAAGCGTCTCCTTCCTGAACGGTATGATGGCTGCGTGGTCCCATGTTGTTTAAACTTGCATACTATTGTTTGTACAGATGAACGTGGTACCTTCAGGCGTTTGGAAATTGTTCCCAAGAAGGAACCAGACTTGTGGAGGTCTACAATTTTTTGGCTGATTTCTTTTTATTTTCCTATGTCAAGCAAAGAGGCACTGAGTTTGAAGGTAGGCCTTGAAATACATCCACAGGTACACCTCCAATTGACTCAAATTATGTCAATTAGTCTATCAGAAGCTTCTAAAGCCATGACATAATTTTCTGGAATTTTCCAAGCTGTTTAAAAGCACAGTCAACTTAGTGTATGTAAACCTCTGACCCACTGGAATTGTGATACAGTTAAGTATAAGTGAAATAATCTGTCTGTAAACAATTGTTGGAAAAATTACTTGTGTCATGCACAAAGTAGATGTCCTAACCGACTTGCCAAAACTATAGTTTGTTAACAAGAAATGTGTGGACTGGTTTAAAAACGAGTTTTAATGACTCCAACCTAAGTGTATGTAAACTTCAGACTTCAACTGTATATCTATATTTTTATAGTTGTAAATGTTATGATTATTTATTTGTGTTGTTCCAAATGTCTGAATAAAAATGACAGTGCAGAATGGTGCTTTTTTTTGTTTGTTGGGTGGGCCTGAGGGGGGGGTTCGCCCAGCGAGCCATACAAGCTAGAACCGCCACAGCCAATCAGAATATGTTTTTCCCCACAAAAGGGCTTTATTACAGACAGAAATACTCCTCAGTTTCATCAGCTGTCCGGGTGGCTCGTCTCAGACGATCCCGCAGATGAAGAAGCCGGATGTGGAGGTCCTGGTCTGCGGTTGTGAGGCTGGTTGGACGTACTGCCAAATTCTCTAAAACTACATTGGAGGCAGCTTATGGTAGATAAATTAACATTCAAGTCTCAGGCAACAGCTCTGGTGGACATTCCTGCAGCCAACATTCCAATTGCACTCTCCCTCAAAACTTGAGACATCTGTGGCATTGTGCTGTGTGAAAAAACTGTACGTTTTAGAGTGGCCTTTTATTGTCCCAAGCACAAGGTGCACCTGTGTAATGATCATGCTGTTTAATCAGCTTCTTGATATGCCAAACCTGTCAGGTGGATGGATTATCTTGACAAAGCAGAAATATTCACTAACATGGATGTAAACAAATTTGTGCACAACATTTGAGAGAAATAAGCTTTTTGTGTGTATGGAACATTTCTGGGGTATTTTATTTCAGCTCATGAAACATGGGACCAACACTTTACATGTTGCGTTTATATTTTTGTTTAGTATATTTATACTTATTTGTACAAAATATCATTGATTAAGTGGTTTGACTTGATTATGTACACCTGGGGCAATGGACATTCAGGAGAATGGACATTTACAACTTGTTCAGATAGAAATGTATTGTGTAGATCAAATATGACTGAATAGGATTTTAATTCGATCACTCTTTTGTTGCTTTAACTAGCCTAATTTTCTTTCCTGCGCTAGCTGATGAATAGAAATCCATAGTCAGGGGCCTGCATTGTGCTACAGGTATAGGATCTTAATTTGATCACCCTATTGTTGCAGTCCCACGGTGGCTTCTGTCACAGTGTGGGGTGAGGCATGGCTGCAAAGCAGCCAGATGTTTGTAGACATGAGGTGCGGAGGAGCACACAATGGGACGTCAGGGACTAAAACCCCTGTTGACATTATTCATATATAGCCGTGTAACGTTTTTTGAGGTGGATGTATCTGATTTTGTCAATGACAGTGGGTAATGGGTTTCATTCCCCTTCATATTTAATTAGGTTGTACAAGGCGCTCCCTGGTACGTATGTGCGTGTTCTGTATACCCCTTCCCAAACCCCCCAAAAACACGTTCAGCTCACAAAAGCTCCTAGATTTGAAATGGAAATGGGAATAAAACACACATACATCAAGCCTAGCTCCCCTGTGTCAAGCCTTCACTATTTGCTTTAACTTGCCCGACTAATTTGCTTTTCTGAGCTAGCTGATCAATAGAAATGGATAGTCAGGGGACTGCAATGTGCTACATTTGTCACGTTCAGGCCTGATTTTGACAGGCTGGCGTGTTTAGTTTCGTTTTGGTGTAGGTTTTTTTTGTTCTAGGTGTTGTATATCTATGTTGGGGTAATGGTTCCCAATTAGAGGCAGCTGTGTGTCGTTGTCTCTAATTGGGAACCATATATATGTTTGGGGTTTTTCTATAGTATTTTGTGGGTTATTGTTTGAGCATAGCTTGTTTTATGTTTAGTTGTGTTGAGCTTCACGATGTTCGTTTTGTCCCAGTTACGTGAATAATAAAACATGTATACTGGATACCTCGCTGCGCCTTGGTCTGTCGCTTCAGGAGATCGTGACAACATTTGATCACCCTGTTGTTGCAGGACAATGCAAACTTGTTGTGTAATTGAGTTTTAAAAAGGCTTCATACGTTTGTAATTTCCACTTTAATTCCACAATGTCAGACTGGATTTGTCCTAACTAAAAACACACAGTAAAAGGCGCTGCATGGTCAATCCGTCATCTGCATTGGCCTTGCAACATTTATGAACAGAAGAGATGTGTTGTAGTGCTGTACTGTATGTGTTAATCAGAGATAGTGCTGTACTGTATGTGTTAATCAGAGATAGTGCTATTCTGTATGTGTTAATCAGAGATAGTGCTATACTGTATGTGTTAATCAGTGATAGTGTTGTACTGTATGTGTTAATCAGTGATAGTGATGTACTGTATGTGTTATTCAGAGATAGTGCTGTACTGTATGTGTTATTCAGAGATAGTGCTGTACTGTATGTGTTAATCAGAGGTAGTGCTGTACTGTATGTGTTAATCAGTGATAGTGATGTACTGTATGTGTTAATCAGTGATAGTGCTATACTGTATGTGTCAATCAGTGATAGTTTTGTACTGTGTGTTAATCAGAGATAGTGTTGTACTGTGTGTGTTAATCAGAGGTAGTGCTGTACTGTATGTGTTAATCAGTGATAGTGATGTACTGTATGTGTTAATCAGTGATAGTGCTATACTGTATGTGTCAATCAGTGATAGTTTTGTACTGAGTGTTAATCAGAGATAGTGTTGTACTGTGTGTGTTAATCAGAGATAATGCTGTACTGTATGTGTTAATCAGTGATAGTTTTGTACTGTGTGTTAATCAGAGATAGTGTTGTACTGTGTGTGTTAATCAGAGATAGTGCTGTACTGTATGTGTTAATCAGTGATAGTGTTGTACTGTATGTGTTAGAGATAGTGCTATACTGTATAAGGATCCGCCCCTTTTTAACTGCCTGTACCTCAGGCCCTGAAGCAGGGATATGCATATTCTTGGTCCCATTTGAAAGGAAACACTGAAGTTTGTGGAAATGTGAAAGAAATGTAGGAGAATATAACACAATAGATCTGGTAAAAGATAATACAAAGAAAAATATAATCTTTGAAATGCAAGCGAACGGCCATAATGTATTATTCCAGCCCAGCTGCAAATTAGATTTTGGCCACTAGATGGCAGCAGTGTGTGTGCACAGTTTTAGGCTGATCCAATGAACTATTGCATTTCTGTTCAAAATGTTGTATCAAGACTGCCCAAATGTGACTAATTTCTTTATTAATAACTTTTCATTTTCAAAATTGTGCACTCTCCTCAAACAATAGCATGGTATTATTTCACTGTAATAGCTAGTGTAAATTGGACAGTGCAAGAATGTAAGCTTTCTGCCAATATCAGATATGTCTATGTCCTGGGAAATGTTCTTGTTACTTACAACCTCATGCTAATCGCATTAGCCTAGGTTAGCTCAACCGTCCCGTGGAAGGGACACTGATCCCGAATACGTTTTAAGACACTCCAGGACCAGATTTGTCCAGAGCACATTGTGGATAAGAACTTTTTTTCACCTTTCTATCAGTAAAATACAAATAAATATGTACATAAAATGCATTTTTTGGCCAATTTATCCAAAGATAATCTAGAAAATAATATTGTCAACATATGAACTATTACCTCTGGGCAAGTCTGGAGAATATCTCTTAAGGATAACTACACAACATTTGCTGAGAAAAATTTGTTGGCGTGTGGGAGGAGTGTGACTTTTGGGAAATGGCAGTTACACTGAATTAAGACTACTAAACGCCAAACACCTATTTAGACTCAAACACCATCTCTTCAAAGTAAGTTTAGTAAATATAGTCCAGTTTGTAACACTCTCTATGAAATGGGCTTTTTAATGATGTGTAATTTAATGAAGTGAGTGTTGAAATCATTGATGTATGTCCATTTTAAAGTGGTTAAAATGTATTAAAATGTTGATTACTGTTGTATGATAAACTTAAGAAAATATACATTTTTATCAAGTTTTCAACATTTTATTAATGGACCAAAATACCAACAAATCTCAAAATTGATAGGTAGAGGCAAAAATGTAATTTCAGCCTGTGGGGTCTTAACTGTGCATGAAGTTTCAAAAGCATTCTGTCATTGCTAAATGTATAATGTGATTGGTATTTTAACACCAAAATAATTTGATAAATAAAACATCAGTCATCTTCCTCAAATGAATCTTTTAGAGAGGGAGGGAATCTGATTTCATTGGTCTCCAACTCGCAGCTCAGACACTTGCCATAGAAATTTTCCTGGCTAAAAGGTGAGCCACTTTCGTGGTAGTGGTTATCCCGAGTTGAACTGAGTTGACCAAAGTCACCTCCTCAAACCCAGATTCGAAGTCTAGGGCTCTGGAGCACCAGGGTAGATTTACTTCAAATGCAAGGTTTGAAGGACGAGTGTGCGCCGTCGTGATTACGCTCCAAATACAGCTGCTGAACTCAAAAGACCACCTGAGGTGTCTTCAGTGAGGTGGAACATTAGTCGCAGATAGAAAAGACCACCTGAGGTGTCTTCAGTGAGGTGGAACATTAGTCGCAGATAGAAAAGACCACCTGAGGTGTCTTCAGTGAGGTGGAACATTAGTCGCAGATAGAAAAGACCACCTGAGGTGTCTTCAGTGAGGTGGAACATTAGTCGCAGATAGAAAAGTAATGAAAAGAGCTGATATGGTTCCTCTTTTAATATGTGTTGTATTATTGTCAGTTAGACATATAGGAGACTGGGAGACATTTTCTACCGCAAATTGACTTACATGATTTTCCCTTTCATGTACTTTCCCCACCACAGGATGTCTAATGAGTTAGTAGTTTAGGCCAACTGCTTTGCAACAAAAGTTGTAGAAGCTTTAGTGAGATCTTTCGTTTCACCAGCCACCTTCCTACAATAACAGCATGGCCATAGAGTGAGCACACATAAAGAAAAATGACAGAGAACTGAAAAGAAAACCAGACGCAACAGCACCTCTTCAACCTCAGGAGGCTGAAGAAATGTGGCTTGTCACCAAAAACACTCACAAACCTTTACAGATGCACAATCGAGAGCATCCTGTCGGGCTGTATCACCACCTGGTACGGCAACGGCTCCTCCCACAACCGTAGGGCTCTCCAGAGGGTAGTGAGGTCTGCACAACGCATCACCGGGGGCAAACTACCTGCACTCCAGGACATCTACACCACCCAATGTCACAGGAAGGCCAAAAAGATCATCAAGGACAACAACCACCCGAGCCACTGCCTGTTCACCCCGTTATCATCCAGAAGGCGAGGTCAGTACAGGTGCATCAAACCTGGGACCGAGAGACTGAAAAACAGCTTCTATCTCAAGGCCATCAGACTGTTAAACAGCCATCACTAACATTGAGTGGCTGCTGCAAACATACTGACTCAAATCTCTAGCCACTTTAATAATTAAAATTGGATGTAATAAGTGTATCACTAGTCACTTTAAACAATGGCACTTTATATAATGTTTACATACCCTACATTACTCATCTCATATGTATATACTGTACTCTATACCATCTACTGCATCTTGCCTATGCCGTTCGACCATCGCTCATCCATATATTTATATGTACATATTCTTATTCATTCCTTTACACTTGTGTGTATAAGGTAGTTGTTGTGAAATTGTTAGATTACTTGTTAGATATTACTGCATGGTCGGAACTAGAAGCACAAGCATTTCGCTACACTCGCATTAACATCTGCTAACCATGTGTGTGACCAATACAATTTGATTTGATTTGATACTAATACAGTATTTATTTAATTTAATTTCTTTATTGTATTTAGGTATGAAGTTAAATATACCCCATATTATTTATTAAAGGTGCGTTTCACAGTGTCTCAACACACTTTACAAATGTTGTTTAAACACAGGAAGCTGCTGATGGGAGAATGGCTCCTAATAATGTCCGGAACGGAGAAAATGGAATGGCATCAAACACCTGAAAACCATGGAAACCATGTGTTTGATGTATTTTTTACCCATCCACTAATTCCGCTCCAGTCATTACCACGAGCCCGTCCTACCCAATTAAGGCTTTAAAGGCAATATTGTCATTTGTACTTTAGTTTATCCACACTACTAGATTAGAGCCGGTCCTGGTACCATACCAACAACCCTGTCCTGGTACCAGCCAACAACCCCGTCTTGGTACCAGCCAACAACCAGAGTGGAACCAGCCAACAACCAGAGTGGGACCAGCCAACAACCAGAGTGGTCTCACCCAGGAATCCTTTTCCAGGTGGTACCATGTGACATGATGATGAATGGCTTTGGTGGAGGCAGGGAGTGGGGGGAAGGGGTCCTCGACACTGACGTGACCTCTTTTCACCGCTGAGAAAAAACCCACTGTCGTCCTCTCATAGCAGGTTCTTATAATTATCTCATCTTTTGAGAAGCGGTAGAGGTGTTTTTTCTCTCCGTTGATGATACACGTGTCAGAAAAAAAGAACAGTGGTTCCAGGGTTTCTGCCGAGCGAGGCACATTAAGGCAGCGTTCTCAGTGGATGGAAATAGAAGCAGGGTACCCAGCTGTGTGTGTGTGTGTGTGTGTGTGTGTGTGTGTGTGTGTGTGTAGTGTGTGTGTATGCATATGCTCTTGCACGTACACTCAAGTGTGTGTTTTCAAGAGTTCTTCTTCTCCAATAATAAATGGATCTGCTTTCTCTGACACCTGGGCTACAGTACATCTAGCACAGCAAATATTGAAAACGTTTTTTCATTTATACTGAGCCACAGGTTTGGTCACAGTATGTCTGAATGAGGGAAACGAGCCATTCAATAAGCCTGTTTTTATTCTCGTCGGTGCAAAGCTTCCTGGGTAAAGGTCACACCGTCCAACTTTTCCCCAAAACATGTTTAATGAATGACGGAGCAGCAGACATTTGTATACGTCGTCAAAAATCTGGCCAACACCAATTCATAATACAAACACACTGATTACAAGCATTTTGCTACACTCGCAATAACATCTGCTAACCAGGTGTATGTGACCAATAAATTTGATTTGATTAACACATACAGTACAGCACTATCTCTGATTAACAAAATATTTAGGCTGCCTTCCTCCAGTGCTGCTAACTGAAGCTAGCTAGTTTAAGAAAACCCTGAGAGGTTTCCTTCATAGTATACCCTTCTGGTCTTGATGAAAATCCAACCTACTGTATTGCCTATTACGACTGATATTTACCATATTTATTGCATGACTCCCATTTTTCAAAGAAAATAGGCTTTCTTAAATGGAAATGTGTTCTTGGACCAATAATAAAGTGAACCAAAATATAATATTTCAGAAGAGCTGACTCCTGAAGATAATAATAATAACAGTAAGTAGATGTGCTATGATTCCGATGATAATGAAGATCCTCTGTCTGCAAGGATTGTCTTTGAATGAGGTTGGATGTGCTACAGATGTAGGATCTTCATTTGACCACTCTTTTGTTGCGGAGAATTTTCCTGCACCGCAGAAAATGCAGATGAGCTTCGTGATTTACATAAATTCACACAAAAAAACACACGAACGGACGATTATATTAAGAGTATCGCACTTTTTATGTAGCCTACTTTTGGCCAGCTAATAGCCCAACACCTGAATCAAGCAACATTATGGACTAAACGTTCACATCCTGTTGCTGCAGGATTATTTTGCTATGACAATATAAATCGAATTAAGATCCTATATCTGTATGTTATTTTGATTATGCTTGGCCATGTGGCCTGTTAGATAGATTGAGACTGAGGAACAGGAAGAAGAGATGTGGATTGTGGACAATACCATCTTCATCACCAGTATCAACATTATAATTGTAATCATCATCATCATCACTGTATTCATCAATAACATACTTATCACTACCGTGACCATTATCAGAGGCACTATCATTATCATTGTCGTCCTCATCCTCAAAACAAGCTTGCACAATTTGTATCGTTCGCTCCAACTGTTTCTCTCGAAAGCAGTCTTTCAGCATTCGATACGGAAAACGTGACTCTCTGAGACACTTCATCAATGACACTCTCCTCCTTTCTTTCTCTCCTACTTTCTTTCCTCGCTTTCTTTTTTTTCCTGGTGCCGTATGTTTTTCCAGGAATTACATTTTTCCTTGTGCAGTCTGTTGCATGAATTTTGACAGTTGTTGTATTACAGTTGCCTGTCATATGCCTTGGGCCCATCACACTTGTTCCTTCACGAACAGAAGATTGACCGTTAAACATTGATTTTAGAATCATTACTCTCTCTCTGCTGTGACGCAGGATAACTGTTCTGGCACAGTAGCAATGAAGGCTTTGGGGAAACTTAACAGTATACCAATTTACTCCACAACGTAACCTAAAGTACTGATTAATATTTTTTCCCACTAGCGGAGTCTTTTCAAGCCCTAAAGGTCGACTGACTAGGTGTCTCTCATAGACCAAGGTGTAAGTCAACCATCCCTGCTGCAGGTTGAACTCTTTGATGGTGGAAAGGTGAGATATCTCCGCTAAGCACTGAACTCTTTAATGGGGAAAGTGAGCTCTCTCTTTTATGCAGTGATCTAACGACTGCGCGGTCTTTAAAGAAGGGAAAGGGCAATGCTAAGGGAGTGAACTGGCAGCCAAATATTCAGATCATTTTGTTTTTTGCTTTCAAAGTCAACACATGAAAGCAGCTCCTACATGGCAAAAAACTACTGCCGTTTGAAGCGTGAAATCAAAAACACGCAAGGATTAATATCTTGAAGTAAAAGGCAGGATATGCTGATTGTGAAGCAAACACAGACAAGTATATACACAGAGACACACACAGACAGACACACAGACACAGGTAGTTTAGGTTATAATGTTTGTGTGAGTTTCATATCGATTAAATGTTGTTGTCTGAGGTGAGTATTTTGCTGAGGTGAGTAATTTGAAATGTTGCACTCTTAAAATGAAATAAAACGTATTATAAAAGTTCCAGATGTCTGTTTTTTTTTGTGCGGCATTATTTTCCCAAGGGACAGCAGGGAATGACAACCTTTTCCTCCCTCTGAAGTTTGATTAAATCGATACTTTCAGGAGCAAGGACAAGTCAAAATGAGTTTGCTTCAATCCGTTTACCCATCAATGCCTTTACCAAATCTCTCTTTTAGACCCCGCCACGCCAACCCACCCACCCCACTGTCTCTCCCTCTCTCTCTCACATAATTTGTTGACACGGAAAGTAAAATACTTAAATTGTCAAAGTAAACATATAACCACGATGGTCCAATAAGACAGTAAAACAATGTTAGTAATAAAGCAACAATAATAATGATGATGTTAATAGTTGTAATAATATCAACAGCAACTACACCAATAATAACAATGAGCTAGTAATGACTAGTAATGGTATAGCTAGTAATGACTAGTAATGGTATAGCTAGTAATGACTAGTAATGGTATAGCTAGTAATGACTAGTAATGGTATAGCTAGT
>QNTS01001127.1:73232-101717 GCA_003317085.1 Hucho hucho | reverse complement strand
CTAGTAATGGTATAGTTAGTAATGACTAGTAATGGTATAGCTAGTAATGACTAGTAATGGTATAGCTAGTAATGACTAGTAATGGTATAGCTAGTAATGACTAGTAATGGTATAGCTAGTAATGACTAGTAATGGTATAGCTAGTAATGACTAGTAATGGTATAGCTAGTAATGACTAGTAATGGTATAGCTAGTAATGACTTGTCGTTCTGCCCCTGAACAGGCAGTTAACCCACTGTTCCTAGGCCGTCATTGAAAATAAAATAATAAAGGTAAAATAAAAAAATAAAAAATAGTAATGGTATAGCTAGTAATGGCATAGCTAGTAATGACTAGTAATGGCATAGTTAGTAATGACTAGTAATGGTATAGTTAGTAATGACTAGTAATGGAACAGCTAGGACTAGTAATGGCACAGCTAGTAATGACTAGTAATGGTATAGTTACTAATGACTAGTAATGACTAGTAATGATATAGTTAATAATGACTAGTAATGGCACAGCTAGTAATGGTAAAGCTAGTGATGGTATAGGCACTGGAGCGACGAACCACCCTTGCTGTCTCTGCCTGGCCCGTTCCCATCTCTCCACTGGGATTCTCTGCCTCTAACCCTATTACGGGGGCTGAGTCACTGGCCTACTGGTGCTCTTCCATACTGTCCCTTGGAGGGATGCGTCACTTGAGTGGGTTGAGTCTCTGACGTGATCTTCCGGCCCGGGTTGGCGCCCCCCTCTGGTTCGTGCCGTGGGGGAGATCTTTGTGGGCTATACTCTGTCTTGTCTCAGGGTAGTAAGTTGGTGGTTGAAGATATCCCTCTAGTGGTGTGGGGACTGTGCTTTGGCAAAGTGGGTGGGGTTATATCCTGCCTGGTTGGCCCTGTCCGGGGGTATAGTCGGACGGGGCCACAGGGTCTCCCGACCCCACCTGTCTCAGGCTCCAGTAATTATGCTGCAATAGTTTATGTGTAATGGGGGCTAGGGTCAGTCTGTTATATCTGGAGTATTTCTCCTGTCTTATCCGGTGTCCTGTGTGAATTTAAGTATGCTCCCTCTAATTCTCTCTCTGAGGACCTGAGCCATAGGACCTTGCCTCAGGACTACCTGGCCTGATGACTCCTTGCTGTCCCCAGTCCACCTGGTCGTGCTGCTGCTCCAGTTTCAACTGTTCTGCCTGCGGCTATGGAACCCTGATCTGTTCACCGGACGTGCTACCTTGTCCCGGACCTGCTGTTTTCGACTCTCTCTCTCTCTCTCTCTCTCTACCACACCTGCTGTCTCTAACTCTGAGTGATTGGCTATGAAAAGCCATCTGACATTTACTCCTGAGGTGCTTACCTTTTGTTCCCTCTACAACCAGTGTGATTATTATTATTTGACCCTGCTGGTCATCTATGAACGTTTGAACATCTTGGCCATGTACTGTTGTAATCTCCACCCAGCACAGCCAGAAGAGGACTGGCCACCCCTCAGAGCCTGGTTCCTCTCTAGGTTTCTTCCTAGATTCCAGACATTCTAGGGAGTTTTTCCTAGGACAGGTATTTGGCTGCCAAAACACAGCAGAAGGAAACACCAACATAAAATGTCTTAATAGGGTTGTTGGGCCACCACGAGCCTGAACAGCTTCAATGCTCCTTGGCATAGATTCTACAAGTGTCTGGAACTCTATTGGAGGGATGCGACACCATTCTTCCCCCAAAGAATCCATCGTTTGGTGTTTTGTTGATGGTGGTGGAAAACGCTGTCTCAGGCATCACTCCAGAATTTCCCATAAGTGTTCAGTTGGGTTGAGATCTGGTGACTGAGACGGCCATGGCTTACATTGTTTTCATACTCATCAAACCATTCAGTGACCACTCATGCCTTGTCATCTTATGTGGGCATAGCCATGGTAGCCAAAATAACAGCCAAAATAAGTATTAGCAATAGTCTTGGTCCTGGTTGGAAAGTTAAGAGCGTCTGCTCTTTTCTATCTATTGATTTTGGCTTGATTGGTCGCCGTTGCGGAGGAGGAGGAGTGAAGTGGGCAGGGTATCTGAAGATGTAAGGAAAGCAGAAGCTCATAGTCATAAGTGAAAAGAGAGTGGGGGGGCTACATAAAAGGGTTTGAGTAGAATGGTGTAAAAGATAAAATCTAAAAGAAGTATAAAATATGTGTGGTTGTTGTTGTAATACTTGTTACTGGTTGAAGGTTAGAATTTGTTCAGTGGCTTATCTTGGGGTTGCATGGAGGGATGTACAGTAGGGCTGGGGTTTGGATACAGCTCCAGTTTAGGGTAAGGGGGTTTGGGTTAGGTAGTGCTCAGTATGATGGAGAGAAGAGTGTCTTGGTAGTCTATTGCTTGTTCTAATGTTTTCTTTAGTGATGGATTGTCTGTTGCTTTGTGAATATATTTCTGTCCCAACAGGGTCCAGGTGCCTGTTGGTTGTTTTCAGACCGGAGATGAAGGTAGGCGACAGGGATGTATTTAGGGGGGCAGTAGGCTGCTCTTATTGCTGTGTTCTGGATTATTTGTAGCTCATGTTTTTGTAGTGTTGATGCGGACATCAAGGCTGAGGAGGAGTACTCGAAAACAGGCCTGATGTGGCTTTGGTATACTTTCATCACATTTGTTGGCGTTTGCTCCGGTACACCTCCCACACAGGGCTATCAGGTGGTTGATTATTGTTCTCCCTCTGTTTCAATGTTTGCAATGTGGGTTGTCCACTTCATGTCATGCTGGAAAGTGACACCCAGGAATTGTGTTGTGTTCTCAATCTTCAGATGTTGTCTATACAGTTTCAGTGTGTGGCAGTTTAGTTTGTGTTTTATTGTTTGTTTTGAGTTTGTTGTCCTGGAGCCTGTAGAGAATACCTTGGTGCCACATTTGATCAAATTTCAAAAAACACAGCAAGGGTAAAAACTGTTTAGTTTAAATATTTTAAAACGCATTCTGAGATTATTAAAATGTTTTCCGTTGTGGATCTGTAACGAGTGCGCTGAGTGTCGGGAAGCAAGTTCAGGGAGTGTTTTAATAAATAAAATAAACAATGAACACGAAACAGAAAAGCACCGACATGAAAACAGAGTGAATAACACCTGAGGAACGAACCAAGGGGAGTGACAGATATAGGGAAGATAATCAAGGAGGTGATGGAGTGCAGGTGATTGTCATGATGCGCAGGTGCTCGAGACGATGGTGACAGGTGTTCAGCAGTCTGATGACCTAGAGGCCGGAGAGGGAGTATACGTGACAGTACCCCCTCCCCGACGAGCGGCTCCTTCCGCAGGACGCCGGTCACCCCTGCTGATGCGCGAGAACCTGTCACGCCAGCTGAGGCATGGGAACCTGTCGAGTCAGCTAGAGCGGGGGAACCTGATAGATCGGTTGAGGCAGGGGAGCCTGGCGGTCTGGCGGAGACATGAAAGCCCGACGAGCCGGCTGAGGCAGGGGAGCCTGGCGATCCGGCTGGCATGAAAGCCCGACGAGCCGGCTGAGGAAAGGGAGCCTGGCGATCCGGCTGAGGCGTGAGAGCCTGGCGAGCCGGGTGAGGCAGGGGAGCCTGGCGATCCGGCTGAGGCGTGAGAGCCTGGCGAGCCGGGTGAGGCAGGGAAGCCTGGCGATCCGGCTGAGGCGTGAGAGCCTGGCGAGCCGGGTGAGGCAGGGAAGCCTGGCGATCTGGTTGAGGCATGAGAGCCTGTAGCAGTTCCCGGACCCAACATCATTACTCGGACACAATTTTGTTTTTATATAAACACTCCCTGATGCTTCCCTTAGGTGAGGTGTTATTCTGTAACGATGTGCGCTGAGTCAGGAAGCAAGTTCAGGGAGTGAGTGTTTTAATAAAATGAACGGAATATAATACAAAACAAGAAACACGAACAACGCACAGACATGAAACAGAAACAATGACGCCTGGGGAAGTAACCAAAGGGAGTGACATATATAGGGCAGGTAATCAAGGAGTACCTATACCCAGAATCTCCAGGGCCTCTATGTTGTCGCTCGGTCTCTTGTAAAAAAATAATAATAATATAAAAAGGTTCCCCAGGTTACTGAAAAGACTGATGGACTGAAAGCTGGTGACATTTTGTGGGTCTTTCCAGGTTTCTTAAATTGTTGTCAGCAGTGCCGTCGTCCAGGGAGTAGAGAAGTGACCATTTCGGAGGCAGGCAGAAAAGAGCTGACCCAGCAGGTTCAGGTGACGTTGTGGAGCTTCTTTGAGGAGCCTGTTGTTAAGCTCTTCCTCATTTCTTGGTTGTTTTCCAGGAGACTACCGTTTTGGACTAAAGCTGGTGTTGCTGTCGTTCTCGTTTTCATTGAGTCTTTTAGTTTTTTTGCCAGAAAGTGTGGGTATTGGAGTCTTTATCTAGTTGTTGGTAGAATGTGGACCATTTCTTTTGCTTGTGCAAATTGAGCTGGTGTTTGATGTGGCTCTGGAGCTGGTTGACTTCTGTTTTAAGGCCAAAATAATCAATCATTAGTGGACTTATGGTGCTCTGCTGTACCCTCTCTATTCCCCCAATGGGAATGCCCTCCTCTGCTCTGCACAGGCTGAGTTAATGGGGAGACAATGTTCTCTCTCTCTGTCCAGAAGAAAAGAACCAGGAGCCTAACGCCAGAGTTGCGTTCCAAATGGCACCCAATACCCTTTGTACAGTGCACTACTGTTGACCAGAGCCCTATTCCCTATGGGCCCCTGGTGAAAAGTAGTGCGCTGTATAGGGAATAGGGTGCCACTTGGAACGCAGCCCCAGTGAGGGCCACATCTACAAAGGGGGTGAAGGAAGCATTGATTTGTTTGTCTGAGCAGAAAGACAGAGGGAGGGGAGGTAGAGAAAACATGAGGGATGGGAAGGAGGTGTAAAGTGAAGGATGAGAGGAGATGAGAGAAAATAATAGAAATAAGAGAGATGGAAGAGACACACACAAACAAACAATGCTAACAATGATTTCTCCTCTATTTGGAAGACAGAACAAATGTAAAAGACCTGCAGTGAAATGGTCCATTCCGATCAGTCGTCGTCTTCCTTATAGTCAGGGGAGAGAAAGAAAGTAGAGGTGAAAGAAAGAGACAGAAAAGGGAGCTAGAAAGAGGAGGAGATGAAGAAAGACAAGAAAAAGATACTGAGCCAAAGCAACCGGATTATAAGGAAGCAAAGACGACTATTGATTTGACTGTCTTCCCAACTGATGAGAAATCTTTGTTAGCATTGACCGAAAAACTGTGTGTCTGTATGTGTGTGTGTTTGTATGTGTGTGTTTGTCTGCATTTGTGCATGTATGTGTGTCTCACTATCTGTCTGTCAATCTGGCTGTGTGGATTGAGAAAAGCTATTTTTTTGAGCACATATTGAAGCCCATCAAATTACCTTTTCTCCTCTTATTTCATCTCTCTCTCCCCCCCCCTCTCTCTCGCTCTCTCCCTCCTCTCTCCACCCTCTCTCTTTCCCCATCTCTCTCTTCCGGCCCCCCTTCCTATCTCCCCCCCCTTTCTCTCTCTCTCTGTCAGTTCTTCAGTTCAGCTCCCAGCCTGGGGCAACCCTGATGGCCACTCTGAACCCTAATGGGGTGTAGAAAGGAGAAGAGAGAAGAAGGGAGAGAGAGGACCGAGTGGGCTAGAGGAAGGAGAGGTGAGAGGAAGAAAGAGGGAGGAAGGGAGAGAGGACAGAGTGGGCCAAAGGAACGAGAGGAGAGAGGGAGAGAGGGAGGAGATGGTGAGAGTGGGAGGAAGGGAGAGCGAGGACAGAGGAAGGAGAGGCGAGAGCAAATCGATACCAGGGCTAAATCGGGCATTGCATTGGCACTAAGGGGGTAATGGCTGGAAGACTGCCTCAAATACAAATGCCTAATGACCAAGGAATTGACCTCTGACCTTTATATTTAGTACATTTGAGATTAGACCCCCCCTCTCTCAATATTAGAAACAGGCCAATTTTGACCCCCTAAATATTATACCATGAATTTGATGGATTGGAAAGTATTTTCCCACAGTAGCTACTGGCTTTCTGTGGCTTTACACTACACAGTAATACTCAATTTCAAATTTTATGATTGGATCCCCCCCATCGCCAAGTATGCTTTTGGTTTGACCCGGTGCTCAGAGGTTGGTGAAGGGGGAAAAAGTTGAGCAAGGCTTGTAAGGATAACTGAGCAATAAACCCTCTCTTTCGCTCTCTCTCTTCTAAACAAACCTTTAATTCTGTGAGCTACCTTGTACAATTTTTTTTATTTTTTTATTAAGAAATAGTCACATTTAACATAAGCACGAATAACAATTATTATTTTTCAAATGGGAGGGTAGTTTAAAAAAAATCTTTGCTTAAACCTTTCTCATGTTCACGCTTAGAAAAAAGGGTTCCATAAGGGTTCTTCGGCTGTCCCCATAGGAGAACCCTTTTGGTTCCACGTAGATCACTTTTTGGGTTCAATTTAGAACGCTCTGTGGAAAGGGTCCTACATGGAACCCAAAAGGGTTCTACCTGGAACCAAAAAGTGTTATTCAAAGGGTTCTCCTATGGGGCCAGCGAAATAACCATTTTAGGTTCTAGATAGCATCTTTTCTTCTAAGAGTGTAGTGTCTGCACTCTGTTAGCAATATCCCCTTGAACCAGCCAATCTCAAACTGCACAAGATTTCAGTGATAATGTTGACATTCATAGCCGCGGGAAGTAGTTTGGGGATGGGGTTGCTGCGGCTATGTTGACATTGGTGTGATGTGAGATTGGGAAGCTTCGAAGGCTTGAATACAATGGGACGACATATCAACACAAATAGCTGTCACAATTCCTGACAAAAGTGAATTTCTTCCCCTTATTTCCCCAGATAGCCTTCCTCTCTTCACTTCTGTATAAAATGTGTCAAATTCAGTAGTCAAATAATCATTATTTTGCTGTCAGCATAAGGCTACGGCTACACAGAGGCTTGAACACGGATGAACATCAATTGTCCATGTCTGTCTTGTAAGGGTTAAACTTATGCCAAGAGTGTGCAAAGCTGTCATCAAGGCAAAGGGGGCTACTTTGAAGAATCGAAAATCGAAAATATATTTTGATTTGTTTAACACTTTTTTGGTTACTACATGTAGAAAATAGTAACAAAGAAAATACCCTGAATGAGTAGGTGTGTTCAAACTTTTGACTGGTACTGTAAGTAAACTATTTTCGGACGTTCATACATAACAGACGTTCATACATCTTCATACATAAAAAGGTGGACATTTGTGTTTTTTGACGGACAATCATCTCCGTTGTCAATCATCAGTCAACGTATGACTCCTATTGAAAAACCATTGGTCCAATCCATAATTTGCGTAGGGGAAAACTACATGGCCACAGCCTAACACCACCAAGTCATGTTAAATCGGTTCAGTAGCTTTAATGCATGGTCACACTGTGTGGGTGCTAAGGTTACAGAACACAGACTAAATCTGCTTCCTGTTCTGTACATTCTGTCGTGTTCTCTGTTGGCCTGATCTGTTCACTTCGGCTCTTTGGGTTTGCTGTGTTCTGTTCCGTGGCAGACAAACAAATACCAGGATATTTGTTTGCAGAATGGCACAGACAGAGATGGTCGCCTCGCTTCGCGTTCTTAGAAAACTATGCAGTATTACATACAGCCAGGAAGAACTATTGGATATAAGAGCAATGTCAACTTACCAACATTACGACCAGGAATACGACTTTCCCGAAGCGGATCCTTTGTTTGGACCACCACCCAGGACAATGGATCGGATCCAAGTAGGCGACCCAAAACAACGACGCCGCAGAAGGGGCAGACGGAGCGGTCTCTGGTCAGGCTCCGTAGACGGGCTCATCACTCACCGCTCCCGAGTATACTATTTGCCAATGTCCAGTCTCTTGACAACAAGGTAGACGAAATTCGAGCAAGGGTTGCCTTCCAGAGAGACATCAGAGATTGTAACATTCTCTGTTTCACGGAAACATGGCTCACTCCGGATATGTTATCAGAGTTGGTACAGCCACCCGGTTTCTTCACGCATCGCGCTGACAGAAACAAACATCTTTCTGGTAAGAAGAGGGGCGGGGGTGTATGCCTTATGATTAACGATTTGTGGTGTGATCATAACAACATACAGGAACTCAAGTCCTTTTGTTCACCTGACCTAGAATTCCTTACAATCAAATGCAGACTGCATTATCTACCAAGAGAATTCTCTTCGATTATAATCACAGCCGTGTATATCCCCCCCAAGCAGATAACTCGGCCCTGAAATAACTTAATTGGACTCTATGTAAACTGGAAACCATATTTCCTGAGGCTGCATTTATTGTAGCTGGGGATTTTAACAAAGCAAATCTAAATACAAGCCAACCTAAATTTTATCAGCATATCGAATGCGCGACACGGGCTGGCAACATTCTGGATCATTGCTACTCTAACTTCTGCGACGCATACAAAGCCCTTCCTCGCCCTCCTTTCGGCAAATCTGACCACTACTCCATGTTGTTGCTCCCAGCCTATAAATAGAAGCTAAAACAGGAAACGTCCGTGCTCAGGTCTGTTCAACACTGGTCCGACCAATCGAATTCCACGCTTCAAGATTGCTTCGATCACATGGACTGGGATATGTTCCAGATAGCCTCAGACAATAACATTGATGTATACGGTGTTTCGGTGAGCGAGTTTATTAGCAAGTGCATTGGTGATGTGGTACCCACAGTGACTATTAAAACCTTCCCCAACCAGAAACTGTGGATTGATGGCAGAATTCGCACAAAACTGAAAGCGCAAACCACTGCTTTTAATCATGGCAAGGCGACCGGAAACATGACCGAATACAAACAGTGTAGCTATTACCTTCGCAAGGCAATCAAACAAGCTAAGCGTCAGCATAGAGACAAAGTAGAGTCGCAATTCAATGGCTCAGACACGAGACGTATGTGGCAGGGTCTACAGTCAATCACGGATTACAAAAAGAAAACCAGCCAAGTCACGGACACCGACGTCTTGCTCCCAGACAAACTAAACAACTTCTTTGCTCGCATTGAGGACAATACAGTGCCACTGACACGGCCCGCTACCAAAACCTGCGGACTCTCCTTCACCGCAGCCAACGTGAGTAAAACATTTAAACGTGTTAACCCTCGCAAGGCTGCCGGCCCAGATGGCATCTCTAGCCGCGTTCTCAGAGCATGCGCAGACCAGCTGGATGGTGTGTTTACAGACATACAGTGAGGGAAAAAAGTATTTGATCCCCTGCTGATTTTGTACGTTTGCCCACTGACAAATAAATGATCAGTCTATAATTTTAATGGTAGGTTTATTTGAACAGTGAGAGACAGAATAACAACAAAAAAATCCAGAAAAACGCATGTGAAAAATGTTATAAATTGATTTGCATTTTAATGAGGGAAATAAGTATTTCACCCTCCTGCAAAACAAGACTTAGTACTTGGTGACAAAACCCTTGTTGGCAATCACAGAGGTCAGACGTTTCTTGTAGTTGGCCACCTGGTTTGCACACATCTCAGGAGGGATTTTGTCCCACTCCTCTTTGCAGATATTCTCCAAGTCATTAAGGTTTCGAGGCTGACGTTTGGCAACTCGAACCTTCAGCTCCCTCAACAGATTTTCTATGGGATTAAGGTCTGGAGACTGGCTAGGCCACTCCAGGACCTTAATGTGCTTCTTCTTGAGCCACTCCTTTGTTGCCTTGGCCATGTGTTTTGTCATGCTGGAATACCCATCCACGACCCATTTTCAATGCCCTGGCTGAGGGAAGGAGGTTCTCACCCAAGATTTGACGGTACATGGCCCCGTCCATCCTCCCTTTGATGCGGTGAAGTTGTTCTGTCCCCTTAGCAGAAAAACACCCCCACAGCATAATGTTTCCACCTCCATGTTTGACGGTGGGGATGGTGTTCTTGGGGTCATAGGCAGCATTCCTCCTCCTCCAAACACGGCGAGTTGAGTTGATGCCAAAGAGCTCCATTTTGGTCTCATCTGACCACAACACTTTCACCCAGTTGTCCTCTGAATCATTCAGATGTTCATTGGCAAACTTCAGACGGGCATGTATATGTGCTTTCTTGAGCAGGGGGACCTTGCGGGCGCTGCAGGATTTCAGTCCTTCACGGCGTAGTGTGTTACCAATTGTTTTCTTGGTGACTATGGTCCCAGCTGCCTTGAGATCATTGACAAGATCCTCCCGTGTAGTTCTGGGCTGATTCCTCGCTGTTCTCATGATCATTGCAACTCCACGAGGTGAGATCTTGCATGGAGCCCCAGGCCGAGGGAGATTGACAGTTCTTTTGTGTTTCTTCCATTTGCGAATAATCACACCAACTGTTGTTACCTTCTCACCAAGCTGCTTGGCGATGGTCTTGTAGCCCATTCCAGCCTTGTGTAGGTCTACAATCTTGTTCCTGACATCCTTGGAGAGCTCTTTGGTCTTGGCCATGGTGGAGAGTTTGGAATATGATTGATTGATTGATTGCTTCTGTGGACAGGTGTCTTTTATACAGGTAACAAACTGAGATTAGGAGCACACTCTTAAAGGGAGTGCTCCTAATCTCAGCTCGTTACCTGTATAAAAGACACCTGGGAGCCAGAAATCTTTCTGATTGAGAGGGGGTCAAATACTTATTTCCCTCATTAAAATGCAAATCAATTTATAACAGTTTTCACATGCGTTTTTCTGGACTTTGTTGTTATTCTGTCTCTCACTGTTCAAATAAACCTACCATTAAAATTATAGACGGATCATTTCTTTGTCAGTGGGCAAACGTACAAAATCATCAGGGGATCAAATACTTTTTTCCCTCACTGTATTCAATCAACCCCTATCCCAATCTGCTGTTCCCACATGCTTCAAGAGGGCCACCATTGTTCCTGTTCCCAAGAAAGCTAAGGTAACTGAGCTAAACGACTATCGCCCGTAGCACTCACTTCCGTCATCATGAAGTGCTTTGAGAGACTAGTCAAGGATCATATCACCTCCAACCTACCTGACACCCTAGACCCACTCCAATTTGCTTACGACGACGTAATCCAAATCACACTGCACACTGCCCTAACCCATCTGGACAAGAGGAATACCTATGTAAGAATGCTGTTCATCGATTACAGCTCAGCATTTAACACCATAGTACCCTCCAAACTCGTCATTAAGCTCGATACCCTGGGTCTCGACCCTGCCCTGTGCAACTGGGTCCTGGACTTTGACGGGCCGCCCCCAGGTGGTGAGGGTAGGAAACAACATCTCCACCCCGCTGGTCCTCAACACTGGGGCCCCACAAGGCTGCATTCTCAGCCCTCTCCTGTGCTCCCTGTTCATCCATGACTGCGTGGCCATGCACGCCTCCAACTAAATCATCAAGTTTGCAGATGACATTACAGTGGTAGGCTTGATTACCAACAACGATGAGACTGCCTACAGGGAGGAGGTGAGGGCCCTCAGAGTGTGGTGTCAGTAAAATAACCTCACCCTCAACGTCAACATAACAAAGGAGATGATCGTGGACTTCAGGAAACAGCAGAGGGAGCACCCCCCTATCCACATCGACGGGACAGTAGTGGAGAAGGTGGAAAGTTTTAAGTTCCTCGGCGTACACATCACGGACAAACTGAAATGGTCCACCCACACAGACAGCGTGGTGAAGAAGGCGCAACAGCGCCTCTTCAACCTCAGGAGGCTGAAGAAATGTGGCTTGTCACCAAAAACACTCACAAACCTTTACAGATGCACAATCGAGAGTATCCTGTCGGGCTGTATCACCGCCTGGTACGGCAACTGCTCCGCCCACAACCGCAAGGCTCTCCAGAGGGTAGTGAGGTCTGCACAACGCATCACCGGGGGCAAACTACCTGCCCTCCAGGACACCTACACCACCCAATGTCACAGGAAGGCCAAAAAGATCATCAAGGACAACAACCACCCGAGCCACTGCCTGTTCACCCCGTTATCATCCAGAAGGCGAGGTCAGTACAGGTGCATCAAACCTGGGACCGAGAGACTGAAAAACAGCTTCTATCTCAAGGCCATCAGACTGTTAAACAGCCATCACTAACATTGAGTGGCTGCTGCCAACATACTGACTCAAATCTCTAGCCACTTTAATAATAAAAAATTGGATGTAATAAACATATCACTTTAAACAATGCCACTTTATATAATGTTTACATACCCTACATTACTCATCTCATATGTATATACTGTACTCTATACCATCTACTGCATCTTGCCTATGCCGCTCGGCCATCGCTCATCCATATATTTATATGTACATATTCTTATTCATTCCTTTACACTTGTGTGTATAAGGTAGTTGTTGTGAAATTGTTAGATTACTTGTTAGATATTACTGTACGGTCGGAACTAGAAGCACAAGCATTTCGCTACACTCGCATTATCTGCTAACCATGTGTATGTGACCAATAAAATTTGATTTGAACAGATAGCAGTGAATAATAGAACAATAGGTCTTTGATGCTCTGCCTTTGTTGTAACGGGTGTCATTGCTCTGGGAGCTGAGGACTGCATCATTTGTTTGTTTTCAGCCTTGGGGTCTTTCCACAAGGTACACAATCTCCATCGACCTTTCAACTACAATATTGGCCACAAATCGCTAATAGAGGAACACTACAATATCCAGACTCTGTCTCAGTCATAAATGGAAATCAATGCTATGACAAACATCTATCATAGTAATTGCACCTGTATGTGTGTGTGTCACAATTTCCAGCCAATACATTTTTAAATGAAAACATCCATGCCACAAAACATCAAATGTCAATCGGCGTGCAGGAATCCAATTACATACATGAGAGGATCGAGTTACTGTAGAAGAAACATCCTTGCCAATAACACGCATGAGGTATTATCCATATCGCGTGAGCCATTCCTGTCTTATTACGCATTGAAAGGAAGGATATGGCTCATATAAAATAGCAGGTGATGGGATTGCTGAGCATAGCATAGCTGGAGGGAGTCCATGCTACTGGACGGGCTGTAGGGTTTATTAGCTCTTCCTAAACATGTAATTAATGCTTAATAAACATGAATAATGGAGTAAGTCTTTCATGCTTGTGATTTAGGCCTGTAAGGTTCCATGATGGCTTGGCAGTCAGTAAGGTTCCATGATGGCTTGGCAGTCAGTAAGGTTCCATGATGGCTCGGCAGTCAGTAAGGTTCCATGATGGCTCGGCAGTCAGTAAGGTTCCATGATGGCTCGGCAGTCAGTAAGGTTCCATGATGGCTCGGCAGTCAGTAAGATTCCATGATGGCTCGGCAGTCAGTAAGGTTCCATGATGGCTCGGCAGTCAGTAAACCATCAATGAAGTTTCACCTTTTGAAACCAACGATTAGTATTTTTATGTAAAGAACGGTAAATGTACACAAGTCAATGATTGATTACAGAAACACATACGATATACAGTAGATACTCTTTTTCATGTGAATCATTTATACTTTCCCTCGCATAGGTTCATTATCAATGACCTTGCATGCAGGACCCTATACGTCAGTGGTGGTCGGTGGGCTGCCCGGCTATGTGCCTGATCAATAAACCAGCAGTGGTGACCTTGGCTTGACAACACATAACCCTACCAATCTCTCCTCATAGCTAGGTTCCTCTGGTGCAAGGTGGAGCGCTTCTTTATGCTCCCGTTGATTTGCTCCCCATGCACTCCAATCCACTCAACGGCTGCTCCACTGTCTCTTCCTCAGAGCGTGGAGAGGGTTCTAAGAGGACTCCCATCCACTGTTCTGAGGACACCCCAGTCAGCCAGACACACATCCACAAAGTATTCTACGTTATGCAGGTGTTTACAGTATTTCACCATGGTAACACTCAATCCTATTATTGACTTGGGAATGGCACACTCTGTGTGTGTGTGAGAGTGAGTAAGTGAGTGAGTGAGTGAGTGTGAGAGAGAGAGAGAGAGAGAGAGAGAGAGAGAGAAATGGAGAGATAGCGACAGAGAAAGAGAGGACTGAGCGCCCCAATCCACAAAAGTGGAGACAAATTTGACCCCAATAACTACCGGGGGATATGCGTCAACAGCAACCTTGGGAAAATCCTCTGCATTATTATTAACAGACTCGTACATTTCCTCAGTGAAAAACAAACAAACCAAAACAAAGGCAAATTCTTCTCATGCTTTGTTGATTTAAAAAAATCTTTGGACTCAATTTGGCACGAGAGCCTGCTGTACAAATTGATGGAAAGTGGTGTTGGGGGAAAAACATACAACATTATAAAATCCATGTACACAAACAACAAGTGTGCGGTTAAAATGGGCCAAAAACACACACATTTCTTTCCACAGGGCCGTATCCCAGAGCAAATGGCTCTCAGATTCGAATAATAAGATCATACACATAACGTTAGCTAGCGAGCCACCCAGCTAACGTTAGCTAGCTAGCTAGGTAAACAATGAACCATAATCCCAACTCATGACGCTACTACCCTGCATGAATCTGCAGGTAGCTAACCAACCAGGTTCAATGTTAGCTAGCTAACATTAGGCTATAGCTAGCCAAGCAAACAGCTCTGAGATACGAATAATAAGATCATACACGTAACGTTAGCTAGCGAGCCAGCCAGCTAACATTAGCTAGCCAGTACACTAGCTAGCCAGTACAATGCAGCAAGCTAGACTATCTTACCCGTATGCATCATTCATGGATGCACGCATCTCCTGTCGGATGCCATGGTTGACCTTAGTTGAAGATGTAATCCGGAGACAGGTGTTTTCTCCATCTCCTTAGCTATTATACTCGAATTCCACTGATTTCAAAACTCGGTCCTCCAGAAAGTGGAGAGCAACCCTTATGCAGTTTTACTACACTACTGTTGACTAAACCCATTCCGTACAAATGTGCACAACCGCGGCATTCAAATGGGGTTGCAATGAAAACTAATCGGACTTTAGTGACTGTGTTGGCATCAAAATCTGGGGTGTGAACTATGTTTCTATTCAAGCGTTGATTGACATGGTAATAGCCGAATAGTATTGGGGAAAAGTTGAAAAAACTGACCCCTCTGACACTGTACGTTAAATTGTGACTTGTCATGACGTAATGTACAGCACACATAATGCAACTCATTCTGTGTCGTACAGCCTCTCTCCACCAGGTGTGGCGCTTCTCTCGGAGATTAAAAACAATAAAGGGACAGGGTAAGGGGGATACCTAGTCAATTGTACAACTGAATGCATTCATTTTTTGTGTCCTTATTGCAAGCCAACAAGACTCCGCCCTAAAAGCCCGATTCAAATTCGACACAAACCTTCAAATAGGTATGTAGTGACATTATATAAACTCTTTATATTGTTTTATTTACATTTTAGAGGTGATAAGTTGGACAGATCGGGTGAGAAAAGCAGTTTCCCCACACAACATATCTCCCCCTTTCCCTATCACGCAGTAGGTTTCGCTACCCCAACCGCCATTTTTAAAAAGACCCGACGGAGCTCATTGCCTTCTTCCTACAAAATCAACGACGAGACCTTCATGCTGCCCGTCTCACCATGAAGGTCTCGTCGTTGATTTTGTAGGAAAGGGGAGAAATTGTGCTTTACAATGGTATTGTTAATACAGCTGACCTGGAAGTATTATGTTTTTTGGGCGATAAAATAAGGTAAATTGTACATTCCAGCGCGATGTACAAAAAGTGCGTTAGCTAGCTATATATATTTTTTTCTTAAAGCTGCGTTAGACAGGATTACCTAGACATACTGAGCAGCTCAAATAGACAGAAGTGTGCTATGTGGCAGACCAATCCAAACTCATCTCTTGGTATTTCCAGCCCACTCATTATCTCAGCCAATCATGGCTAGCAGGAAGGTTGCTAACTTTTTCTGTAGCTAAACCAACTAGGCTCGTAATTTAAAAATTGTATTCATATTTACCGATGGAATACAAGTTTGTTATTAAGGCACATGAAAGTTCACATGTTCGAGAAGGCATTTCTGGCACAAAAAAAACGCATTTTGACAACAACAAGTTTGCGTTGAAACGGCTCTCCTGTGAAGTAGTGACCTGTGACATACGCCTAGTTCCTGAAACGGGTCACATATATCAAGGAATTGGCGAGGGCACTAGAACAAACAGTCTGCAGCACCCGGCCTCAACCTACTAGAATCTGAATTCAAATGGCTCCCAAACCAAGGAGGGCCTACAGCAGCACCTAGATCTTCTGCACAGATCCTGTCCCTGACAGTAAGTCCCAAACCAAGGAGGGCCTACAGCAGCACCTAGATCTTCTGCACAGATCCTGTCCCTGACAGTAAGTCCCAAACCAAGGAGGGCCTACAGCAGCACCTAGATCTTCTGCACAGATCCTGTCCCTGACAGTAAGTCCCAAACCAAGGAGGGCCCTGACAGTAAATCTCTGTAAGACAAAAATAATTGCGTTCCAAAAAAGGTCCAGTTCCCAGGACCACGAATACAAATTCCATCTAGACACCGTTGCCCTAGAGCACACAAAAAAACTATACATACCTCGTCCTAAATATCAGCTCCACAGGCAACTTCCACAAAGCTGTGAACGATTTGAGAGACAAGGCAAGAAGGGCCTTCTATGCCATCAAAAGGAATATGAAATTTGACATACCAATTAGGATCTGGCAAAAAATACTTCAATCAGTTATAGAACCCATTGCCCTTTATGGTTGTGAGGTCTGGGGTCCGCTCACCAACCAATAATTCACAAAATGGGACTGCATACAGAAATCTGCAAAAATATCCTCCGTGTACAACACCAAATAATGCATGCAGAGCAGGATTAGTCCGATACCCGCTAATTATCAAAATCCAGAAAAGAGTTGTTAAATTCTACAATCACCTAAAAGGAAGCGATTCCCAAACCTTCCATAACAAAACCATCACCTACAGAGAGATGAACCTGGAGAAGAGTCCCCTAAGAAAGCCTGTCCTGGGGCTCTGTTCACAAACACAAACTGACCCCACAGAGCCCCAGGACCGCAACACAATTAGTCCCAACCAAATCATGAGAAAACAAAAAGATAATTATTTCCAATGTGTCAAGTAATTAACAAAAAAACAGCAAACTAGAATGCTATTTGGCCCTAAACAGAGAGTACACAGTGGCAGAATACCTGACCACTGTGACTGACCAAAACTTAAGGAAAGCTTTGACTATGTACAGACTCAGTGAGCATAGCCTTGCTATTGAGAAAGGCCGCGGTAGGCAGACCTGGCTATCAAGAGAAGACAGGCTATGTGCACACTGCCCACAAAATGAGGTGGAAACTGAGCTGCCAAATGTATGACCATATTAGAGACACATATTTCCCTCAGATTACACAAACTCAAAGAAATCAAAAACAAACCCAATTTTGATACTCACACATCTATTGGGTGAAATACCAGTGTGAAATCACAGCAGCAAGATTTGTGACCTGTTGCCACAAGAAAAGGGCAACCAGCGAAGAACAAACACCATTGTAAATTCAACCCATATTTATGTTTATTTATTTTCCCTTTTGTACTTTAACTGTTTGCACATAATATGACATTTGCAATGTCTTTATTATTTTGGAACTTTTGTGAGTAATGTTTACTGTTATTTTTTTATTGATTATTTCACTTTGGTTTATTATCTATTTCACCAACAAAGCCCTTAAATTGAATTGATAGCTAGTGAGGGAGAGAGAGAGAGCAGATAAACAGGGGGGCAAGACATACTAGACCAGCCCCCAGTCCATTACTACCACTATACCAGTCCCCAGTCCAGTACTACCACTATACCAGTCCCCAGTCCAGTACTACCACTAGACCAGTCCCCAGTCCAGTACTACCACTAGACCAGCCCCCAGTCCAGTACTACCACTAGACCAGCCCCCAGTCCAGTACTACCACTAGACCAGCCCCCAGTCCAGTACTACCACTAGACCAGCCCCCATTTCTCCAAAAAGTACTGAAAAAAAGTACGTACCCATGTGCAGTTGCAAACCGTAGTCTGGCTTCTTTATGGCAGTTTTGTAGCAGTTGCTTCTTCCTTGCTGAGCGGCCTTTCAGGTTATGTCGATATAGGAATCATTTTACTGTGGATATAGATACTTTTGTACCGGTTTCCTCCAGCATCTTCACAAGGTCCTTTGCTGTTGTTCTGGGATTGATTTTCACTTTTCACACCAAAGTACGTTAATCTCTAGGAGACAGAACGCATCTCCTTCCTGAGCAGTATGACGACTGCATGGTCCCATGGTGTTTATACTTGCGTACTATAATTTTTTTCTGGGGTCTTGGCTGGTTTCTTTGGATTTTCCATGATGTCAAGCAAAGAGGCACTGAGTTTGAAGGTAGGCCTTGAAATACATCCACAAATACACCTCCAATTGACTCAAATGATGTCAATTAGCCTATCAGAGGCTTCTAAAGCCATGACATTTCATGGAATTTTCCAAGCTGTTTAAAAGCACAGTCAACTTAGTGTATGTAAACTTCTGACCCACAGGAATTGTGATACAGTGAGTTAAGTGAAATAATCTGTCTGTAAACAATTGTTGGAAAAATTACTTGTGTCATGCACAAAGTATATGTCCTAACCGACTTGCCAAAACTATAGTTTGTTAACAAGACATTTGTGGAGTGGTTGAAAAACTAGTTTTAATGACTCCAACCTAAGTGTATGCAAACATCCGACTTCAACTGTATACTAAATTCGTTTTTTAAATGGATGGGTTTATTGGAGTTAGAATACACCAGTTACGCTATTTTGGACCACCAGGCTGCTGATGTCATGCATGTAAATCCTTGAAGAGATGGGTGGGGCTAAGGCTATAGAGATGGGTGGGGCTAAGGCTATAGAGATGGGTGGGGCTAATGCTTAAGAGGGTGTAGTGACACCTCTATAACTGAGATGCAGTGCCTTAGACCGCTTTGCCATTCGGAAGCTCCAAAGACAAAGAAGAGCTCTCCAGTACGTGTACCAAAACGATTCAAGGATCATTTTCTCAAAAGTGGGGTTACAAGTTTATCAACTTTCAAAGCTGAATTACATTCCCATTGTTCCTCAACTGTAGTGTATGATATACAATTTTCTAGCTCTGAGTCTCTACTTTTATCCAATGTAAAAAAAAAAAAAAAACACAATTTCAAATTTTGCTACATAAGACCAAATCGAGCCGGTCGGTAACATATACTCAATATATACTGGATACAATGTCTGGGTCCTTGTAGAGAGCAAGCAAGGCCATTTGTCAAAAGGTTGACTCAATCATCACAAGAAACCCACATAATTGATTCACACACCAAGGCCATGAAAGGGTGGATACACACACACAAACACACGACACACAGAAACCTGGAAAATACTCTACACACATTTCATGCACATATACTGAAATTAAGCCGTAAACACTGATTTGGCCATTTGTCAGAAGTTTGTCTGTCCTTCATGAGCAAACAAAAGAAGCACATGTAATAGGGGACTTAACCCTTGTGTTAACCCTTAACCCTTGTGTTAACCCTTGTGTTAACCCTTAAGTAAAATGCCCCATAGCTATCCAAAAAGTATCCAAGCCCTTTTCATTTGAGGCTACAGTATATACAAAATATGGAGATATAGTTTTTTTCTCTTTCAACTAATTGAAGAGCATTCAGGGCAGTGTTCAGAGTTGCCGGGCTCTTTATTGCTAAATAGCCCTAAGTGATTAATTGGTAATTAGCAGCCCATTCTTCTAAGTGTTATGTAAGAATTGCCACTTTCCTCGCTGCAAGTTAAATATTTTAGTCAGTTAAGAACAAATTCTTCTTTATAATGATGGCCTACCCCGGCCAAACCCGGACGATGCTGGGCAAATTGTGCGCCACCCTATGGGACTCCCAATCACGGCCAGATGTGATAGAGCCTGGATTCGAGATGCAGTGCCTTAGACCGCTGCGCCAGTCGGAAGCCATCCAATCAATGCTCATCAAGAAGTCACAAGAAAAAGAATCAGACGTAAGCAAGGTAAAAAAGTTTTTTTTAATAAAAATACATTGATACATTTGAGTTTGGCAGCATTAACTTGCATTTGTACTCTTGTACAATTCCAAACACCCAGGGGGAAGGGGAAAAATAAACTATACAACCATGTGGAAATAAAACACTTTGGGGGAAGTACATTGGTACAGGTTAGAGGTCTTAATGGATCCACATGTACCCGAATACCCAACACCCGATCTGGCACCCGAGTGGGTCCAGAACCAGAATTCTAAATAATATCACGGATCTGGGTCGGATCCGATATGATTGTCACGGGTCTCTGGTATGTGTAATTTTAACTGATTTGTCCGGAAGGGAATGCACAGATCCGAATGCGACTGCTGCAGTAGAGCGAGAGAGGGAAATTGTAGAATTTAAGCTGCTGCTCTTGCTTTTCACCAGAGTGGAGCGTGGCGCTTGTTGTTGGCCAATCATAAGTAATCAAATCGGCTATTGCCGCGCTCCGTGTATGGCAAAAGTTAGGAGATATGTAATCAATGGAATTAAATTGACAGAATTAAAATTAAAAGTTAAAGGAGAAGGATAGGCTACAACAACCAAGAGCCAAGAGGTAGGCTGCTACTTAATATTCTGAATGGAATTATTGTTATTAGTAACTGTAGAATGAGAAAGCGCAGGCACTGCAGCCTTAGTTAGCCTAGCTAGCTAGCTTCTCTTCCAAGTTTGATGCAGTCCAAGACAGGTACTACATAATCATTCCTGATGATAAATAACCTTGCTATGGCAGCTATTAGTCTACTATAGCGTGAGTTGGCTTGGTTGGTTGCTGTCTCTCGTCTCTCCCTCCCTGCTCCCCGTGTCACCTAGCAGTTAAGGGCATTGGGCCAGTAAACAAAAGGTTGCTGGTTTGAATCCCTGAGCTGTCAAGGTAAACAAATATGCCGTTCTGCCCTTGGGCAAGACAGTTAACCCCCCAACAACACCCACTCCCCGGGTGCCGATGACATGGATGTGGGTACAGCAGCCCCCCACACCTCTCTGATTCAGAAGGGTTCAAAAAGCCTATTGCAAGGTTTAATGCAGTGGAACTATGTGAAGTTTTTTGGCAAATTGGTTTCACCTATTCAGACCTTCCTTATGGTAAATGACTAAGAGGCAAGGAGATAAAGTTTGACTTTGGAACATGGCCAAAGTGTCTACGGGACGGTTCAGACACGGTGTTCTAATCAAGACACAGTGTTCTAATCAACACCGATCACAACTACTTGGCATAACATTCTCTCTGGAGTTTTAGACACAAAGACACAAACAAATAAACACAGTCACACAAGTCCAAATTGCTACAGTGCAAAGACTGGATAAAGATCAGCCTGCAAGCCCACTACATGGTAGGAGTGGTCTGCTATTAGTCTGCTAGTTTTACCGTGTTGGTCTGTGCTCAAATTTCAACTCATTTGAAGTCAGTTTAGGCCTTCTCATGTAAAAGAGATTTTCAGATTGAAATCAACTATAAAAGTTTATTGTGGTCTGATGTAGCTCAGTTGGTAGAGCATGGCATTTGCAGCGGCAGGATAGTGGGTTCGATTGCCGAGACCACCCATACATACTGTAAGTTGCTTTGGATAAAAGTGTCTGCTAAATGGCATATATTATGATTATATAGTGAACAAAAATATAAACCGCAACAATTTCAAAGATTTTAGTTAGTTACAGTTCATATGAGGAAATCAGTCAATTGAAATAAATTCATTAGGCCCTAATTTATAGACTTCACATGACTGGGAATACAGATATGCATCTGTTGGTCACAGATACCTTAAAAATAAAATGGGCCTCAAGATCTCGTCACGGTATTTCTGTGCATTCAAATCACCATCGATAAAATGCAATTCTGTTCGTTGTCTGTAACTCATGCTTGCCCATACCATAATCCCACCGCCACCATGGGGCACTCTGTTCACAACGTTGACATCAGCAACCCGCTCGCCCACACGATGCCATATACGTGGTCTGCGGTTGTGACGCCAGTTGGACGTACTGCCAAATTCTCCAAAACAATGTTGGAGGCAGCTTATGGTAGAGAAATAAGCTTTTTGTGTGTATGGAACATTTCTGTGATCTTTTATTTCAGCTCATGAAACCAACACTTTACATATTGCGTTTATATTTTTGTTCAGTGTACAGTATATTAATGTTCAGTTCGCCAAAAAACGTAATTTGAATCATAACACACGGAAAACCGGCAGACAGCGTGCATCAGGATAAGACAGTATAGAAAATACATCTAAAACAGAAACTATCACTATACAGTTTGCTCTAGATTATACACTTTATTGTCTGAGACTAACGTCCAGTATGGTGACGTGTTGTATCTTGCGTGTGCTTGACGTGGTGTGTAATCAACTAGAGCCAGTGGTATAAAGTTTTCCTGGTCAAAATTGTGCGTAACCTATGGGTGTTGACCGAGGGTTTTAGCACCTAATAGTCGAGGGAAAGACTAGCGGTATCATCTGCTCATGGGGGGGTGGGGGATTTTTGTCCTAATACTAAAAGTATCAACGCGCTTGAACACATGGTAAAATAGACAAGCCAGTGGGCGATTTTCAACAGTTGTTTTGTGTGGGCAAGTGCTTAGAGTAGATAGTGTGAGAGCACTATGAAAAGTCATATAGCACACGAGAAGTTCTACATGGACACCAGGAGTGAATCAGATGTCACTGACAACCATAAGTGAACTCGATTCAGGGAAAGCAAAAACATACATGGCTTTAATAACTGACAAAATATATATTTTTTTTTAAATCTCAAGAATTGAACGTTTTCAATATGTCCCCCTTTTCAAACAACCGGTTCAAAACCCAAAATATATTAAAAACAGAGGACTAAAAACAAAAAATACCAACTTCTAGCACATATTCACTGCAAATATATAAACTGAAGTATTCACGTATGTAAATGTTTGTGTGCATAAAAAAAATCTCTTGATTCTTATAAATCAAGTAGAAATCTCTAGAATAGAAAATAAAAAAAGTTGTCGACTTAAAAGTACACCAGCTGCATTTAGTTTCTTTCTCTCTTGTGTTCGTTCTCTCAATCCTGGTGGGCTTTGTGAACTTTGTCCTCTGCTAAAACGCAGTAGAGGCTGGGAGGGCGGGCGGCACAGCAGAAAGATGCTGACCTCCCTAAAACAAGCCCCTATCCAAACCGAAGAGCTTAGCACAGCTCCCATACAGTAGGGGAGTACTCCCTTGATTCATATGTCAGTAATAACACAAAAGAGGTCAGCCTAGTTGGTCAAAGGTGTATTGTGGCAGTGATATAACTGAATCAGGGAGACCAGCAACGAAAAATAGGATGTTTTTTCCTTCAGTGTTGAGTATAGGGTAGGAACCAGCAGACATCATGGTCCCTTTAAGAGTATGGTTCCACTACCTGTATTCTAAGCCGACTTCCACTCCTATTCGGTGGTCCTCAGTGGAGGCCAGCCCCCTGGTCCTCAGTGGAGGCCAGCCTCCTGGTCCTCAGTGGAGGCCAGCCTCCTGGTCCTCAGTGGAGGCTAGCCTCCTGATCCTCAGTGTAGGCTAGCCTCCTGGTCCTCAGTAAAGGCTGCTGAGGGGAGGACGGCTCATATTAATATCTGGAATGGAGTCAATGGAATGTTATCAACCACATGGAAACCACGTCTTTGATGTGTTTGATACCATTCCATTGACTTCATTCCAGACATTACTATGAGCCGTCCTCCCCTCAGCAGCCTCCACCTATCCAGGTCTCAGTGTACAGTAGGAAAGACTGCAGCCATGGCCCATCACACAGTCAAATGTACCCCAAATCCACACTCAAATCCCTGTCTTCTTATTGGATGCGTCTGGAAGTCATAAAAGAGGGATGGGAGCAGACTCCGTCCCCTCAAAGACAGATGACGAAAAAAAAAGTTCTGCTGTTGCTCCTAGCATCGGTCACCGCCTGCAATGGGATGAGAGGTTTATTTTGATGTTCCATTATTTCAAAACAAATCCAAGTACATTCACAATTTCATCTATTTTACTTGGTGCTAGATTAACGTAAATTGATACAGTTTAAATTGTGGATAGACACGAGTATATTAAGTTATTGGGCTGGACCAAGCAGCCTTGTTCATTAGGCACCAAACGGAAGAAATCAGACTGAAACAGGGACTACCTGGTTCCTTTTTATTTTCCTATTCAAAACGTTTAGTTACAGTGTGCCCTACTGAACATGACCCATGTGTTTGGCTGTTTGTCTGGATCCAGCATCAGCACCAGTAGGTTTAGTTTGCCCTACATTCTCCTGAGTTCTCCTCATAAAGAGATAGTTTGGCATGTTGGCAGTGCAGTGCTTTCAGAAAGTATTCACACCCCTTGACTTATTTCACATTGTGTTGTGTTACATCCGGAATTCAAAATAGATTAAATCACCCATCCCCATAGCGACAAAGTGAAAACATGTTTTTTTTATAAATGTATTTTATAAATGTATTGATAATGAAATACAGAACTACCCGAGTAAATACTTTGTAGAAGCACCTTTGGTGGCGATTACAGCTGTGAGTCTTTCTGGGTAAGTCTCTTAAGAGATTTGCACACCTAGATTATACAATATTATACAAAATTCTTAAATCTCTGTCAAGTTTATTCTTGATCATTGTTGAACAACCATTTTCAGGTCTTGCCATATATTTTCAAGCAGATTTAAGTCAAAACTGTAACTAGGCCACTCAGGAACATTCAATATCGTCTTGGTAGATTTGTCCTTGTGTTTTAGGTTATTGCCCTGCTGAAAGGTGAATTTATCTCCCAGTGCCTGTTGGAAAGCAAACTGAACCAGGTTTTCTAGGATTTTGCTGTATAACGTTTATTTTTATCCCAAAAAAACCTCCCTAATCCTTGCCGATGATAATCATACCCATAACATGATGCAGCCACCACCATGCTTGAAGAGTGGCATTCAGTGATGTGTTGTGTTTTCCCAAAACATAACGCTTTGTATTCAGGACAAAAAGTTTCTTTGCCACATGATGATGATTTGGAAAAATATTATTCTGTACAGGCTTCCTTCTTTTTTTAAAAATCTTTATTTAACTAAGCAAGTCAGTTAAGAACAAATTCTTATTTTACAATGACGGCCTACCCCGGCCAAACCCTCCCCTAACCCGGACGATGCTGTGCCAATTGTGCGCCGCCCTATGGGACTCCCGATCACGGCCGGTTGTGATACAGCCCGGGATCGAACCTGGGTCTGTAGTGACGCCTCTAGCACTGAGATGTAGTGCCTTAGACCGCTGCGCCACTCGGGAGCCTTCTTTTAACTCTGTCATTTAGGTTAGTATTGTGGAGTGACTACAATGTTGTTGATCTATCCTCAAGTTTTCTTATATCACAACCATTAAACTCTGTAACAGTTTTAAAATCACCATTGGGCTCCATTGGTGAAATCCTTGAGCAGTTTCCTTCCTCTCCGGCAACTGAGTTAGGAAGGACGCCTGTATCTTTGTAATGACTGGCTGTATTGACACACTATCTCAAGCCTAATTAATAACTTTACCATGCTCAAAGGGATATTCAGCATCAGCTTTTATAGATTTTTTTTTACACGTCTACCAATCAGTGCCCTTCTTTGCAAGGCATTGAAAAACCTCCCTGTTTTTTGTGGTTGAATCTGTGCTTGAAATTCACTACTTGATTACAGATAATTGTATGTGTGGGGTACAGAGATGGGGTAGTCATTCAAAAACCATGTTAACCACTTTTATTGAACACAGAATTCATGCAACTTATTATGCGATTTGTTAAATTTTTACTCCTGAACGTATTTAGGCTTGACATAACAAAGGTGTTGAATAGTTATTGACTCAAGACATTTCGGATTAATGATTTAAAAAACATTCTACAAACAAAATTCCACTTTTACATTATGGGGTGTTGTAGGTAGATAATTTACACAAAATCTAAATTCAGTCTGTAACACAACAAAATGTGGAAAAAGTAAAGGGGTGTGAATACTTCCTGAAGAAACTGTATCTATTGGACCCATTTTTATGTCTCTGCATCCAGTATGAAGGAAGTTACCGGTAGTTTCGCAAAAACAAATGCTATCTAGTGTTAGCGCAAAAGATGGAAGTCTTCGGGATCAGCTATCAAGTAGATAAAGGGCTTCGATATCAAAATCTCAAACTATCCCTTTAAGTTCTCCAGAATTCTGTGTTACCTTTGCGTGACGGAGCTGTAGGAGTCCAGGAGCTGAGTGCTGGTCACTTCCAGGTTCCAGTTGTACATCTCCAGCATCTTGAGACACTCCAGCCTGGTCTTCAGGCCAAGACAGAACAGCTGCTCAACCTTGACAACAACAGGATCAGTTACAACTCACCCTCACTACTCATCATCTCTGAAAACATTGTATTATTCATGTATCCGTCATCAGATATTTCAAAATCAGCAAATGTTTTGTTGGGTTAACTACTTTAAAAAGAACTTATCCCGTTTGTAAGCTAGAGCGGTTTTATTTCCACAATTTTGTTAAGGAAAAATAAAGAAAGTCACAATATATACTGCCAATGATTATAGATCATCGGGAGTTTATACGTCACGGGGAGTTTATACGTCACGGGGAGTTTATACGGCACGGGGAGTTTATACGGCACGGGGAGTTTATACGTCACGGGGAGTTTATACGTCACGGGGAGTTTATATAGTGCTGTGATTAGAAATGTTGTAATCGTAGGTTCCAGCAACTTTGGTGGATGAGTAACCAGGCCAACGTAGTACAGCTCTGATTGGCTCCATAGTGTGACAAGGTAATAGTGCACTACCACCAAGGGCCCCTACCTTGAGGTAGTGCACAGCTTTCTGCACGTTCCAGTTGTGGTTCTGGAGGGCTGTCTGACACTCCTCTTCCGTCACGCCATGTACCGCCTCCTGCACCTGTGGACGCCACACAAACAACCAATCATGTCAACGCTTCTGCTACACTAACCAATCAGCTCTGCAGTCCTCTACAAAATCAACCAATCAGGTCAATACTGCTGCTACACTGACCAATCAGCTCGGCAGTCCTCTGCTGTCAATCAAAACCCCATTCACAAAACTTTTTTTTAATAATGATTCAACTATGCTCAGACACTAACACTTTAGAGGCATGCTCATTATGTTTGTTCTACAAGTCTAATATATTGTGGAAAACAATAGGTGTTGAGTGTCTGTCAGTCTTTTTGAGTGAGTGAGTGGCTTCAAATCATATTCTCTACCCTTCTCCCGAAGTGTGCACTCATACACTCCACCTCATGGATTTAAAAGGAATGGACTGGTCTGAGCAATATGGTGGAAACTCCCTGCAGCCATGCTTGCACCAATCCAATGCTTTTAAATGCATAGAGGAGTGAATGAGTGCACACTTTTTGAAAAGGGTACAGAATTGAAATGCAGCGAGTGAGTGAGTGCTTTAATGAGTGAGTGAGTGAGTGCGTGAGTGAGTGCTTTAATGAGTGAGTAACCAGTGCTTTAATGAGTGAGTGAGAGCTTTAATGAGTGAGTGAGTGCTTCAATGAGTGAGTGAGTGAGTGAGTGAGTGCTTTAATAAGTGAGTGAGTGACTTCTGAGTGACTGACTGTCTGTCTGACTGTCTGCTTTAATGCAGACATCCTTTTTGAACATTTTCCAAGACCCTATGCTCAGTCCATCCATCTTCCCAAGTGCTCTCGGTGCACAAATTACATTTGGTTGTTATACATCAAATAGAATTTGGTTATAGTTTGAAATATTGAATTTCGATTTAGTTAGGAAGTAATCAATCCACCAGTAAGGAGAAGATGTCTGTAAGTAAGCAGACAAACAGTGCCTCAGCAGGAGGTCATGTTATGGAAAGACTGGTCAGGAATTGCCCGCTGTTGCCCCCTCCTGTTCAAAGAATGCACATGAAACACCAAAACACTGTCTCCAAAGCAAAACAACACCCTATTCTAAGGATCATCAACTCAACTACATTTTTCTTGAGTTCTGGTCGGGGGGCCGGAACATAATTACAAATCATTTGTAGACTGCAAATTTACCACAAGAAGCCCAAACAGATATAATATTTGACTAAAACATAATAATTTCAAACCTTGCTTACATTTTGTATACGATCATGTCTACTATGCGTGGGAATACTTGGGAACAGATTTCCAAAATTCAAATCACTCTGAGGTGATTTCCTGGTGTTTTTTTGTCTTTTATGTCCAACAATGAAAATTATAAAAATAAATACAAATTATAATAATATTTTTTTCCCCCGAAAACTTGGCGGGACAGATAAAACCACCCGCCGCCAGTTGGGGAATCCTGTCCTATTCTCTATATAGTGCACTAGTTTTAACTACAGCCTATAGGGCTCTGGTCAAAAGTTGTGCACAATATAGGGAATAGTGGACTGGTCCCCCAAAAAGTCAGCTTACAGTTCAATCTAGGTGTTGATTGCATCTGATCCCACAGACCAGAAGTGTTATGCCCATAGCTTATGTTAAGACCGTGCCAATGACATGGGTTGGGCCAACGATTTACTATATTATACAACTCCAATGACATGGGTTGGGC
>QNTS01001126.1:313176-407079 GCA_003317085.1 Hucho hucho | reverse complement strand
GTTCTAGTAGGCTTAAATTGAAGATATGGCAAATAGGAGTGGCAATATCGTCCACTATTATCAACAGTAATTTTCCATCCAAGTTGTCAGACCCCGTGAGTCTGAGTCAGGCTTAATCCTGGAAGCATGTAAACAGTGTGCAGCAACTCCAGTGGCGGTATTCCGACAACTCTCCATTTGACGTCAATCGAGGATTTACTCAAGTTGTGCACGCTTACTACCTCTGAATTGGACACAATGTCTTTGTCATGGTTTTGATCCTCACCAGATCTGTCGCTGCACAATAAAAGCAGACCCTTTTTTTCCAGATCTCTCTGAGAGAAATCTGTCTGTAACTAAATGCAGCCACTGCCACCCTCAGATCACATGGACATAGTTCAGATGAGAGATGGCCAGGTCTTCTTTCCAAGGCTTGTGACATGATCAATCAAACATATCACAGTCTACCCAGCACGTTGTCTCGCCTGGCAGTTTGGGCCTAGTTGTCTTTCCAACATGGTCTCAGAGCATTTTGTATTATTCTGTACATAAATATGAGAAACTCCATTTAGTATGATATGTTACAGTTTGTATGGTATGTATTACTTTGTGGATGTCCATCACCTATTTCGTATGATGTGAATTCAAATTCATATTATACACTACATGACCAAAAGTAAGTGAACACCTGCTCGTCAAACATCTCATTCCAAAATCATGGGCATTAATATGGAGTTGGTCCCCCCTTTGCTGCTATACCAGCCTCCACTTCTGGGAAGGCTTTCCACTAAATGTTGGAACATTGCTGACTTGCTTCCATTCAGCGACAAGAGAATTAGTGAAGTTGGGCACTGATGAGGGGGCGATTATGCTTGTCTCGCAGTCGGCGTTCCAATTCCACTCAAAAGGTGTTCGATGGGGTTGAGGTCAGGGCTCTGTGCAGGCCAGTCAAGTTCTTCCACACAGATCTCTACAAACCATTTCTGTGTGCAGCTCGCTTTGTGCCCGGGGCATTGTCATGCTGAAACAGGAAAGGGCCTTCCCCAAACTGTTACCAAAAAGTTAGAAGCACAGAATCGTCTAGAATGTCATTGTCTGCTGTAGCGTTAAGATTTCCCTTTACTGGAACTAAGCATGCAAAACAGTCCTAGACCATTATTCCTCCTCCACTAAACTTTACAGTTAGCACTAGACATTCAGGCAAGTAGCGTTCTCCTGGCATCCGTCGGTGAAGCGTGATTCATCACTCCAAAGAACGCTGCTCCAGAGTCCAAAAGCTTTACACCACTCCAGCCGACGCTTGGCATTGCGCATGGTGATCTTAGGCTTGCATGCGTCTGCTTGGCCATGAAAAGCCATTTCATGAAGCTCCCGACAAATAGTTAATGTGCTGACGTTGCTTCCAGAGGTTGTTTGGAACTCGATAGTGAGTGTTGCAACCGAGGACAGGCAATTTTTATGCATTACGTGCCTCAGCACTCAGCGGTCCTGTTCTGTGAGCTTGTGTGGCTTACCACTTTGCGACTGAGCCGTTGTTGCTCCTAGACGTTTCCACTTCACAATAACAGCACTTACAGTTGACTGAGGTAGCTCTAGCAGGGTAGAAATTTGACCAACTGACTTGTTCGAAAGTTGGCATCCTATGACGGTGTCACGTTGAAAGTCACTGAGCTCTTCAGTAAGGCCATTCTATTGCCAATATTTGTTTAAGGAGATTGCATGGCTGTGTGCTTCGATTTTATACACCTGTCAGCAACGGGTGTGGCTGAAATAGCCAAATCCATTCATTTGAAGGGGCATCCACATACGTTTGTATATATAGTGTATGTTGCGAATTTGAAAACATACAATATGTTAAGAATTTGCTTTATGTACAATATGTTACAAATTTGCTAAACTTATGATATGTTACGAATTCTAGCTTGGTGGCTAACTTCACCTAGCTCGCTTACGCTAGGCTAAGGGTTACGGTTAAGGTTAAGTTTAGTAGTTAGGTGAAATGGTTAAGGTTAGGGGAAGGGTTAGCTAAAAGGGTTAAGGTTAGGGTTAGGTGAAGGGTTAGCTAAAGAGTTAAGGTTAGGGGAAGGATTAGCTAACATCCTAAGTAGTCGTAAAGTAGCTAAAAAGTAATAAGTAGTAATTGGATAAAATCAGAAGGTTGTCCATGATGAGATTCACAACCTTTGGGTTGCTAGACATTCGTGTTATATGCCAACCCAACCACCCTCCTTTAATTTTTGCCTTATATAAACATCTGCCTTATGTAACCATGCCAAATGTAACATATCGTACTAAATGGAGTATCTCGGATTTACGTACAGAATAATACAAAATGCTCTAAGACCAGGTTGGTGTCACGCCCTGACCTGTATGAGCCTGTTTATGTCTCATTTTGGTTTGGTCAGGGTGTGAGTTGGGGTGGGCATTCTAGGTTCTTTTGTATTTCGTTGTTTTGGCTGAGTATGGCTCTCAATCAGGGACAGCTGTCTATCGTTGTCTCTGATTGGGAACCATACTTCAGCAGCCCTTTCTTTTTTTGTTCCTTTAGTCTTTGTGGGAAGTTGACTCTGTTAGGGTGTATGTTGCTGTTGTTGCGACACCATTTGATCTTCGTTCGTTGTTTTTGTTTCGGTGAGTTTAAGAAATTAACATGTTTTTCTCAACCCGGCACGCTGTGCCTTGGTCGATTAATGAAGATCGTGACAGTTGGTTCTAAGACTAGAATTGTATAAACTGATCCTGCAAGCCAGAGAGCTCCCAGTCCAGCATAGTCCTGGATTTCAAAGCATGCTCAATGGGAATCTTCATTGAAAGTAATGTTTTGTCCAGGACTAGGCTTATTCTGTGTACAGGAAACCGGTTCTAAGTCTCTTTCATGTAACGACAAAGACTACGAACTATCACTGTCAAGCCATTTGAGCATGCATTTCAAAGTCGCTATGGATTAACATGTCTGTTATGGTGATAATGTGTCTTTCAAGACATCACTTCCGCCTACAGGTCAACTGGTACTCTCACTTTCTCTCTCTACCATCTTTGAATTATGACAGGATCATGAAAAACAACAAAACAGCCTGTGTAGAATTTGCTTCACTAATAAAAATGTCCAAATCTGATGGGTCAAAAGGCGAACAGAAACTCACCTCCGCAAAAAGATTCTACCAGTCACACCTGCACTACCTGAGCATGCACAAAGCCCTGCAATCATGTACCCTTTTATCGCTATCATGCTGACCTATACCATACTATTTTATTTTTACATGGTCCTCCAGCAACAACAATGGATGCATAAACCAGCCAGCACAGTGCACTTTGGCTCAGCTCAGTAGTATGAATGAACCCACTAAGACAGCAAACTACTAGTACCTGTATGTCTGGGGAAGGTCTTTCCCTGTCCCTCTTCCTCTTGTAGGTGAAAAAATTCCAGATCCGTTGCCATAGGAATGATGCCACCAGACACACACTTCCTACTATCCAAATATCCTTATCCTTCAGAAAGTTCTCCATGGTAACTACTGGTGGTTTTAGATCTCAGGGTCGCTGCTCTTCCTCTTCTTCCTGCTCCTCTTTTTAGTCTCAGCTCAGGGCTGGATTGTTTCAATCTATCTCTTGCCGACGGCGGCGATCGGGTCTCGTGAGGCGATCGGCAGTGGGTTGGGGTTGTTGACATGGGCACCACAGCGGGCGCCAGCAGTTATGAAATAGTGGGACCTATCTTTCTGTCTCTCTCTGACTGATCTGATCACTCCCCCCACTCCTCTCAGTCACTCAGAACAGAACGACAGGCACGTCTCTGTCCAGTCACGCTGTGCCAACCCCCCCACACCACCATTGACCATGTTTCCCTGACCCCCGACACCCCACCCCGCCTGCCAAGTGACCTAAAAGGAGAGAACATGCTGTCTCAGAGACGAGAGGGGGACAGGTGTGTGTGTGCTACCGTTGGCTCTGTCCCAAATGGCACCCTATTCCCTGTAGAGTGCATTACTTTTGACCAGAGCCCTTTGGGTGCCATTTGGGATGCAGCTCATGCCTGGTATCCTTTAACTTCGTCCACAGCACTTCATGCCTGCAGAGTATATTCTCTATACTCTTGCCTACGTCCACAAGGCACTAACTATTTCTGTTGTTGTGGAGTCGCTTGCTCCTCTGCTATCTTTCTATCCCTTCCTTCCTCTCTCTCACTCACTCACTCACTCACTCACTCAAGCTACATACTCATATGCTCCTGTGTGGGCAAGGTGCTAAGTACATATCTGTTGTGCACCTCTATCTACCTCTATGTGCCTTCAGAAAGTATTCATACACCTTGACGTATTCCACATTTTGTGTTACACTCAATTAAAAATGGATTAAATATACTGGAATCCAAAGTACATAAATATGACAGCACTCTTCAGCGTGCAAGGCAATGACAATCAATGTCACAACATTTCAATTTAAGTTTATTTACCGGAGTGCTGTCCTATTTCTGTTCTATAGTTTCTGCTCTGACCTGCACTGTCAACTGTGGGACCTTATATAGATAGGCGTGTTTCTTTCTAAATCATGTCCAAACAATTGAATTGGTCACAGGTGGACTCCAATCAAGTTGTAGTGACATCAAGGATGATAAAAAAAAATTGGATGCACCTGAGCTCAATTTGGAGTGTCACGGCAAAGGGGTGCAAGATTGATTGTTTATTGAACAATAGCAAAGGGGTGTGAATACTTTTGTAAATAAAATAATAAAAACTACATTGTTGGTTAAGGGCTTGTAATTAAGCATTTCACGGAAAGATCTACACCTGTTGTATTTGGTGATTGTATAAAATTTGATTTGATATTTCTGTATTTCATTTTCAATCAATTTAAAAAAAAAATACTTTGTCATTATGGGGTATGAATTCAGGCTGTGAAACAACAAAATGTGGAATTAGTGAAGGGGTATGAATACTTTCTGAAGGAACAGTAAAATGGTGGGTAAAGAGATTACTTTGGGGACTGCACATTGAGACAGGTCCACTGTCACTGATATCACCACCCTATCTGGACTGCTGTTTCTGACACCTATCCGTCTGACCAGAGGTGTTGATTTACGATCGACCGTGCGACGCCACCTCTACACACTGTGAACCAAATCCCAGCAGTGGTCGAAACCTGGTCTCCTGGACCTTTAACAGGCAACAGCAGGTGGGAGAGCATAGAGCAGGTGTGCTCCCCAAATGGCACCCTATTTCCTATATAGTGCACTATCCCCTATGGGTCCTGGTCAAAAGTAGTGCACTATATAAGGAATAGGGTTCCATTTGTGATGTAACCAGGGGTTAGAGAGCAATATCTCTCAGATGTATATTTGAAATTAATCTGACCTCAGTAAGGAACAGGGGCCTCATTTATCAAAGGTGCGTGTGCACAAAAATTACTATAAACCTAGCATGTGCCAGTTTCCCCACAAAGGTTGGTATTTATAAATGTTGAACTTGACGGGAAAGTGTCTCCACTCAAATCTCAGGTCATGCATATGCACAACTTCTAGTGGTTGATCAACTGTATTACAAGCAAATATTGTTATTTTGGGGGAAATGGAGGTGTTTGATGCATGGGAACAAATATTAGGCAACCATTTATCCAGTGCTCATTCAATAGCCAACCATGCTTGAAAGTGAATAGACTGCTACGGAGGGCACTGTCATTTATCTCATAGGCTCTATATTACTGTAGAGCCATAGCCGCGGGAAGTACTGTAGTTTGGGGGTGGAGGGGGCTGTGATTTGTATTTATTTTTTCTCCAAAAAGCTATTTGGAGAACAGCAAAAACTAACAAAAATGTCCCCAGACATGAATTATCACTGCAATAATAAGTTTATATTAGGTTTAAAGGTTTGCGGAATGGCGTGTAAAATGTACTACTCAACCTCATCATACAGTACATAGGCTACATTGACTCATTTACTTGTGGAACAGGCATACAGTGCAACATGAAATAGATGCATAAAACACGCTATCAAGGCCGACTTCAAATACCAACATCAATGTGAAAGTAGCAGAGCATAAAACAGCTGACCGTGATTGCAAACTGTGCCAGATAAATCCTACACATGCATTAAAATAAAAGGCATACATCAAAGGACATACTAAGGCCTACAATCGACAAGGCCAAATAAAGACAAACAAATCCGACCAAGGAATGAAGAAATGAAATACAAAAGGAAAATCTACACATTAAGGCCTTACCTGTGATTCAGCACTGCTGAATGGACAGCGCATCAGTACAGGTAGGCATATTGGAGCTGCGTGGCGTGTAGCTGAATGAACAGCGTCTCTGTCTAGTAGCCAGCTAGAATTATTCCGCTTGTGGGCAGTTAGAAATTTTTGGGGCACATTTGAGCATCCTACAATGCTTATATGAGCATCATAACTGGCATGCAGATCTTTAGAAATGGTAGGATCAATTATAAATTGGCACTCGTGAAAAAGGAGCTGCTGCTGAAAAACATCCTCAAAGCATGATGCTGCCACCCCTATGCCTCACCATAGGGATGGTGCCAGGTTTCCTCCAGACGTGATGCTTGGCGTTCAGGCCAAAGTGTTCAATCTTGGTTTCATCAGACCAGCGAATCTTGTTTCTCATGGTCTGAGAGTCTTTCGGGGGGCTTTTGGCAAACTCCAAGTGGGCTGTCATGTTCCTTTTACTGAGGAGTGGCTTCTTTCTAGCCACTCTACCATGCTGCAGAGATGGTTGAGCTTTTGTAAGGTTCTCCCATCTCGACAGAGGAGCTCTGGAGCTCTATCAGAGTGACCATCAGGTTCTTGGTAACCTCCCTGACCAAGGGTGTGTGCCTTTCCGAATCATGTCCAATTAATTGATTTCACCATAGGTTCACTCCAATCAAGTTGTAGAAACATCTTAAGGATGATCAATGGAAACAGGATGCACCTGAGCTCAATTTCGAAACTCATTGGTATTTCATAAGGTATTCATGTTTTTTTTTGTTTTTTTTGTAAATGTGCAAAAATGTCTAAAAAACTGTTTTTGCTTTGTCGTTATGGGGTACTGTGTGTAGATTAATGACGAAAAACAATTATTTAATCAATTTTAGAATAAGGCTGTAACATAACAGAATGTGGAAAAGGTCAAGTGGTCTGAATACTTTCTGAATGCACTGTATCTCCCCTGACATGGGCATGTTTTCAATACAAACTCCTTTTGTCGTACAGTACTCCATATAAGGCATCCAGACCTTTTGAAAGTTGCACAGTATGCCTTTAATCTTGTAATAAATATGGTACAATTCACGCACCTATCAATATAACGCGTTGTCATCCCTACTGCCTCTGATCTGGCGGACTCACTAAACACAAATACTGCGTTTGTAAATTATGTCGGAGTGTTGGAGTGTGCCCCTGGCTGACCGTAAATGTAAAAAAATAGTGCCGTCTGGTTTGCTTAATATATATTTTTTTACCTTTATTTTACTAGGCAAGTCAGTTAAGAACAAATTCTTATTTTCAATGACGGCCTAGGAACAGTGGGTTAACTGCCTGTTCAGGGGCAGAACGACAGATTTGTACCTTGTCAGCTCAGGGATTTGAACTTGCAACCATTTTGGTTACTAGTCCAACACTCTAACCACTAGGCTACCCTGCCGCATCCTGGAAAGAGACCAAGGACAGCAACACAATTAGACCCAACCAAATCATGAGAAAACAAAAATATAATTACTTGACACATTGGAAAGAATTTACAAAAAACTAGAATGCTATTTGGCCCTAAACAGAGACGACACAGTGATAGAATACCTGACCACCGTGACTGACACAAAATTAAGGAAATATAAGGAAACATATCCTTTCTTTTGAGAAAGACCGCCGAATGCAGACCTGGCTCTTAAGAGAAGACAGGCTATGTGCACACTGCCCACAAAATGAGGTGGAAACTGAGCTGCACTTCCTAACCTGCCAAATGTATGACCATATTAGAGACACATATTTCCCTCAGATTACACAGACCCACAAAGAATTCGAAAACCAATCCTATATCTATTCGGTGAAATACCACAGTGTGCAATCACAGCAGTGAGATTTGTGACCTGCTGCCACAAGAAAAGGACAACCAGTGAAGAACAAACACCATTGTAAATACAACCTATATTTATGTTTATTTATTTTCCATTTTGTACATCATTACAACACTGTATATAGACATAATATGACATTTGAAATGTCTTTATTCTTTTGGAGCGTTTGTAAGTGTAATGTTTACTGTTAATCTTTTATTTTTTATTTCGCTTTTGCTTATTATCAATTTCACTTGCTTTGGCAATGTAAACATATGTTTCCTATGCCATTAAATCCCCTTAAATTTAAATTGAGAAAGAAAGAGAAAGAGAGCAGTCTGATTTAAATAGCCAGGAATCTTGAGTTACACTTACATGCAGCCCAGAGTCTAGTTGGAACCTTTCCCTGGGCTCTCATTGGCTGTCGCTTGGGCAAACAGTGGTATAAATAGAAAATGAAAGCAGACCACATTTCATTTGCTGCTCAGCCTGCAGAAGAGAACCCACTTCTGCTGTGGTGCACAAACAGCTATTTTGTAAGGAGATGATGGTGATAATTTTGACAATTTTAGTTGCATGCACTGACAAAAATACATCGCTGTGACGAGACCACTTCGTTTCGATATCTGACCTCTACAAGCCCACACACTTATGGGCACATGTAAAAAATCAACACAGATACAGTATAGCAGAAACACAATTATGGCATGTTCAATAGCAGCACATTACAGTGAAATATCCCTACATTTTACTCAGTCCCTAGACACCACCTTGTGGCTCTAAATAATGATATGCTGGATTCGGTGCCGTCCACACCATAGTCAGTTCCACTGCAGCGTGTGAGACGGGCTCTCAATGCGAACGTTCATGTAAGCTTGTGAGATCAGGCAGCTTGCGAGGCTAGAATAGATCCTTCTACGTCCCAAATTGGTCGATATTCACTACTTTTTACCAGGACCAATAGGGTTCCATTTGGGATGCATGTCCTGCCTGGACTAGAGGAGCTGCTTATTTATAGCAGCTGGGATCCTAGTAAAACAAGCTGGTGAAACTGAAGGTTGTGTAAATGTAGCTGCCATTTGTCACCAACAGAGGGCAGTACAACACCACAGTTAGAAAGCACCTGTCCCTTGATAATACCGAATACATAGAGAAATAAATGTACACCTGTGGATGTTTCTGAGGGGAGGACAGCTCAAAATAATGCCTGGAACAGAGAAAATGTGATGGCATCAAACACATGGATACCATTTTGTGAATGACACAACATTTTTCCAACAATTGTTTACAGACAGATTATTTCATTTGTAATTCACTGTATCACAATTCCAGTGGGTCAGAAGATTACATACACTAAGTTGACTGTGCCTTTAAACAGATTGGAAAATTCCAGAAAATATGTCATGGCTTTAGAAGCTTCTGATAGGCTTATTGACATCATTTGAGTCAATTGGAGGTGTACCTGTGGATGTATTTCAAGGCCAACCTTCAAACTCAGTGCATCTTTGCTTGACATCACGGGAAAATCAATAGAAATCAGCCAAGACCTCAGAAAAAATTGTAGACCTCCACAAGTCTGGTTCATCCTTGGGAGCAATTTCCAAACACCTGAATGTACCACGTTCATCTGTACAAACAATAGTACGCAAGTATAAACACCATGGGACCACGCAGCCCCATACTGGAGACGCGTTCTGTCTCCTGGAGATGAATGTACTTTGGTGTGAAAAGTGCAAATCAATCCCAGAACAACAGCAAAGGACCTTGTGAAGACGCTGGAGGAAACAAGTACAAAAGTATCTATATCCACAGTAAAACGAGTCCTATATCAACATAACCTGAAAGGCCGCTCAGCAAGGAAGAAGCCACTGCTCCAAACCCGCCATAAAAAAGCCAGTTTGCAACTGCACATGGGGACAAAGATTATACTTTTTGGAGAAACTAATTCCGGTCTGATGGAACAAAAATAGAACTGTTTGTCCATAATGACCATTGTTATGTTTGGAGGAAAAAGGGGGAGGCTTGCAAGCCGAAGAACACCATCCCAACCGTGAAGCACGGGGGTGGCCGTATCATGTTGTGGGGGTGTTTTGCTGCAGGAGGGACTGGTGCACTTCACAAAATAGATGGCATCATGAGAAAATAAAATTATGTGGATATTTTAAAGCAACATCTCAAGACATCAGTCAGGAATTTAAAGCTTGGTTGCAAATGGGTCTTCCAAATGAACAATGACCCCAAGCATACTTCCAAAGTTGTGGCAAAATGGCTTAAGGACAACAAAGTCAAGGTATTGGAGTGGCCATCACAAGGCCCTGACCTAAATCCCATAGAATACTTATGGGCAGAACTGAAAAAGCGTGTGCGAGCAAGGAGGCCTAGAAACCTGACTCAGTTACACCAGCTCTGTCAGGGGGAATGGGCCAAAATTCACGTACAAAGCTCTCCCTCACCCTCCATTTGTCAAATCTGACCATAATTCTATCCTCCTGATTCCTGCTTTCAAGCTAAAACTAAAGCAGAAAGCACCAGTGACTCGGTCAATAAAAAAGTGGTTCGATGAAGCAGATGCTAGGCTACAGGACTGTTTTGCTACCACAGACTGGAATATCTTCCGGGATTCTTCCGATGGCATTGAGTAGTACACAACATCAGTCACTGGCTTCATCAATAAGTGCATTGATGACTTTCGTCCCCACAGTGACTGTACGTACATACTCCAACCAGAAGCCATGGATTACAGGCAACATCCGCACTGAGCTAAATTGTAGAGTTGCCGCTTTCAAGGAGCTTATAAGAAATCCTGCAATGCCCTCCGACAAACCATCAAACAGGCAAAGCGTCAATACAGGACTAAGATTGAATCGTACCACACCAGCTCCGACGCTCGTCGGATGTGGCAGGGCTTGCAAACTATTACAGACTAAAAAGGGAAGCACAGTTGAGAGATGCCTAGTGACACGACCCTACCAGACGAGCTAAATTACTTCTATACTCGCTTTGAGGAAAGTAACACTGAAACATGCAATAGAGTATCAGCTGTACCGGATGACTGTGTGGTCACGCTCTCTGTTGCCGATGTGAGTAAGACCTTTAAACAGGTCAACATTCACAAGGCCGCAGGGCCAGACGGATTAAAGGATGTGTACTCCGAGCATGCGCTGACCAACTAGCAACTGTCTTCACTGACATTTTCAACCTGTCCCTGACTGAGTCTGTAATAGAACACTAAGGTAACCTGCCTAAATGACTACTGACCGTAGCACTCACGTCTGCCGCCATGAAGTGCTTTGAAAGGCTGGTCAAGGCTCACATCATCACCATTATCCCGGAAACCTCAGACCAACTCCAATTTGCAGACCATCCCAACAGATCCACAGATGATGCAATCTCTATTGCACTCCACACTGACCTTTCCCATCTGGACAAAGGAACACCTATGTGAGAATGCTATTATTAATTCACTACAGCTCAGCGTTCAACACCATTGTGCCCTCAAAGCTCATCACTAAGCTAAGGACCCTGGGACTAAACACCTCCTTCTGCCACTGGATCCTGGACTTCCTGACGGGCCGCCCCCCAGGTGGTAAGGGTAGGCAACAACACATCCGCTATGCTGATCCTCAACATGGGACCCCCTCAGGGGTGTGTGCTCTGTCCCCTCCTGTACTCCCTGTTCACTCATGACTGCATGGCCAGGCATGACTCCAACACCATAATTAAGTTTTCCAATGACACAACAGTGGTAGGCCTGATCACTGACAACGATGAGATAGCCTATAGGGAGAGTGTCAGAGACCTGGTCATGTGGTGCCAGGACTCCCTTAACGTGATCAAGACAAAGGAGATGATTGTGGACTACAGGAAAAGGAGGACTGAGCACCCCCTATTCTCATTGACGGGGCTGTAGTGGAGCACGTTGAGAGCTTCAAGTTCCTTGGTGTCCACATCCCCAACAAACTATCATGGTCCAAACACACCAACACAGTCGTGAAGAGGGCACGACAAAGCCTATTCCCCTTCAGGAGATTTGCCATGGGTCCTCAGATCCTCAAAAAGTTATACAGCTGCACCATCGAGAGCATCTTGACTGGTTGCATCACTGCCTAGTATGGCAACTTTCCCAGGTAAAGGTACCCCCTTTATATAGCCTCGTTATTTTACTACTGCTCTTTAATTATTTGTTACTGTTATTTTTTTTTTTACTTATCTATTTTTTACTTAAAACTACATTGTTAGTTAAGGGCTTGTAAGTAAGCATTTCAAATCTAAGGTCTGCACCTGTTGTATTCGGCGCATGTGACACATAACATTTGATTTGATTTGATTTAGTATCATGTCATCAAATGTACTTCATACAGATGGAAATATTACACTATCATGACATATGTAGTGGATGTAAATTGAGAAGCGCGTGGGGCCTAGGATCGAGCCTTGGGGTACTCCCTTGGTGACAGGCAGTGGCTGAGACAGCAGATCTGATACACTCCACTCTTTGAGAGAGGCAGTTATCAAACCAGGTCAAAGACCCCTCAGAGACACCAATACTCCTTAGCCGGCCCACAAGAATGGAATGCTCCACCGTACCAAAAGCCTTGGCTAAGTCAATAAAAATAGCAGCACAACATTTCTTAGAATCAAGGCCGATGGTGACATCATTGAGGACCTTTAAGGTTGCAGTGACACATCCATAACCTGAGCGGAAACCAGATTGCATACCAGAGAGAATACCATAGACATCAAGAAAGCCTGTCAGTTGATTATTGACACGTTTTTTCCAACACTTTTGATAAACAGGGCAAAAGAGAAATAGGCATATAACAGTTAGGATCAGCTTGATCACCCCCTTTAAATAAAGAATGAACCGTGGCTGCCTTCCAAGCAATGGGAACCTCCCCAGAGAGGAGAGACTCTCAAAAGGTCAATGGATAGGCTTGGCGATGATAGGGACAGCAACCTTAAAGAAGAAAGGGTCTAACCATCTGACCCAGATGTTTTTTGGGGGACAAGTTTAAGGAGCTCCTTTAGCACCTCAGACTCAGTGACCGCCTGCAGGGTGAAACTTTGTAGTGGGGCAGGGGAAAAAGAGGGAGGAGCATCAGGGCTAGTAGCGTTAGAAGAGGTGGCAAATGAGGAAATGTTAGATGAGCAAAGAGGCATGGCTGAGTCAAATAGGAATCCTGACTTAATTAAGTGGTGATTAAAGAGCTCAGCTATGTGCCTCTTGTCAGTAACAACCACATCATCAATATTACAGTGACTTGCGAAAGTATTCACCCCCTTGGCATTTTTCCTATTTTGTTGCCTTAGAACCTGGAATTAAAATACATTTTGTGGGGGGGGGTTGTATCATTTGATTTAAACAACATGTCTACCACTTTCTTGTGAAAAAAACAAGATATAAGACAAAAAAACTGAATAGTTATGCAAGTTTTCACCCCCCAAAGTCAATACTTTGTAGAGCAACCTAGTCTCTTGGGGTATGTCTCTATAAGCTTGGCACATCTAGCCACTGGGATTTTTGCCCATTCTTAAAGGCAAAACTGCTCCAGCTCCTTGAAGTTGAATGGGTTACGCTGGTGCACAGCAATCTTTAAGTCATACCACAGATTCTCAATTGGATTGAGGTCTGGGCTTTGACTAGGCCATTCCAAGACATTTAAATGTTTCCCCTGAAACCACTTGAGTGTTGCTTTAGCAGTATGCTTAGGGTCATTGTCCTGCTGGAAGGTGAACCTCTGTCCCAGTCTCAAATCTTTGGAAGACTGAAACAGGATTTCCCTGTATTTAGCGCCATCCATCATTCCTTAGATTCTGACCAGTTTCCCAGTCCCTGCTGATGAAAAACATACCCACAGCATGATGCTGCTATCACCATGCTTCACTGTGGGGATGGATTTCTCGGGGTGATGAGAGGTGTTGGGTTTGCGCCAGACAGGTTTTTCCGTGATGGCCAAAAACCTCAATTTTAATCTCATCTGACCAGAGTACCTTCTTCCATATGTCTGGGGAGTCTCCCACATGCCTTTTGGCGAACACCAAACGTGTTTGCTTATTTTCTTCTTTAAGTATTGGCTTTTTTTCTGGCCACTCTTCCATAAGGCCCAGCTCTGTGGAGTGTATGGCTTAAAGTGGTCCTATGGACATATACTCCAATCTCCGCTGTGGAGCTTTGCAGCTCCTTCAGGGTTATCTTTGGTCTCTTTGTTGCCTCTCTGATTAATGCCCTCCTTACCTGGTCCGTGAGTTTTGGTTGGTGGCCCTCTCTTGACAGGTTTGTTGTGGTGCCATATTCTTTAAATTTTTTATAATGGATTTAATGGCGCTCCGTGGGATGTTCAAAGTTTCAGGTATTTTTTTGTAACCCAACCGTGATCTGTACTTCTCCACAACTTTAACCCTGACCGGTTTGGAGAGCTCCTTGGTCTTCATGGTGTCGCTTGCTTGGTGGTGCCCCTTGATTAGTGGTGTTGCAGACTCTGGGGCCTTTCAGAACAGGTGTGTATGTATACTGAGATCACGTGACAGATCATGTGACACAGATTGCACACAGGTGGACTTTATTTAGCTAATTATGTGACTTCTGAAGGTAATTGGTTGCACCAGATCTTATTTAGAGGCTTCATAGCAAAGGGGTGAATACATATTTCTTTAAACAAGTTATGTTTTTCTTTTCACTTCACCAATTTTGACTATTTTGTGTATGTCCAGTACATGAAATCCAAATCAAAATCTATGTAAATTACAGGTTGTAATGCAACAAAATAGGAAAAACGCCATGGGGGATGAATACTTTTGCAAGGCATTGTAAGGGACATGGGCAGCTGTGAGGAGGAGGGTTTATTCTCCAGGTCTTTAATCGTTTTCCAGAACTTCTTGGGGTTAGACCCACAGAGCAATTATTGAGGTGGAGTAACTCTGCCAGATCACGGTCGAACCAGGAGCTGAACCTGATTTTAATTCTCATTTTCTTTATGGGGGCGTGTTTGTTAACAATACCACTGAAAATATTAAAAAAGAAAGTCCAAGCGTCTTCAACAGAGGAGATCATGCTGATTCTATACCATTTTACAGAGGCCAGTTCATGTAGGAAGGCTTGCTCATTAAAGTTTTTTAGCAAGCTTCTATAACAAATCAGAACAGGTAATTTCACTGAGCAGCTATTACGGCTGTAAAACAGTGATAACCATGGTCATTACAGAAAACACCAGACTGATACCTATCAGGATTATTTGTGACGATAACATCAAGGACAGTAGCCTTTTCTGGGTGTTTGGAGTCATACCTTGTGGGATTGGTAATAATCTGAGAAAAATGTAGGGAGTCCCATTGTGTTAGGACTTGGTCAGGTGGTTCAAGCATGTCCCAGTTTAGGTCACCTAGCAGGACAAATCCAGGCATAGTGTAAGGGGCCAGGAGAGTGCTTAGGGCATGTGCTGATGGAGGACAATAGCATCCAGCAACAGTCAACAAAGAGCTATTTGAAGTTTAATGCTTAAAACCAGCAAATCAAATTGTTTGGGGACAGACATGGTGGAGACAAACGAGCACTGAAGATGATCCATGGTAAAGATTGCCACTCCCCCACCTTTGGAAGATCTGTCTTGACGAAAAAGGTTATAACCAGAAACATTAGTATTCAAAACACTCTTCCTTAACCACGTCTCAGTAATGACCGACACATATGGATTGGAGCTGTGAACCCACACTTTCAATTGATCAATTTTAGGTAATAAGCTTCTAGTGTTAATGTGTAGAAAACCCTGATTTTACGAGAGCAGAAATCAGTGAAGCAGATATCAGAGCACAAGTCAGAATTGGGGCTAGCAACAGTAGATGGGCCAGGGTGTACACGCACATTTTCAGATATCATCAGCAGTAATACAATCAAGGCATGGCAGAGGACAGGGAGAGCTTAGCAGTGTTGATTTATGACATTTGAATGTGCATTAAATGGCAACAAGATCATATTGTACAGCAATTTCATCAGGTAACATGAAATCAAAGCCGATAAGAGGTGGTTAGAAGAGGATGGGAGAACAAAAGTCTGTGTAACTAATAGAGAGTCAGTGTCCTGAGTGTGGCAACAAACATAGTCTGTCCCATGGTTTGGTAAACAAGAAAGTTCATAGTCAACAAAGCATGTAGGAGTCATGAAGCAAATATCAAAATATCAAAATGCGCAATAATTTGTTTCATATACAACAACTTGGGGCTAGCCATTGTAAGTTCAGAGTCACTCGCCCCAACAGTGCAAATGTGCTGGAGGCGAGCGAAAGCTCGGGAGAGAGGGGGGAGTGTGGTGGGGGTACCTGTACCAGACAGGGGGAGACAGGCCAGGGCAGACGGTGAACAGATTGCCAGGTGTAATCCAAGCAGCAGCGCAGCAGGCAACGGGAGTAGGTGTCACACCCACTTGGGAGAAGCTTTTATTTCTGGAGGCAGATTTCTTGTCTCAAATTCCAGTGGATGGTCTCTGAACAGCGGGAGGGGGCTCCAAAGGCCTCTGGATTTTGGTGGCGCAGGCTGCAAGAGACTCCTGCCACTTGTTGGGCCCAAAGGCCTCGACACCTCTCACTTCACACCTTCGTGCTAATTGAAGTTGTATCTGGTCTGTCCTAGCAAGCCTGGCAGCCTTAAAAGGATCTGACCCTTTTTTTAAATTTTCGCCTAAAATAACATACCCAAATCTAACTGCCTGTAGCTCAGGACCTGGAGCATTCTTGATACCTTGATACCATTTGAAAGGAAACACTTTGAAGTTTGTGGAAATGTGAAATTAATGTAGGAGAATATAAGACATTAGATCTGGTGAAAGATAATACAAAGATAAAAACATGTTTTTTTCATCATCTTTGAAATGCAAGAGAAATGCCATAATGCATTATTTCAGGTTAGGTACAATTTAGATTCTGGCACTAGATGGCAGCAGTGTATGTGCAAAGTTTTAGACAGATCCAATGAATCATTGTATTTATTTTCAAAATGTTGTATCAAGTCTGCCCAAATGTGCCTAATTGGTTTATTGATACATTTTCAACTGTGCACTCTCCTCAAACGATAGCATGGTATTCTTTCACTATAATAATTACTGTAAATTGGACGGTGCAGTTAGATTAACAAGAATTTAAGCTTTCTGCCCATATCAGATATGTCTATGTCCTGGGAAGTTTTCTTGTTACTTACAACCTCGGACACCGATCCCGTAGAGGTTAACTCAGCATTCAGTCCCCATAAAGTAAAATATATAATTGTAATGTACTTTATTAAAAAAAAAACATTTTTCTTCTTCTTCTTGGCTTTCAAAATAGCATCAGACCAAACACTACTCACTCAGTTCCTAATATAACAGCAATAATCATAATAGGCAGCCATAGCCTATATACTACTCATGGCTGTGAGTCAAAATGCAAGCTGACTTCAATTCTCTGCTGGGTGTGGGAGATCAAGTGTGCAATGTATTGTCTGACATCAGTTAAATGATCATTAGCCTATAGGGCCTAACTATTGCCTGTAGTGCCTCCTACTCAGTGGTGTAAAGTACTTAAGTAAAAATACTTTAAAGTGCTACTTAAGTAGTTTTTTGGGGTATCTGTACTTTACTATTGATATTTTTGACAACTTTTACTTCACTACATTCCTAAAGAAAATGATGTACTTTTTACTCCATACATTTTCCCTGACACCCAAAACTACTAATTACATTTGGAATGGTCCAATTCACACACTTATCAAGAGAAAATCCCTGGTCATCCCTATTGCATCTGATCTGGCGGACTCAATCAATTATGTAAATTAGATCTGAGTGTTGGAGTGTGCCCCTGGCTATCTGTAAATTTATAAAGAAAACTGAAAATCGTGCTGTCTGGTTCACTTAATATAAGGAATTAGAAATGATTTATACTTTTACTTTTACTTATGATACTCAAGTATATTATAGAAATGACATGTACTTTTAATACTTAAGTATATTTAAAACCAAATACTTTTAGACTTTTACTCAAGTAGTATTTTAATGGGTGACTTTCACTTTAGTCATTTTCTATTAATGTAACCTTACTTTTACTCAAGTATTACAAGTGTGTACTTTTCCCACAATTGCTCCTACTGGCCCTCCAATACCACTTCCAGCAGCAGCTGGTCTCCCATCTAAGGACTGACCAGGGCCAATGCTGCTTAGCTTCAGAGGCAAGCCAGCAGTGGGATGCAGGGTGGTAAAGCTGCTGGGTATGAATCAGGGCTTGGGGTAGAGATGAGAGGATGAGGGGGTACAGGTGAGGGGATGAGGGGTACAGGTTCAGGTGAGGATTTGGTTGCAAGACTTACCTGTTGGAGAGGGATATAGGTGAGGATCGGGGGTGATAGCCCTACTTGTTACAGGACTGTTGGAGCTAGAAATACAAGCATTTTGCTGCACCTGCAATAACATCTGTAAATCTGTGTAGGCGACCAGTAAACTTTGATTTGATACAGGTGAGGAATCGGGTGAAGACTCTACCTGTCGAGGGTAAAGGGTAAGAGGATGGATGGGTATAGGTTAGAGGATGAGGGTATAAGAGGGTTAGGGTATGAATGAGGTTTGGGGGTACAGAGCAGAAGATGAGGAGTACAGGTAATGAGTGGTCGGGCATAAGTCCTACCTGTTGTGGGTCTCCCTCCAGCTCCACATGCTTCAGCTCCCAGAAGCTCCTCATGGTCTCCACCTTCTCCAGGTGTCTGAAGAACGCCAGACGACTCAGGCGGTGGCTATTGCTATAGTTACGGATCACCTTCAGCCGCTCCATCTTGTCCCCAGCAGGGGAGGAGTTGGAGCAGGTCTGGGACCATAGCACCCCCGACGTCTGGGTCTGATGGACTCTTCCATATTGCTTCCTGCTTCCTGAAGTCGACTCACTACTGCAACCCTCAGAGCACGGAGGAGGCTTCTTATCTGACCTACAACAGCAACGTCAAACAAACAAACAAAATGAGATCTGTTTGAAATATTATAAAATATTATACTATTTTATTTCTCCTGAGAGGGAATTTGTTTTTCTCATATGATACTGAATTGCACATTTACAGGTCCTAATACAGTATCATTCAATCATCCATCAGTTTCCAGCTCTGTTGAAGCAGTCTATATCTGGAGATGATGGCAGTGCTTTGAAATACCGGTAGCTGTAAAGCTCTCCCTCACTAATCTTGCTAATCCTCCATGCCAGTGGGACAGTTTTACAATCTAACTCTGTTGAGTGATGATACGGAGGAGGCATCTATACTGATACACCCTCTGAATGGCACACATACAATTCATGTCTCAATTATGGATTTAACAAGTTACATCAATAAGTGATCTTAGCTTTCACCTGGTCAGTCTGTCATGGAAAGGACAGGTGTTGTTAATTTTTTGTACACTCATTGTATGTAACTGCATAGTGGCAATGATGTTCCCAGGCTTTACAATTGCAAAGGTAATCTCAGCAAGTGTATATAGCATGACAAGTCCTTTGGGGTGAGTTTCTACAAAGCTTCGAAACACTAAGTAACATAATTTTTGTCCATTGCCTATAATAGATTTAAGATTATCTTAATGCTTTCAGGAAACCCAATTGTGTCTGGTTCTGATGATTTTGGAACTTGACTGTTCCAAACAACAACTTCAAAGTATTAAACTGGATGAGTCTGTGTAACACTTTTATCACCAGATCAGCAAGTGGTCAGCAGGCTCAGGTTAGTATTGTGCTGACCCTAATCATACTGCGCTGGTGTGGATAATATCTTATTACACTGTCCATTCCAGCAGGTTTCCAGCAACTACAGTGTATTCGTGACCAGGCCAGAACAGTGCAGCTTGGCTCGGCTCATTAGTGTTCATAAAGGATTTTACAGACGTCATCAAGGGCCAGTGGTCTGCAGGTTCAGGTTAGCACAAGTTCTACCGCCTCCGTCCCATCCCAAACCTCCCCCCAAGGTCCTATTTCTTCTTCCTCAGAATCAAGGGACTATTTCTCAGTGTTGGATTTCAAGACAATCTCAGTCAGCAGTGTTGAAACCACACAGCCTGTCAGGAACACACCTGTTCTTCCTGCCTATTTCTGTCCTGTTCCACACACTGTTTATTTTTCAACATTCAAAGCAACTTCTACATTATATAAGAAGCCACAGGCCTGGATACTATTCCTGCCAGGTTTATTATAGATTCTGCTGAGCAAATTGACTCTTGTATTACGCATATCGTTAATCTCTCTCTTGAACAAGGCTTCTTTCCCAGGGACATGAAACACACAAAAGTTATACCTCTGTATTAGAAGGGGATAAAGTCTGACCCTGGGAATTATAGGCCTGTATCTATCCTCAGTATGATATCAAAGATCCTGGAGAGATTTGTACATGAGAAAATGTATGAATTATGTCAACAAACAAAGTCTAATGTATGATTTTCAGTCGGGTTTTAGTAAAACATACTCCACTGATTCATGTCTACTTTACTTGACTAACTGTCCATGTCACCAACGAACTATCATGGTCCAAACACACCAAGACAGTCTTGAACAGGGCACGACAACGCCTATTCCTCCTCAGGAGACTGAAAATATTTGGCATGGGACCTCAGATCATCAAAAAGTTCTACAGCTGCACCATTGAGAGCATCCTGACTGGTTGCATCGCCGCCTGGTATGGCAACTACTCAGCCTCCGACGGCAAGGCACTATAGAGGGTAGTGCGTATGGCCCAGTACATCACTGAGGCCAAGCTTCCTGCCATCCAGGACCTCTACACCAGGCAGTGTCAGAGGAAGGCCCTAAAAATTGCCAAAGACTCCAGCCACCCAAGCCATAGACTGTTCTCTCTGCTACCACATGGCAAGCGGTACCGGAGCGCCAAGTTTAGGTTCTATCCCCAAGCCATAACACTTCTGAACAGCCAATCAAATGGCTACCCAGACTATTTGCATGTTTTTACTGTATATTAACGATTTGAAATATGGTTGTTCTTGCCGTCTTTTCCTTTATGCGGATGACTCTACACTTCTGGTGTCTCACAAAAGTAAAACTATGTTGGAGTGCATACTTAGCACAGAGCTTACTAACGTTAGCAAATGGATTGGAGATAATAAGCTCTGCACTTAGGTAAAACTGAGGGAATTGTTTTTGCCTCCAGATCTAAATTGAGTAGGTCCTCTGAAATCAGAGTGGAGTTAGGGTTGAGGTGCTGACTACAAAAACCTCTGATAGCTACCTGGGATGCATCCTTGATGGAAGCTTGGGAAGTGTGAGCATGGCCACTAAAGGGCTAGGGACGGTTAATGCCAGGACAAAATGTTGGTCTAGAAAGTCCAAGCTGCTTGATAAGGATTCCATGAAAGGGCTAGCCACTGCCCTCATTCAATGACATTTTGACTACGCTAGTACTTCCATCTAAGCTTATGAAGGGGAAGCTCCAGATAGCCCAGAATAAGCTGATCAGGGTAGTATTGAAGGTGAGTTCACATACTCACATAGGCAGGAGCTGCTTTCAGGCTAGGGTGTCCCAATTTAGACTGGGTTTGGTTTACAGCAGTATTTATGGTTCTGTGTCCAGATATCTAACTGATTACCTTCCCTGTGTTAGGAATGCACACAATCACAGCACCAGATCAGGTGTTGCTAATGTGTGCTTATACAGGTTCAGGTATAATGCTGGGAAAGGTAATTTCTTGTATACTGGAGCCTCAGAGTGAAATGAGATGCCTCTTCCCATAAAAATGACGTCCTCTCTGGGCAGCTTTAAAAATAAAGTAAAAAACTGTCTTCTGTGCCCATATGAATGACCCCTATGATGTAACTGCAATGATGAGATAGATGTTATTCTTCTTCTTCTTTTATTGTCTCGCTGTCATACTGTGTTTAACCGTGTTCGATCTTACCTAGCCATCTTGCTTCAAGAGGACCACAATGGAAATAAGTCCCAGACTTTCTTGTGTGTTATCCTCAATGATTTTACTCATGTGTTCCTGGGTCGCTCGTCTTTTCAGTTCGCTGCAGCTAGCGACTGGAACGAGCTGCAACAAACACTCGAACTGGACAGTTTTATCTCAATCTCTTATTTCAAAGACTCAAACACAAACACTCTTACTGACAGTTGTGGCGTGATGTATTGTTGTTTCTACCTTCTTGCCCTTTGTGCTGTTGTCTGTGCCCAACAATGTTTGTATCCTGTTTTGTGTTGCTGCCATGTTGTGCTGCTACCATGTTGTGTTGCAACCATGTTGTTGTCATGTTGTATTGCTACCATGCTGTGTTGTCATGTGCTGCTGCCATGCTATGTTGTCGTCTTAGGTCTCTCTTTATGTAGTGTTGTGTTGTGTGTTTTTTTCAAAAATTTTATTTTGAATCCTAGCCCCCATCCCCACAAGAGGCCTTTTGCCTTTTGGTAGGCCGTCATTGTAAATAAGAATTTGTTCTTAACTGACTTGCATAGTTAAATAAAGGTTAAATAAAGTAAAATAAATAAAATAAAAATGTATGTATGGCTTTTTCAAGTTTTATGTGTGCTTGTTTATTTTTTTTAAATGGTAAAATTAGTAAACTAATTGAAAAATATATATATATATTATATTTTCCAAATAGGGGAGGGTTGTCAAACTTTTTATTTTTTTGCTTTGGGGAGGGTCGTGTTGTTTTTTATTGGGCACAGGAAAGGGTTGTACGCTTTTTCCCTAGTTTACATTCGCTCTTTTGCAGTTTTAACTAGATATTTTCTTCCATCCTAGCCAAATTTCCTCATCTGCTTGCATGCGCCTCCCTTATATCAAGGTGTTTTGGTACTTCCCTTATGTACTACGTTTTTTCGCTCTGCAACTTTTACTATACCACAGGTCAATATAGTTTACCAGTCTAACTGTCTATCCTGCCCTCTATCCACCATTCATAGCGAAAATAGTTTTAGGTGGATCGTTTGTCCAGATCTGCGATAGGCTAACTAGCAATCATAGCACACATAAAAAAAGCATTCAATGCTACAATTGTCCACATGAATCCACAATAACTAATTAGGACAAGCTGAGGGAGCGGAGAGGGCGGGTGCATCTCATGAAAGAACAGTGAAGACATGAGACACGCAGCTCAAAAAGCTCCCCTTAACAATCTTGCTTAGGGACAATATCATTTTCAAATTATCCTACCTAGACTAGCCTATAACACCACAATGTAATGAATAATTGCATTATTGTTTCAAGTGAGTACAAAATTCTACTTTAGGCTTCAGTGAAAATGTCATTTGAATAACGGTGCAAAAGCCCTGTGATTTGAATGTTTCATTCCATTTGCATTAGTTGTGGGGCTATTCTCTAAAGTTTATAAGGTCAAGAAAGGCACAGAAGATACTGAGATACTGATACTGAGATGTGCAGTCTGCTGCACATCATCATTCTTCCAAGTCGTCCTATAATAATGTGGCCACATTTACTACAAGACCAAAAGTATGTGGACACCTGCTCGTTGAACATCTCTTTCCACAATAATGGGCATTAATATGGAGTTGGTCTCTCCTTTGCTGCTATAACAGCCTCCACTCTTCTGGGATTGGCATTATGCATGGTGATCTTAGGCTTGTGTGCGGCTGCTCGGCCATGAAAACCCATTTCATGAAGCTACCGAAGAGTTATTGTGCTGACGTTGCTTCCAGAGACAGTTTGGAACTCGGTAGTGAGTGTTGCAACCGAAGATAGATTATTTTTACGCGTTACGCGCTTCAGTTCTCGGTGGTCCCGTTCTATAAACTTGTGTGGCCTACCACTTGGTGGCTGAGCTGTTGTTGCTCCTAAATGTTTCCACTTCACAATTACAGCACTTACAGATGACCAGGGCAGCTCTAGCAGAAAATACATTTGACGAACTGACTTGTAAAGGTGGCATCCTATGACAGTGCCACCTTGAAAGTCACTGGCCTATTCAGTAATGCAATTCTACTGCCAATGTTTGTCAAAGGAGATTGCATGGCTGTGTGCTCAATTTTATACACCTGTCAGCAAAGGGTGTGGCTGAAATAGCCGAATCCACTCATTTGAAAGGGTGTACACATACTTTTGTATATATAATGTATGTCCCGGCAGGCCCAGTTATTCTGTAAAGTTTAATGTGTGCTCTGCCTGCCTCTTCTCCAATCAGAGTGGCTATTCCTCACGCACCTAGAACCTAACGCTTCAATATATCCTAAATATGTATAATTTAACTTTTTAAACGTATTAGCTTTTATATGTGGCATACATACAATCAGTCACAATGTTGTAATCGAATTATGCTACTACAAAGGGCTCCTGTAGGCATACGTACGTTTGTCCATAATATACTGAACAAAAATATAAACGCAACATGCAACAATTTCTAAGATTTTACTGAGTTACAGTTCATATAAAGAAATCAGGCCCTAATCTATGGATTTCACATGACTTGGCAGGGGCGCAGCCATGGGTGAGCCTGGGAGGGCATAGGCCTAGCCATTTGGGAGCCAGGGCCCAGCCAATCAGAATGACTTTTTCCCCACAAACGGGCGTGGTTACACGTGGTCTGCGGTTTTGAGGCCGGTTGGACTTACTGCCAAATTCTCTAAAACGGCGTTGGAGGCGACTTATGGTAGAGAAATTAACATTCAATTCTCTGGCAACAGCTCTGGTGTACATTATCTTGGCAAAGGAGAAATGCTCACTAACAGGGATGTAAACAAATGTGTGCACAACATTTGAGAGAAATAAGCTTTGTGTGTTTGGAACATTTCTGCGATCTTTTATTTCAGCTCATGAAACATGCAACCAACACTTTACATGTTGAGTTTACATTTTTGATCAGTATATAATTCTAGCATCCACAAAATGCCTTGACATTAACCAGGTTTCCATCCAACCTTTTTATGCAAGTTAAATGTTGGATAAAAAATGTCAACATCATGGGAAAGCATGCAGTTTCTTAGGCTACAGATTAAATAAATGCACCGTGATGAGCTTGATGCTCCTTTCAATAAATATTGAGGGTCTTATTCTGGTGACATGATGATCGATGCTTGGCTATCTCTTGACCAATAAAAATAATTTCGCAGTTTTGGCCATAATAATCTCATTATGTAGATAGCTGACCCCCACTGTATCTGCAAGCTGTTGGCTAGAACACATGTGCCAATACCAGAGTGGGCACATTCACTATACCTGTGCAACATTTGTTGTGACAAAAAAACATCTGTAGGCCTAGAGTTGAAAATGCGATTGAAACCCATTTAACTTGTATTTTTTATTCGGTACATGGGAATTTAACCGCAAAAGGTCATTTTAAGTGCACTGTGTATTTAGCAAACTTTTATCTGCAACAAATCAATTTGATGGGGATGCAACTCTGATAGGAAATGTGATTTTATGCAGATGTTAGAATATTCACATGAAAATCTGTGGCCAATTGGAAACCTAGCTATAGACACCCTAAAGACTCTAGCAAGTACGCTAGTCAGGTGTCATTTTGATTATGCCTGCACATCATGGTTTACCAGCAGCTGCAAACATTTAAAGCAGGGTTCCCCAACTGGTGGCCCGCGGGCGGTTTTATAAATAACTACAAATTAAATAAACATTTTGGGATGGAATTTTCATTGTTGGACATAAGACTGTAAAAACACAAGGAAATCAGCTTTGAAATTATTATGTTTTAGTCAAATATCATATCTATTTGGGCTTCTTGTGGTCAATTTGCAGTCTACAAATTATTTGTATAATTATGTTCCGGCATCCCGACCATCCGATCAAGAACAAAATTGGCCGCGGCTGAATCTGAATCCCTGATCTAAAGAATAAGCTACAGACATGCCAAAACACACTTGTTAGAATTGTACTTTAACACACTCTCATCTGGAGGTTGAGCATTTATTTGTCTGTATTTCTGTAATGTGTCTGTATCTATGTCCAGTTGAAGTCGGAAGTTTACATACACCTTAGCCAAATACATTTAAACTCAGTTTTTCACAATTCCTGACATTTATTCCAAGAAAAAAATCCATATTTTAGGTCAGTTAGGATCACCACTTTATTTTAAGAATGAGAAATGTCAAAATAATAGTAGAAAGAATGATTTATTTCAGCTTTTATTTCTTTCATCACATTCCCAGTGGGTCAGAAGTTTACATACACTTAATTAGTATTTGGTAGCATTGCCTTTAAATTGTTTAACTTCGGTCAAACGTTCCCTCCTGCAGCAAAGCACTCCCACAACATGATGCTGCCACCCCCGTTTTTCACGGTTGGGATGGTGTTCTTTGGCTTGCAAGCCTCACCCTTTTTCCTCCAAACATGACGATGGTCATTATGGCCAAACAGTTCTATTTTTGTTTCATCAGACCGGAAATCATTTCTCCAAAAAGTACTATCTTTGTCCCCATGTGTAGTTGCAAATGGTAGTTTTTTATGGCGGTTTTGGAGCAGTGGCTTCTTCCTTGCTGAGCGGCCTTTCAGGTTATGTCAATATAGGACTCATTTTACTGTGGATATAGATACTTTTGTACCTGTTTCCTCCAGCATCTTCACAAGGTCCTTTGCTGTTGTTCTGGGATTGATTTGCACTTTTCACACTACAGTATGTTCATCTGTAGGAGACAGAACACGTCTCCTTCCTGTGCGGTATGATGGCTGCGTGGTCCATGGTGTTTATACTTGCGTACTATTGTTTGTACAGATGAACGTGGTACCTAGTATTATTACTCCAACCTAAGTGTATGTAAACTTCCGACTTCAACTGTACCTATAGACTTCCAGACTATGCACTATTGCTAGTTAGCATTTGTGCTAGTGCTATTAAGGATGAACCAGACTTGTGGAGGTCTGCAATTTTTTTCTGAGGTCTTGGCTGATATCTATTGATTTTCCCATGATGTCAAGCAAAGAGGCACTGAGTTTGAAGGTAGGCCTTGAAATACATCCACAGGTACACCTCCAATTGACTCAAATTATGTAAATTAGCCTATCAGAAGCTTCTAAAGCCATGACATCATTTTCTGCTGTTTAAAGGCACACTCAATTTAGTGTATGTAAACTTCTGACCACTGGAATTGTGATACAGTGAATTATAAGTGAAATAATCTGTCTGTAAACAATTGTTGGAAAAATTACTTGTGTCATGCACAAAGTAGATGTCCTAACCGACTTGCCAAAACTTTAGTTTGTTAACAAGAAATGTGTGGAGTGGTTGAAAAACGAGTTTCAATGACTCCAACCTAAGTGTATGTAAACTTCCGACTTCAACTGTACATCTGTTACAAAACACCAAAATGTTTAATGACAGATTGTCAAGCCAAGCCTTCGATACTGGGTAGGCCTACAAGGTAGGGAGGGATGTATTTTCTGTTTGTTGATATTGACATAGTGTATTTACTGTGGTCTTGAAAATGCAAACCATGATATTGAAGTTCCCGAAGTCGGTATGCTTGTTTATTGGTTGTGTGGTGCATTGGTACAGAAACCTGTTGCCGGAAAATGTTTTGCATATATTTTACATAATTATAAATATGGCATCACAATGTTGAAAGTCTGATTTCCCCCTAGCTGATCATTGCCTGCAGCCGCCTCTGATCGTACTGTAATTCATGGAACAGGCAGGGAGAGTGAGGTCGTTTGTGGTGGTCGGTGAACCCTCAACCTTCTGGCCCATAGCCCTGCGTGGCATCGACTGTGTCACAAAAGCATGCTGAAGTGGCAAAGTTGATATCTACGTTTGTAAACATAGGGTCGCTACAGTTATTGTTATTTGTGGTCGTAAACATTATTTTTAGTTTTCTATGAGGGGGGAGGGTGTGCATTTATTTTACAGTACAAGGGGAGGGTAATGTGAAATTATTTTGAAGATTGGGGAGGAGGGGGCTTTTTTTATGACATCTTGAGTTGGACCAATTTCAAACTGTCCCTAACACAAATCAAATCAAAATCAAATCATATTGTATTTGTCACATGCCCAGAATACAACAGGTGTAGGTAGACCTTACAGTGAAATACTTACTTACAAGCCCTCAACCAACAATGGAGTTTTAAGAAAAATATGTGTTAAGTAAAAAATAGATAAGTCAAAAAATAAAAAATAAAAGTAACAAATAATTAAAGAGCAGCAGTAAAATAACAATAGCGAAGCTATATACAGCGGGTACCGGTAGAGAGTCAATGTGCAGGGGCACAGGTTAGTCGAGGTAATTGAGGTAATATGTTCAAAATATGTACAAATATCTAGACAAAAGCATTACAAGACTATACCAAATCATGTAACATATCTGGACAGTAGTAATTACACATCTCACAAAGAGGAAACCAATGATAAGTTCCTATCTCTAGGAATATACAGTAGCTGCCCAGAGACATGGCTGTTAGACTCCTTAGTAGTCCCAGTGCAAGGGTTGTAATATCACTTTTCTGTCTATGGTGGGTGGGTGAGTGGATGAGTTAGCAGAATGGAGGAGGGTATAGAGATGCAAAGAAAATGGGATAGATTGAGGTGTCAGAATTTGGACCATGCACAGAAGACAGGACTAAAACTGATCTGATGGACAGACTACGATTGAGAAATGCTATATGGAATTGTTATAAGAAGGTCATACCTAAGGATCATCTAGCTATTTGATTTAGAATTTTAAGACCCCTTGAAAAATAAAACAAATTAAAAAAAATAAAAATCATAAATAATTTTTGGCCTTACTGGTATTTGCAGTAAGATTCATTACATGGAACAACAGATAGTCCCCCCCCAAAATTGGCGTGCCATGAAGGCGTCGCTCTCTGACCAAATTTGGTGTCCTATAGGATATACTACACCCCCAATGATATAGTGAAGTCTGGTTACATTCTAGGATCTCTGAGGAATAAATACGAACGTGATTTGACTGGTTGAAACAACGTTTAGGGTTAGATTTTCACAGATTCCTTTCTTTGCAAATTGAACGAGTGGAAATACAAAATCGATCGTGCATGCTATATGGACCTTTGTAGGATATGAAACAAAACAACATTTCATGTTATCTCTGGGACCCTTTGGATGATAAATCAGAGCAAGATGTCAGAATGTAAGTACACATTTCACCTTCAGAGGTGAATTTATCAAATCTATCGCGGTGAAAAACTGTTTTGTTGTGAGGAGCTCTCCTCAAACAATAGCATGGCATTTTTTCACAGGTATAGCTAGTGTAAATTGGACAGTGCAGTTATATTAACCAGAATTTAAGAAAGATTAGGAAACATTTGTTATCAATTTTACATCTATTTAACCCCTTATTTTTGGCACTAAACAGTGTCCATATAATGTACTTCCATTTTTTTTTGTTCAACTAGTACCGGGGGACCATGAGACAAGTCTTGGAAAATTAAAAGTGGATCGGTGATGGCTAGAAGACCGGTGACGTCGACCGCCGAACACCACCCAAACAAGGAAGTCGTGACAGTACCCTCCCCCCCATGATGCACGGCTCCAGCAGTGCGCCGACACCGGCCTTGGGGCCGACCCGGAGGGCGAGGACGGAGATGGTGGAACTCCCACAGCATAGACAGGTCCAAAACGTCCTCCACCGGAACCCAGCATCTCTCCTCCGGACCGTACCCCTCTCACTCCGCGAGGTACTGAAGGCCCCTCTTCCGACGCCTCGAATCCAGTATGGAGCGGACTGAATACACCGGGGCCCCCTCGATGTCCAGAGGGGGTGGAGGGAACTCCCGCACCTCAGACTCCTGCAGCGGACCAGCCACCACCGGCCTCAGGAGAGACACATGGAACGAGGGGTTAATACGGTAATCGGAGGGAAGCTGTAAACGGTAACTGACCTCGTTCAGTCTCCTCAGGACTTTAAATGGCCCCACAAACCACGGGCCCAGCTTCCGGAATGGCAGGCGGAGGGGAAGGTTTTGGGTCGAGAGCCAGACCCGGTCCCCCGGTGCGAACACCGGGGCCTCACTGCGGTGACAGTCTGCGCTGATTTTCTGGCGCAGCACAGCCCGCTGGAGGTGAACATGAGCGGCGTCCCATGTCTCCTCCGAAGCGCATGAACCAGTCGTCCACTGCAGGAGCCTCAGTCTGACTCTGATGCCAAGACGCCAGAACCGGCTGGTACCCCAATACACACTGTTAGTGGAGGAGTGGCGAAGCGAGTTCTGAGCCATCTCTGCCCAGGGCACGAACGCCGCCCACTCCCCCGGCCGGTCCTGACAAAATGACCTCAGAAACCTACCCCACATCCTGGTTCGCTCTCTCCACCTGCCTGTTACTCTCGGGGTGAAAACCAGAGGTAAGGCTGATCGAGACCCCCAGACATTCCATGAACGCCTTCCAGACCCTCGAAGTGAACTGGGGACCCCGATCAGACATTATATCCTCAGGCACCCCGTAGTGCCGGAAGACGTGTGTGAACAAGGCCTCCCAGTCTGTAGGGCCGTAGGGAGACCGGGCAGAGGGAGGAGATGGCAGGACTTCGAGAAGCAATCCACAACGACCAGGATCGTGGTGTTACCCTGTGAGGGAGGAAGATCAGTAAGAAAATCCACCGACAGGTGCAACCAAGGCCGTTGTGGAACGGGTAAGGGGTTTAGCTTACCTCTGGGCAGATGCCTAGGACACATAAACCCTCACGTCCTTAGCCAAAGTGGGCCACCAGTACTTCCCACTTAGACAGCGCACCGGCCGACCGATGCCTGGATGACCAGAGGAAGGTGACGTGTGGGCCCAATAGATCAGCCGGTCACGGACAGCAAACGGAACGTACAGACGCCCAGCTGGACACTGGAGGGGAGTGGGCTCTGCACGTAGCGCCTGCTCAAAGTCCGCATCCAGCTCCCACAGCACCGGTTCCACCAGGCAGGAGGCCGGGAGTATGGGTGTGGGATCCATGGACCGCTCCTCTGTGTCATACATCCGGGACAGTGCGTCTGCCTTAGCGTTCTGGGAACCTGGTCTGTAAGACAGGGTGAAAACAAAATGGGTAAAAAACATGGCCCACCTTGCCTGCCGAGGGTTCAGTCTCCTCGCGCCCCAGATGTACTCCAGATTGCGGTGGTCAGTCCAGATGAGAAAAGGGTGTTTAGCCCCCTCAAGCCAATGTCTCCATGCCTTCAAAGCCTTGATGACAGCCAACAGCTCCCGGTCCCCCACGTCATAGTTTTGCTCCGCCGGGCTGAGCTTCTTCGAGAAGAAGGCACAGGGGCGGAGCATCGGTGGCATACCCGAGCGCTGAGAGAGCACGGCTCCTATCCCAGCCTCGGACGCGTCCACCTCCACTATGAACACCAAAGAGGGATCCGGATGAGCCAGCAAGGGAGCCGAGGTAAACAGAGCCCTCAGGTGACCAAAAGCCCTGTCCGCCTCAGCCGACCACTGCAACCGCACCGGTCCCCCCTTCAGCAGTGAGGTAATGGGAGCCGCTACCTGACCAAAACCCTGGATAAACCTCAGGTAGTAATTGGCAAACCCTAGAAACCGCTGCACCTCCTTTACAGTGGTGGGAGTCGGCCAATTACGCACGGCTGAAATGCGGTCACTCTCCATCTCTGAGGTGGAAATGCGGTACCCTAGGAAGGAGACGGACTGTTGGAAGAACAGGCATTTCTCAGCCTTGACGTACAGGTCATGCTCCAACAGTCGACCAAGCACCCTGCGCACCAGGGACACATGCTCTGCGCGTGTAGAGGAGAATATCAGAATGTCATCAATATACACCACTATACCCTGCCAGTGCATATCCCTGAAAATCTCGTCTGCAAACGCCTGGAAGACAACCCGTACGGCATGACGAGGTACTCATAATGCCCTGAGGTGGTACTGAAAGCCGTCTTCTACTCGTCTTCCTCCCGGATATGCACCAGGTTGTAAGGGCTCCTGAGATCTAATTTGGTGAAGAAGCGCACCCCGTGCATTGACTCAATCACACTGGCTATGAGAGGTAGCGGGTAACTGTACCTCACAGTGATCTGGTTGAGACCTCGATAGTCAATACACGGGTGCAGACCTCCCTCCTTCTTCTTCACAAAAAAGAAACTCGAGGAGGCGGGTGAAGTGGAGGACCGAATGTACCCCTGACGCAGAGATTCGGAGACATATGTCTCCATAGCCGCCGTCTCCGCCTGCGACAGGGGATACACGTGACTCCTGGGAAGTGCGGTGTCTACCATGAGGTTTATCGCATAATCCCCCCGTAAATGGGGTGGTAATTGAGTCGCCTTCTTTTTATAGAAGGCGAGAGCCAAATCGGCATATTCGGGGGGGAATGCGCACGGTGGAGACCTGGTCTGGACTTTCCACCGTGGTAGCACAAACAGAAACCCCTAAACACCTCCCCGAGCACTCTCGCGACCACCCTGTTAGAGCCCTCCGTTGCCACGAAACAGTGGGTTCATGACAGGCTAACCAGGGTAGGCCTAGTACCACGGGAAACACAGGAGAGTCAATAAGAAAGATGCTGATTCTCTCCTTGTGACCCCCCTGCATCACCATGTCCAAGGGAGTGGTGGCCTCCCTAATTAACCCAGACCCTAATGGCCGACTATCTAGGGCGTGAACAGGGAAGGGCATATTAACTTCTTACGGAGTGGTGGGGCGCTTCTTGGCAATATCACAGCGTTGTCAGATTTCAAAAAGGCTTTACGGCGAAAGCACCACATTTGATTGTTTGAGGGTAGCACCTACCATATTTTTCCATTACCATGAATTCATAAGCTATCACGGTTCACACATAACACATTTCACAGCAAAAACAAATCAATTACCTTTTGAAGAACTTCTGCTGAGGGCTTCATAAGTGTCCAATGAAGACAATCCATGGTCCTTTTGTTAGAAAAAGTAATGTATTATATCCATAAATCTCCGTTTGGTTGGCGCGTTATAATCAGAAAAAACAGCGTTGACTCCTCCATTGAAACGTGAAGAGAACTCGTTCATAAGGGCATTTTCATAAGGGAGGGGCTCTAAATGAGGCAATGTGTCAAAACCACTTTTTCCAGGACAGAAATTCCTCAGGGTTTCGCCTGCCATATCCGTTCTGTTTTACTCACAGACAAAATGTTAACACTTTTAGAAAATTCAGAGTGTTTCCTATCCAATGGTACTAAATATGTGCATATCCTGAATGGGAGGCATTTTACTTTGGGCACGCCAGGGTCGGTCACTCTCCATCTCTGAGGTGGAAATGCGGTACCCTAGGAAGGAGACGGACTGTTGGAAGAACAGGCATTTCTCAGCCTTGACGTACAGGTCATGCTCCAACAGTCGACCAAGCACCCTGCGCACCAGGGACACATGCTCGGCGCGTGTAGAGGAGTATATCGGTCTCCAAAACGGTCACCTCGTGCGCTGCTCCCTAAGAAGTTAACAGGAACAATGGAGGTCCCTAAACTAAAGACTAATGATCTATCTATAAATAATTCCAGCTGCGCCTGAATCGACAAGCGCCTTATGCTGGGAATGCGGGGAAAACTCAGGGAAAACAACATGCAAAAATATGTGTGCAACAGAGGGCTCTGGGTGAGCATGGTGCCCGCTCACCTGGGGTGACCCGAGAGTACCCTGCCTGCTACCTCGACTCCCAGAAGAACCAACCTGACACCGACTGGCAGTCTGACCTCTGCGGCCACAGATGGTGCACGAACCGGAACCTCCTCCGGTCTCCCTGCACGCAGCACCTCCCAGCTCCATGGGCATCGGAGCGGTGGTGCTGGGGAATGGAACCGACAGACCCTCATCTGAATGTCCGCGGGTAGCCAGCAGGTAATCCAACCGAATGGACAGGTCCACCAGCTGGTCGAAGTTTAGGGTGGAGTTCCTGCAGGCCAACTCCCGACGGACGTCCTCACGCAGACTGCAACGATAGTGGTCGATGAGGGCCCTGTCGTTCCATCCCGCACCGGCAGCTAGGGTCAGAAAGGCCAAGGCGAACTCTTGAGCGCTCCTCGTCCCCTGCCTCAAATGGAAAAGGCGTTCACCCGCCACTCTACCCTCGGGTGGGTGGTCGAAGACTGCCCGAAAGTGGCGAGTGAACACCAACGCCACATCACCCTCTCCCCACACGGCGTTGGCCCACTCCAAGGCTTTCCCCAAGAGGCATGAGACGAGGGCGGACACCCTCTCACGGCCCGAAGGAGCCGGGTGGACAGTTGCCAGGAATAACTCCAGCTGTAGCAGGAACCCCTGGCAGTGTGCAGCCCTCCCCTCGTACTCCCAGGGAAGGGAGAGACAAATCCCACTGGGACCGGATGAAGGGGGAGGTATAGTGGAGACCCGGGTCAGACTGGCGGAGGCGCTGGAGGAACGCTCTGTCTCTCCCAGCGATCCATGGTCTGAAGGACGCAGTCCATGACGGCGCCGAGATGGTGAAGCATCGCCGTGTGCTCCTGGACACGCTCCTCGACCCCTCTATCTGGGGTACCTGCTCCTGCTGACTCCATCGTGGGTGTGTGATTCTGTCACAAGACGTGTGTGTAGCTGGTGAGTGTGAGTCAGGTGCAGGAGAGCAGAGATAGCAAAAGCACTTTACTCATCTGTGGCACAGTACAAACACTGAACGCAACAAATTGCGTCACAAAAACAAATGCCTACAGGGAAAAAGGTGCGGCAGCACAAAGTACAATAATACAGTCTGCCGCAACCAGCCGGAACATGCCACTGACATAAAACAATCACACACACAGACATGGCGGAAACCAGAGGGTTAAATACATGACAAGTAATGAGGGAATGACAACCAGGTGTGTGGGGAAACAAGACAAAACAAATAGAAAATGAAAAGTGGATCGGTGATGGCTAGAAGACCGGTGACGTCGACCACCGAACACCACCCGAACAAGGAGAGGCACCGACTTCGGCGGAAGTCGTGACACCCTAATACGACTAAACTCTTCACATGTTGACTGGCCCAGCCATGATCCAGACCCCCCGGCTGTCTGTTTTAGTTGGGTGTTTTAACAGTATTTGGTATTTTATTGGATCCCCATTAACTGTTGCAGAAAAAGCAGCTACGGTCAACAAAAGCAGTATTTGCATGACTTATTTACAGGGCCGACAGCTGCTGTTGGACTGGCTTGAACTCCAGGACTGCGATCCAAATGGCACTCTATTCCCTATGTAGTGTACTACTTTTGACCAGAGCCCGGGCCCTGGTCAAAAGTAGTACACTATATAATGAATAGAGTGCCACTTAGGACGCAGACCAGAACAGACCGCAGTGTTCCTCAAGGGGGCTTAGGGTCACCCCAGGGGGGAGGTGACTGGGGTCACCTGCTTTAAAGAGGGTTATTTTGGGGCATCAGAGGGGCAGAGTGGTGGCAGGTCAAAGGTTGAGGACAAAGATTAAAGGGGTTAAAGGAAGGCAGGCTATCACCAGAAAACTCCATTGGTAAAAGACAGTTTGTTATAAATTAGTCTGAGAGAGTGTGGGATAGCAACAAAGTGCTAAAGATAGGATTGACATATAGAGAAGAAAAATGTGAGACAATGCTGTATGCGTTTCGTAATGTGTGTATGCGTGTGTAAATGTTTGCGTGTGTGAGCGAGAAAGACAGTGCGCTAGATAGAGAACAAGAGAAAGAGGCTAGAGACTTTGAAGGGGTATATGAAGCTCTATACATAGTAGCTTAACGATGCACTCCGGAATCTTAAGCACAACAAATTCGTATCTGTATTTTTATTTATTAGGGATCCCCATTAGCAGCTGCCAAGTTTTATGAACCCAGTTTTGGCCCTGACTGGCAGCTCCCAGGCGTTTAACCCAGAGACTAACGTGTACATCTGACTAGCAGCTCCCAGGCTTTTAGCCCAGAGACGAATGTGTAGATCTGACTGGCAACTCCCAGGCTTTTAGCCCAGAGACTAATGTGTAGATCTGATTAGCAGCTCCCAGGCTTTTAACCCAGAGACTAACGTGTACATCTGACTAGCAGCTCCCAGGCTTTTAGCCCAGAGACGAATGTGTAGATCTGACTGGCAACTCCCAGGCTTTTAGCCCAGAGACTAACGTGTAGATCTGACTAGCAGCTCCGAGGCTTTTAGCCCAGAGACGAATGTGTAGATCTGACTGGCAACTCCCAGGCTTTTAGCCCAGAGACTAATGTGTAGATCTCCAAATATCCCCGGACTAATTGACGACACTGTCCTAACACGAACACAGTTTACCAGTTTATCCCAAAGGAGGCCAAGTAGATTGTGTTTGTCCCTTGTCCCCTCTCTTTAGAGGCCCTCAAAGAGAGGATGTGTGATTGTATGACGTTATCTCTCTAACTGACACTATGACAGGGTCCACTTCACAAATTAATAGTAGGTTAATGCCAAATAAATTGAATATCATATGTGAGCGATCAGCAAGTTTATTTTCTCCATTCAAGCCAACAACATTCCTCCACACACACACACACACACACACACACACACACACACACACACACACACACACACACACACACACACACACACACACACACACACACACACACACACACACACACACACACACACACACAGACAGAGAGAGGCCCTCTGATCAGAGTATCACAGTATCATCACCATTACGACTGGGGGTGTATACGATTACAACACCTAAATGCTCCATAACCTAACCCCAAGTCTATAGGCCTGCGTGTATGTGGCAAACACATACACTGCACTCACACACATGAAGGCACATGAAACCATCTGAAACCATCTTCAAAGATGGTTTCAGTGTTAGTGTTAGTTCACACATTTTGTTCAAAGTGTTAGTTCACACCGAAGTCAGTGCCTCTCTCTCTCCATCTCTTCTATCTCACTCACACACACAAACACAAAAACACACACAAACACATTCGTTCCTCAGCCTTCATACCGGCGACAGCCAAGCAACCTTGCAGAAAAGTATAACTATACCCTTCTCCTCCCAACCAATGTACTTTTCCATTCCACAGCAGAGAACAAAGCAGTGTCCTTATTTCAGTATGCAGCAGATGGACTAACATTTGGCATTACCAAAAATAATCATGAGGGAATCTTACATTCACATATCCCTGCTGTGAACTTCTGCATGTGTATCTCATCTCTCTGTGCAGACAGTATACAATTAGTGTACTCGACAATATTTGGGCCTCAGCCTTAATTAACACAATAAATGACAATTTGTTCAGAATTGTATGCATTGATCAGACATTTATTTGATCATTTACAATTGGCCAGCGTAGATGAAATATTGATCAACATTATCACTAATGAGAAATAAAGTTGAGAAATAATGGTGAGACATAATTTGACATAAAAATATTATTAGAGGCATAAGCCCAATATAGGCACCCGGCCGCCCTACAGTATGCAGGACCCATTGATTTGTAAAGTTTGTAACACTCATCTCCCATCCGAATGCTTAGGGGGAAAAAACTATACAAGTAACAAAATGTGACTTCATGTATCATATCATCTAAAAGTGAATTACTTAGGCTTTATGAGATGCAACCAACTACAGAGATTGATGGGGAGAGGAGTGGGAAAGGAGGGGGACCCATGTACCCTGCTTCAATCAAGTTGGCTTCAGTCACCCCCAAGATTGAAGTGGGAGACAAATCCAACTATGGCTTCCTCCTTATCAGGCCTCTCACACTGGGCAGCAGTCTGAGGGAGTACAAAGTATGTGAGGATGGCTGGGGGGTGGTCCGGAAGGGGGATAGGTCCCCTACTGGAAGTTGGAGGATTTGGCATTTTTCAAAGACTTCAAACAGCTTTTTCCGGAACTCTAGAGCCATAATCATTATGCTTAATTCTGTCAAAAATATATTCATTTTCTGAATATCTAAGAATATCTCTTGAGCTGTCTGTATCCTCCTGACTGGTGTTTTTTTTTTAACTAAATATGCTTCTCTGCTAAAATCTGGGAACAAAATGAAAAGAAATGTGAGTCTTATTCAGTACATTTAGTAATTTATTGCTTTTTTAAAAGTCTACCAGCTAAGATAGTTAGACAAGCAAACTACTCTAACTTGATTGATAGCCTGAAATGCCTTCTTGGTAGCTAGTTATGAGGTTGGGAGATTGGGAACTTATCTGGGATAGCTAAAGCCAACTTCATAAAATTGCTAGGCGGCTAGTAGTATTACAGAGAAACAACCCAAACATAAAACAATATATTTTGTAATTTGTTAAACAGGACAAATCTGAGGGGGCACATGGGCATGTTGCCTCTGCTTGTCAGACAGTGGTCCTGTTACGGACAGCTCGCACAGTTCCCCTACATCAAGAGTGAATTGTTTGTTGCAGAAAGTTAAGTTTAACATGCTAGAGTCTATTTGTTTTATTTAAAAAAAATTGTTTTGGGTGTATTTACCGATGGCCTGTATAGGTCTGGAAAATGTATCTCTTTTTTTACTCTGCCTGTAACTCGTTATCTGTTGCTATGTCTCTTCTCATGGAGGCTTTCCCATTCAGAGTAAATGTGCCTTTTGTGCGCTGCAGAAGCTGTATTTACTATGCTCTCTTCCGGGACAATGTAGACCAACCAGAGTTCCAATGCAACAATTGGGAACTCGCAGACAACTATAGAGAAGAAGTGGCTACGCTTAGCAAACAGATTAAGAACTTGCGCAATTTACTGGGGAAAGCACCCCCCTCCTACCTTCTCCTTCTCTACTCCACAGGCTGGATGCCATTCCGATGTGCTGGCCAATGCTTTCCAGGGACCAGTGGCGGGTATTCATGGATGCCAAGGGAAGCCAGGCTTCCCCAAACAATTAACCAATAAATAAATAAAAATAAAATAATTTATCTTTCGTCTCTCTGTGTTTCATAACTTTCCTTCAATTCGCAAGAGGCTGAATGTGTCTCACTGGAGAAAGCATCTGAGCGAGGGAAACATAGCCCCTCTGTCTCTGTATTTGTAGCCCATCTATCTGATGCTGTATGGTCAAAAAGAGCATGATATTGTTGCCATCCGTAACATTCAATGCAAGGGAAGCCAGCGAGCATTTAGCCTCCCTTGATATATATATTTTTATAATAATATCCAATTAACATTGAGCTAAACTGAGTGAGCTCAACTGTGAATGGTCCTGGCGCACCAAAAAAAGTGTCACTAGAAGCCAGTTTGGATTTGACTTCACAACAATCACATTACAACAAAAACCAAACATCATTGACAGAAAAAAATGTTGGGGGGCTAACTAGCTGGTGGAGGCAGCTCCTGTTTACTTTGCGACTCGCGGTAACTCTCTGTGGTTCTAAATCAATAGTTGTTTAGCAGTCCGAGAATGTCGGAAACATTAACTTGATTGACCATGCTGTAGATCATGTAACTGTTTGTTACATGCAATATGCTTTGTGGACAGATGTTGCTCTCCAGTTTTGTGATTAAACAAAGGTGTGGTTGAATTTATTCTGTCATTCTGTTTCTTATTGTCTCGGCCTTAGGCCTATATATCATGGTGGCAAGGCATATTAACTAACAGGTTATTGAGCAAACAATGCAATTAGACAACACATAGGTTTTAATATGGCTTTTTTTCTGGCTTGGCTTCCCCAGGGATTTTACCCACGCACCGCTACTGCCAGGGATCCCTCCCCGAAGAAGTCTCCCACTTCCCTGGAAAATGGAGCAGGAACAATGTTTCTGATGGATTTTTATTGGATGATGCTGTCCCCATTCCTGCTTCCCAACCATGGAAGCATGTCCCCCGCCATAGGCCAAACGGAGGGAAGTGGCCTGTGGAGAGTGGGGCACCTTTGGCGTTGGCAAACCCGACCCAAAAGAAGTGGTCGAACAGCTTCGCCCTCGTTGCTTCAGAGATTCCAGCGCCATCGTCCTCTATCCGGATTCCTTCCCAGGGGGATCCTGCCTCAGATTCTGTCTTGGATTATCGTACCCCGAGGGTGTCTGACGCACTGGCTCCTCCATCAGCCACAATGGGTTTTACGGCTGGCTCGAGGCACAAAAATTACCGGACCTCCTCTGCCATCTCACCAGCCATTATAATCGGCAGCTCTATGGTGAGAAACATCTCGGTTCCCGGGGCAAAAACATTGTGCTATCCTGGGGCTCGGTTACAGGACAATACTAGGCAGCTTCCTAGCATTTTAACACCAGAACACGGGAGCTGTCGCTATAGTAATCCATGTGGGATCTAATGACATTAGGATGGCTCGCTCAGAATGTCTGAAACTGGATTTTATAGAACTGATTGGAACTCTGAAACACTCCAAAAACTTCTAATGATTTCACTGAGTCATGGCAGAGAAAGATTCAGTAGGTTGCTGGCACTACAAAACTAGATTAGACTACTGTAGCTCTGTGTGAGTTACTTTTGTGAACACCTTTTAGAAACAAGAGATTCAGTAGGATACAGTACAGAGAGGATGGGGTCCATCCAAATCATCTTGGTGCCTGGACCCTGGTCTCGCATTTCAAGGCTGCGCTGAGACATTGACTTATCAATACCCCAAGACCCGCTCTGTATGAGTTCTTAGAAACTAAAATTGTGTGACCTGCTGTCTAACTATGCACAATCTGACTTACTGATAGTGGGTGATCTTAATCTAGATTGGTTGATGCCAGCATTTGATGGGCTGAAAGATATGTGTACCTAGCTAAATCTAACTCAGCTGATAACTAAACCAACTCACCCCAACTTTAAACACCCATGGAAATCAACTCTATTAGATATTATCCTAATTAATGCCCCTCATAAATTTACAGCCAATGGGATATTTGCCAATGAGTTTAGAGACCATTGTTCCGTTGCCTGTATAAGAGATGTTAAACTACCCAAATGTTGCTCACGCATTATTACAAATAGAAATTTGCGGAATTTTAATGGGCTATTTTTTGTCTGAGCTGACTGGGGGGGTTGTGTCAACTATCACTGACTTCGGATCAGGCACTTAAATGTTTTATTTCCCTGTTCAACACTTTTGCAGATAAACATGTGCCGTACAAAAAAAAATGAAGGGTAAAAGACTGATGTAATCCATGAATTGTCTGAGAAATTAGAGCAAAGAAATGTAGCTTGGGCTAAGGCCTGATGGACTGATTCTATGTCTTATTGGCAGTCCTTCAGACATTTGAGAAATAGATGTCTATCCCTGGTTAAAAAAGTAAATCAACACATTTCTTGAGTTGTGTATCAGAGAGTGGTGGTAATCCAGCCAATTTCTGGAAAGTGGTCAGATATTTTAAACAAAACTCCAACCCCTCATTGCCTCAGCAGGTTTTGACAGCCTGTGGTCCCATTCTAGACAAAGTGGAAATTTGTAATGCTTTTAATAGCCATTTTGCTTCAGCTGGCCACCTATTTCTTCTCATTTTCAACCCTTTGATGTCTAGGATGTATGAAGTGCTTTGTTAAAGATTTATGTAAAAAAAACATAGGGGCTGATACACATGATCCCTTCCTACTGCAGCTCTCGGCCCCACTTATTACAGAACCACTGACCTATATTTTTAACTTGAAAATTGTTTCTGGAGTTATCCCTAAGATCTGGAAAGCGGCACATGCCCTCCCCCCTACATAAAGGAGGAAATCCTTCTGACATAGATAACTACTGTCCAATTTCCAAATGATCTTGTCTTTCCAAAGTCTTAGAATCCCAGACTAACTTTCAGTTAAGAATGTGCACCAATCCGGTTTTAGACCAGGACAGAGTACAGTTTCAGCTGCTAGGCTTGTTTTAGATTATGTATTAAATTGGATCATAACAATCATTGTGCTGCCTTATTTATAGACCTTTCCAAGGCCTTCGATACCATTGACCATCACATTCTTATCCAAAGGTTGACTGATATAGGCCTGCATCAGGCTTCTTGTAATTGGTTGGAAAATTATCTGTCAGACAGGCTATTTGAAGGTAATTAAATAGCATTCTGAGAACATTCTCTAAATGTTGTGAAAGATTTGCTATGGTTATTATTGAAAGTTTTCTTAAGACTCTAAATGTTTTTATTTTGAATTATACTACTAGCTTATTTTGGGTAAACTTCTTTGAACTCTAAGCACAGTAGGACACATGGATATTCATTTGATTAGGCATCAATCAGGGAAACCACTTATTTTGACACAGCATCAGTGAGATTTGAACATATGATCTTCTGTTCTCTAGCCAGGAAATTAGTCCACTGCACCACCAGGATGGAGCTAGCATGCTGTGTTTTTAATGCATACAAAGCTGTTCATTTTAGCACACCTGAACATACTTAACAAGATAGAGGATAGAGATAGTTTTGTTGACACTGAGAACGGAACATATATGTTTTTAAATAACATTCTTAGAACATTTTCTGAGTGTTTTCTTGTGATTTTTATGGAAAATTCAAGAACGGAATTAAAAGCTATTTGATGTTAATATGTAGAATTCCATATGTTTTTACATTTCCAGAATATTGCCAATAACTGACATAATAGACAACCATATATTCGCTGGACATTTTTAGAACATCGCTTAAGTTACACCATTTTTGAGCACATTTCCAGAATGTAGTAAAAATATTACCATAAATAGAACCACATCGGAACTTGTGGAATGTTCTGTGGAAGTACTGAAATTCCCACAGAAGAACGTTGTTTCTTAACATTCACAGAATAATTTGAGAACATTACTTAAAATAGAACCATGAGGAAACATGTAGGAAACGTTATGCAGTAGTACTGACTTTAAATAGAACCATGAGGAAACCAGTATGAAATGTTATCCTTAAGTACTGAAATTCCAACAGTACTTTTCTTAACTATTTTAGAATCTTCCCAATGTCAGACCTTTTTAAATTAAATGTATCCATGTTTAAACTTTTAAGAAACGTTCTGTTAACGTTAAATGTGCTGAGAATGTTCCAAAGACAAGCAACTATCCTGCGCCATTCCAAGAAAGTTATGGGATGGTTGTATGCAAAATAACCATAGGACAACCACGCTCTCACCAAGCTCTGAGAAACACATGGATTTCAGAATGTTATTTGCTAGCTGGGGTGTTAACGTTCATAGCATTGTTATTGTGCATGCATGGGATTGCAAGGAACCTCTGTAGAATAACAGAGACCAACACAGATACAACGAAGGCTAACAAGAGGTCAAACCTAAAGGGCTCTAATTTGTTTTCATACCCGAATGCAAATGTATAAAAAAGGTTGATTGGTTGAATTATTGTTTTGCATTATCAAAGTCTTCTTTTTCCAGTTATCACAGCTTCACATTTCAAGACAATCTCTTTGTCTCAATTTAGTTCATTTGTAAAAGCAAACTGGATTGAGTGACACTCACCCCTGGTGTTTTGGAACACCAGTAATGCCCAAAATCTTCTCCTTCCCTCCCATATCTCTCATCAATGCAGTTCCTCTTTCTCTTCTGTCCACTGTTTCTGTCCCTCTCTCCCGTGATGAGCAGTGGGCACACTTCCCAGCTCTGTTGAGCACTGGCGTGGCAGGTCTGGTAATGGAAGAGTCTGTTCTGTCCTGTGTGTGTCTTTTAGTCAGACATCTCTGTGTACAGGGCTGGAGTTAGAGTGATCTGTAGTGGCCCTGAAGGGATAAGAATCAATACTATGGAGGGGGTGAGGAGGAATATAGAGGGATGATGAGGTTGGGGGGGTGAGAAGGAGGAGGGGTACAGAGGAGAGGAGGGAGGGGGCATGAGGGGCAGGAGAGGTATAGAGAGAATATGGGTTAAGAAGGGGAGGAGGGGTACAGAAGCAGTAGGTGGAGAAGGAGTGGTATAGTAGTAGGGGGGCAGGAGGCATACAAACTAGAGGAGGGTCTATATATCTGCACCCCTCCAGGACCACAGGAACAGATGGGAGTGAGGAAGTGTTCCAGGGAATGTGGCTTGTTATAATGGAATGCCTGGAATGCTGTAGCGCCATGTGTCTCCCAACGGGGGAGAGGGGGACAGGGCGGGGAAGGGAGAGAGAGAGAGAGAGAGAGAGAGAGCGAGAGAGAGAGAGGGACATTGGGAGAGGGAGAGAGGGACAGGGAGAGAGGGAGGGGAGACAGAGACAGAGGTGTAAGGGAGAATGAGGAGAGAAGAGAGGAGACGGGTGTAAGGGAAATAAGCGTAAGAAAGGGCTGACAACTGGGACTTCGGGTGGTTTAAAGAAGGGACAGAGGATGGGGGTTTAAAGGCATGAACACAGGGGTAAAGGGACGACCAACAGAAATGGATTTAAAATAGAATAGAAGAATATACTGTAGGTCATTGTTTATGGGTGCAGGATGGTTGGCCATAAAGATACGCATATGGTTTACCCATAAGGTTTAACAGTCGGTTAACCATAAGGCTATGAGTGGGAAGACCCTCTCCACCTGGACTCAGTATATTTAGGACTTTTATGGTCCAGCTGAACAACTCGTAACCCCCAAGGGTCACTAGCATTCAATGCTCTAACCCCCCAAGTCTGTTCTTCTATATGGGTTGTTCCACAAAAACTGTTTATACAAGAGTTTCTATTGGATAAATGCAGGTAGGTTCCTCCCTGTTTTGTTCTGTTTGCTCTAATTGGTTCCGTTTGGTTCTTAAAACGGTAAATGGTTTCTGTTGCAAAACATAATGAATACACCCCTGTTGACGCTGAGACTGGAATTAATATGTTTTTAAATAACATTCTTAGAACGTTTTCTGAACGTTACTAAAGTTTTCTTGTGGTTTTATGGAACTTTTTCTCCATGTTCTGAGAACGGAATTTAGAGTTAATTGATGTTAATGTGTAGAATAAAAAAATATATATACATTCCCAGAATATTGCCAAGAAATTACATAAAGGAGAACCATATATTCTCTGAACGTTCTGAGAAAATTGCTTAAGTCACACATTTCTTTTTTTTTTTACATTCCGAGAATGAAAATATGTAAAATATGACAATAAATAGAACCACATGGGAACTTGTGTGGAATGTTCTGTGGAAGTACTGAAATTCCCACAGAAGACTATTGTTTCTTAACGTTCTCTGAACAATTTGAGAACATTACTTTAAATAGAACCATGAGGAAACCTGTAGGAAACATTATGCTGAAGTACCCACATAAGAACGTTGTTTCTTAACGTTCTCTGAACTATTTGAGAACATTCCCAATGTCAAATCAGTTGGAGAACGATGCTAAAACATTACCAAAACATTTATTAAATTTGTTTGTTTCAACTTTTAGGAAACGTTTTGTTAAAGTAATGAAATTCCAAAAAATACCAAGATCTAAGAAACATATAGTTCTTGGAACATTTTGTGCTAGCTGGATTGCTAAAGTGCCAATATTCAGCATTTTGACATGTCCCTCCATCAACCCTGTGTCACGTCTTTGAAGATTTGAGCCCACTTAACCCCAACATTTCTCCTAGTTTTCACTAACTATGTAAAGTCATGGTTATTTTGTTTCTTTGACAACGTCATTTCTGAAGATTATTATTTATTTAATGTGATTAGTGATTCTTTTACGTCTGTCCCTCATTTTAAGGTTAACCTTTTAACGTGAGCTGAACTCCTTTTAATATGGAAAAAGTATTCCTTTTTAAATATTTTTTCAGAAGAAACATTGAACATCTAACAGTCAAATCATAGTGTAAAAGCAGGTGAGCTGGTTCTACTATTTTAGGAAATGTTCTGGTGTTTTGTGGTAGAAAACTGAGCCAGTCGAGGATAACACGTCAACCGTGTTACCCATAGATAGACAGGCTAGAAATGTTGAAAGTTTTGTGAAGATTAAATTCAATTGCCACTCACTGTTGCACACAACAAGCATCCATTCCCCCTGTCACAGGGGGATTTAAATCGTCAACCCTATTATGGTCAACCCTGTTCCTTTATTTATTAATTTTATATAATAGGCACTTACTATAGTCTTTTTTTTATTTAACCTCTTGAGATGGGAAAGCATGATGTTTATGAAGTTGAACGTGTGCTTTTACAGGTGCCCTGAAGCCAAAGGAAAAACAAATACAATTTATTTGAACGACAGTATCAAGTTTTAATGACTTAGTATCTCGTTTAAACGACTTAGTAAACAAATAAAGATTCAAAAACACTTAGAAATTTGACGTTTAGAGAAATGTGGATAAACGTCAGAATCTGAAGTAAAAGTGGTAAAACCGTGAGATAACCATGGTCCACTTATATGCTGTTGCATTCAATAGCAGCCCTATCAAAAAACTGGAGTCAGTGAATATATGGCTGCAGCAACAGTCTGAAAAGCATAACTGCATAACAAATTAGGCCTAATTGGACAAAATAACAGGTAAGTTGTTCAAACGACTTAGTATCTTGTTCGAACGATTTATCTCTTGAATGACTTAGTAGTTCAAACAAGATACTAAGTCATTCAAACAAAATATCAAATTGTTCGGACGAGATAATTCCAAGTCTCCTTTTTTTTTGCCTTGGGCTTCAGGGTATGCTCTTTATGATAGAATGTTAAAATTAGGTGAAATCAAACAATTTTTTTTACCAAGTTACACTTCTGAAAAGGCACCTACTGGTGGAACGACCCATATACTCTTCCTTTACCTCTACTCTATATTGATGGGGGTCACCTTGGGGTCATGATAGGGGCTGCACCAAATGATTGATGTATCATAATAATTGATTATGCTTATGATGTATTAATAGAAGGGGTAGGGCTATAAGACCCTCCCCCACTACATTTATAGGGTCCTGGACCACAGATTAGAAATATATGCGTTATAAGGTTTAATACTGTTCCACAGTTCTTTTCTAGTCTCTGCCTCTTATAAGAAACAGTCTGAGCAGATGTGTGAGCCATTGCAGTCAAAACAGGGTGTCTGTGAGAAAGCGCCTCAAGGCTAAAAAAGATACATAGACACAGACCCCTGCAGGGGAGTAAATAGACAAGAGACAAGTCAGACATACCACTGTAAGCCACACGTGAATGGAAAATTACTGCTGGGCCCTTAGAAAACACTGGACTATTGTTTTTTCCTGCAAGTTTGTATAACTGTATATGCATGGGCTTGGTCTCATGAGTAGAAGGTGATGACATAGGCAGTTACACCACTAGGGGTTGACTGCAAGCATATTAAAGCAACTTTGACCTTTTTATTTTGCAGAACTTACTCTGAAACATACATGCTGTGTTTCCATTGTCAACTTCTGTCTGCAATTGCATTAATAAAGGTTTAATTGATTTACTTAAAGAAGATATTGTCTGATTTCTGATTTCACCAATAAGCCAATGATTGACAAGGAACAAGGAACCTACCCCAACATTATCCCCTCCTTCTCTCTAGCTCTCCTCTCACATACATGTACCTGTCTCCCTTTCTAAATATCTGTTCTATCTACTCTCTCTCTTTAGCCCAGCTCTGTCTTTCTCTATCACTCTCTTTCTTGCTCGCTGTTTTCATAACACTAGCCTTTATCAACCCTCACTCTCGCTCTCTCTGTATGCATTCACGCAGGAAACCTAATTCTGATCTTTTTTTAACTAATTGGTCTTTTGACCAATTAGATCAGCTCTAAAAAAATAATTCTGTGATAAGATCTGAAGTGATTTGTCAAAAGACCAATTAGTGGAAAAAAATATTAGAATTGGTCTGGCTGTGTAGAGAACGTTCCCTCAAGAGTCTTATTAGGTCATTAACTAACGTTTTCATAGGAATATTCCCATGATATGCAAGGAATGTTTCCAAGAGACCGATCCCTTAATGTCAAATATAACTTACCCAGAACGATGTTACCATGTTCTCAGAACTTAAGATATAATGTTATAGACACATTTCATAGGAACTTTGCATGAACATTCATGTGTCCAGTTTTCTGAGGATTTGGAGAATATCCCATCAATGTCACACCAAACATACACAGAACATGGTTGTCATGTTCTCAGAATATGAGATACTAATGTTCTAGACACGTTTCATGGGAACGTTGCAAAAACATTTCTGTGTCTATGGACGTTTAAAGCACAGGACATTCTGTCATGGTCCCCTGGAGGTTTTTGTCTAGTTCCCGGCCTTGTTCCGAAAACGTCCCTAAATATGTTCTTAGGACGTTGACTGATGGTCCCAAAGAACCAGACATTGCTCGTCCTAATATTTAGTTATTTATCAATTCCATTCTTTTACTTTTAGATTTGTGTGTATTGTTGTGACTTGTTAGATACTACTGCACTGTTGGAGCTAGAAACACAAGCATTTCGCTACACCCGCAATAACCTCTGCTAAATAGTTGTATGTGACCAAAAAAATGGATTTGAGTAATCCATTCACAGCACTTTGTCTGTTGGCAAGGTTAGGAACACCCACACACAGTTCTTTCATCTGACATCATTATTAACACACATGATTCCATTGTGCATGTTCATTTATACAGTGATTATTATTATTCAACATGTCTTTTCCTGTGATTTGAACTCACAACCTCTTGGTTCACAGCATTCCGAGCATCCTGTTACTGTATTGCTACACTTTGCACTTTGAAGTAAATCTCAGCTCTGTTAAAAGTACACTCAAGAAAAAGTATTTTATTCATCATAGTGATTAAGAAGTAGCATTAAAACAGCCCCACCAAAATTAGGCAACTACTGTATATAGTAAACCCTAAAATTGCTGTACTAAGTAAATTAAAGAAATTATGAGAAAATAGTCAGATTAACTGACACCTGATGCAGACATGGTGGCGTAGTCGGATTGCTGTGAAACAAGAGTTGTGAATAATAACTGTATAAATAAACATGCATGATGGAATCACGTATGTAAGTTGATAACATTGTACAGTATGTTGAGAGCACTGTGTGTGGGGGAGCTGTAAATGGATCAGTGGTTCACCAATCAGGGCACTGATGGGCACTGCAACAGTAACAAGAGGTGTGTAAAGAAGCAAGTAGTTTCTTGGGGGATAGCATCTCTTTGGGACAATCAGGCAACGTCCTAATAAGTCTTTAGGGATGTCCCCGGAACAAACTGGGAACTAGACAAAAACCTCCAGGGGACCATAACAGAACGTCCTATGTTTTAAACGTCATTGGACACAGGAATGTTTTTGCAATATTCCCATGAAACGTGTCTAGAACATTAAAGTCTTATATTCTGAAACCATATTCTGTGTGTGTTTGGTGTGACGTTGAACTATTCTCCTAACCCTCAGAAAACTGCAAACTGGAATATTCTTGCAATGTTCCAATGAAACATGTGTAGCATATTAATACTGAATATTCAGAGAAGATAGTAACCATGTTCTGTGTAAGTTCTGTTTGACAATTAGGGAATGGTCTCTTGACCTAATGAGACTCTTAAGGGAACGTTCTCTAAAGTTGTGGGAACGTTTGTTGTTGGCTGGGATAGTAGTCCGCTAAGGTGTCAAGTTTATCATAGGCTGCACTGCCTGAATTTGGCCTAAATTACACATCTATGTATGATAGGAAGGATACGTCTTATGTTTGAATAGTTTATTTCCAAAACGCAATATAGACACATTTTTCACATTTGTGTTTGTTCATAAGAAATTAATGCTTAATGTGTCTGTAAAATATTAGTTTATTTTTATTTTCTATTATTAGATTTTAGATGTGCATTAAAATGGGGTTTGCCACAAGATGCTACGTATCTATTGTTTAGCTGGAATGGAATGTTCTCCTGTGTATTTTACATACAGATCTCATATTACTGTATTGATAATTTATTTATTGATGTCACAAATGACTAATTTGCATAGTCACATTTGACTCTGTAAAACCTTGCAGTTTACTTTTTTCTTTAGTGAGGTGGATATATAGCGGTTTGCAACAAAACAACAAACCATCTAGTGATAGGTTTCAAACAAATACATGTCTGTCATTTAACAACCCCATGACATGTTCTGTAAACAAATGGGATAAAATTGTCCGGGCTCTATTCAGTCCACATTGCAGAAGTTAAGGCTACACAGCGGGATTTCAATTTTAAGGCAAGGTTTCCGATTTAGCAGAGGCTTTATTCACAGTAAATGCTGCATGTCGGCTCAATCGGGAATTAACTTGACATTTTTATTGAGGAATCTATAATGCTTCAGCTTTACAGATTTAATAGAGCCTTTCGTTTTTATTGAGTGATACGTCTTATGTTTTTAAGTTTGTCTTCTAAATCCTTTTGAAGTCAAGTCCTAAAGGGCTGGAGAGAGTCCTATAACCTTGTTGTCCAGTTCTGAGAGAGCAATTCTGTTTGTTTTTTGAAGGAGTGGGGCAGTTCCACTCCTCTTGTATTTTCTGTTTATTGGATATGATAGCTAGAGAGGAAAGATAGTGGCAAGAGGTTCTGAAATAGCAGTAGGCTGGTTTCAAACCCATGCTGCAGTATTCCAGAGACAGCAGCTTAAGACTGCTAGACCAACCTAGGCCACAGCAAACATGTAAAGGCAAGAGGCACCAGCAGCAGAATACATTGTGGCCTTCAAGGGGCTGGCCTGTCCTGGGCTGTGTAGGCTACAATTAGTTAGAGCAATTTATAGATCTCCATATAAACTGTATGGTATTCTGGAAGCATGCATAGCCTGAGATGGTGTGTAAACTGCGATAGATAAATCACTCAATTTGAATGATATACTGAGTGTGTGTGTGCGCATGTGTCTGTGTGTTGACAGATGATGAACAGTATAACCTGACACAGTTTAATAGGACAGATTCCTGTGGGATCCCTCAGAAGGTCACAGCTGTTTGTGTGCGCGTGTGTGTCTGTGTACGTGTGTGTGTATGTGTGTGTGTGCCCGTGCGCATGTGTGTGTCTGTTGGATACACTGGCCTGAGTCTGAGCATCAAAGCTGTCTGACCATCATGTGTAATATTTTGTGCATGCATGCATGGACTAGGGTTTACAGCTTCCACAAATGCCAAAATTCCAGCCACCATAGTTTCCCAAAGTAATGTACACACAAAATATGACATGTTCCGGCCCTAGCACACATATGCCAGATGTGGCACACTGCCCTTTGCCTCGATCTCTTCATATCTTTCCTGTCATCTCTACTGTGTGTGTGTTCTGTGTGTGTCTGTGTGTGTGTGTATAAACGTCCCGTGTTAGAGGACGTTGGTAGATAAATAACTAAAACAAGGTAGAATCCCCTGTGCTTTCCATGATAAGCTGGCCTCCTGAAAGGCCTGAACTGTATGTAGCTCAGAAGGTTCAGTAAGCCATAGTAGCAGTGAGGAAATAGCAGTGAGGACTGTTTTAAAAGGTCAAACAATATTTGAGAATGGACATGTGTTAAAGCCTGTTGAATCTTCACTTATCTCCATATTAGACTGATCGCAGATGTTTTGGTAATGTCACTCCTTGTCACTCATTGTCACAAGTGCAGACAGCACAAACAGAACTGGGATCAGGCTAGCAACATACACTACATCTATCAGAAGCTGATTAACTAGCTGTCCCCCATTATGAGTATGCATCGTTTGAGAAAACACACACCGCAATCACATTATTACAAATCAAAAAGTGTTTCCGGTTATTTTCCAACCTGTACAATTTTAGCAGGAGGTAAGCTGTAATTTCTCAAATTTGTGTGCCGATCACTGCACACTCCTGACCACGCACTGACACAAGTATATCCGGGATTGGACACTCCCAATTACATATTAACAAGGATTTCTGGGATTGTGCACACCGATTATTGTGCATTAACGTAATTAGTATTTTTTGGGGTGTGTAAACTGCTTGACACTCGCGTTTGGAAAGAGGAGACATCATAGTGTCATGTCAGTACACACTTGACCAACTAGCTAGTACAACTCATGTTGAGGCGGGAATATTTTAATTTCAGTGTCAGTTTACATTTACAGTTAGTGCATTAATCTAAAAATAGCTAGTTGGGACAACCACACATCACAGGCATAGTAAGTACACTTTTCCTTAATAAAGTAGTTATCAGCAAAGTCAGAGCTAGAAAGGGAGGGGGTCAAGTGAAAGTGTTGGGGGAGGTCGAGGTGAGGAGGGGAATTATTTAAAATACTCTTTGAAGAGGTAAGGTTTATACTGTCCTAGCTTCAGGGGGCATGCTGGTTCCACCATTGGGGTGCCAGGACAGAGAAGAGCTTGGACTGGCTTGACTGAGCGGGAGCTACCTTCCCGTAACGGTGGGAAGACCAAGAGGCCAGAGGTGGCAGAATGGAGTGCTCATGTTGGGGTGTAGGGTTTGAGCATAACCTGAAGGTTGGGAGGGGCAGTTCCTCTTGCTGCTCCATAATCAATCACCATGGTCTTGTAGTGGATGCGAGCTTCGACTGGAAGCCAGTGGAGTGTGCGGAAGAGCAATGGTGACATGGGAGAACTCGGGAAGGGCTGCAGCATTCTAGTTAAGTTGCTGGGGTATGATGGCACAAGCGGGGAGCCCAGCCAACAGTGAGTTGCAGTAGTCCAGGCAGGAGACGACAAGTGCCTGGATTAGGACCTGCGCCGCTTTCTGTGTGTGGTAGGGTTGCACTCAACGGATGTTGTAGAGCATGAGTCACTGCTTTGATTTTGCAGAGAACGACAGGGTGTTGTCCAGGATCACGCCACAGTTCTTTGCACTCTTAGGGGGCGACACTGTGGAGTTGTCAACCATAATGGAAAGGTCTTTGAGGAAGGGGCAGCTCTGGCTTGTCGAGGTTGAGCTTGAGGTGGTGGTCTGACATCCAAGTGGAGATATCTGCCAGGCACGCAGAGATGCGTGTCGCCACCTGGGTGTCAGAAGGGGGGAAGGAGAAAAGTAGTTGAGTGTCATCCACATAGCAATAATAGAAGAGACCACGTGAGGATATGGCGGAGCCAAGTGACTTGGTGTATAGAGAGAAGAGGAGAGGGCCTTGAACCACCGTAACATACATTTTTAGAGGGCCTTAAAATAAATCAAGCCTGTCCTCAATAGCTGTGATTTTAATGAGAAGACTTCAACAAGAATTTCAACAAAGTCGACTATGAAGGACTTTAAAAGAACCGAGGTAAGGGAACATTTTACACAGTAGGTCTAACAGTGTAGTGTCTCAACATTAAATGCTAGCTAGCTAACATTAGTCATCTGAATGAAGTACCAAAGATTAACAGGGAAATTCACCCTGGTTCTGCCACGACATATAGTCATTACCATATTAGCAACATTACGTTTTTGGTCAGAAACATAAAAATTACCAAAACCACAAGCTAAAACGAGCACATTTTTTTATTTCACTTGTAGAATCGGGAAGTTTAGACTTTCTGTGTATTCAGCTGCTCATAGTGAACCACAAAGTCCAGCATTCATAGCTAATGCAGATACCGCCCGCTAGGTAGATGGGCCTGCCCACAAACTTGCATGATGGCGTTGTTTACTTCGGACGACCAGCACACAGTAATCTCAGAACTTCTCTAGGCAAGATTTGTTTGAAAATGTTTGTTTTTCACTAACGTTTCTCATCATGCCCGTGTGGTGTTCTGTGTCTGGCTGTGCTAATTACAAACAAGTGTGAAAATGAGTTATCTTTCATCGTTCTACCTACCAGAGATTTATCCCGATGCTGCCAGTGACTTCACACTATCAAAAAAGTGACCAAAGATTAGAGGGATTTTAAGGCTGAACTGATTTTAATTTATTTAACTAGGCAAGTCATTTAAGAACAAATTCTTATTTACAATGACAGCCTACCCCAGCCAGCACTGGGCCAATTGTGCACTGTCCTGTGGGAATCCCAATCACAGCTGGTTGTGATACAGCCTGGAATCGAACCAGGGTATGTAGTGATGCCTCTAGCACTGAGATGCAGTGCCTTAGACCGCTGCGCCATCCAACTGATGGGGAATTCATTTGGACGACAGCAGAGAAGTAATGTGATACCATCATTTTTTTCCTTCACAACAAAACAGAAGATTCTTGATTAGAGATAACATAACATTAGCTAGTGTGCTAGCCTAGCTGGACTAGGTAAGTTAGCTAGCTAGCTAACGTTACAGTCCTGTATTGAACTCTGAAAGCCATCAGCTAAATCAAATAGCTAGCTAGCTATCTTTTGGATACACACTGTCAATAAATTTTGCCTATGCCATGGTAGTCACTGCTAGACAGGTACCTTTGGCAGAGTAAACATGTTTGTTTGTTCGTTCAATTTTTTACTAACAGTAGTTAACATAAGCTAGCTAACATTAGCAAATAAGAGTAGCTAAATCTGGTAGCCATCTATTCCACCCTGGTCTGGAAAACACTCTCTGTCGATATAGCTTACTCACTCTCTGTTCGTGTGTTGGTAGCAATGATGAATGTGTATAAATCTTCTATGGTTGGCTAGTTGGTTCTCAGCTGGCTAGGAGTCTTGCTGCCAATTTAGTGACACTAGCTAACAGCAAGCTGACAATATTGAAATGTCCATGTTAGGTGTGCTAAGCTAGCCAGTCTAATAGAGATCAATACAATTAGTGGGGTGATTCAATTGTGTATTGTTGTGTATTTTGTTGTAGGTGGTACAGAATCTGCATGTGCCTTCAATCCCTAACTCCGCACCAGGTGAATGTAAGTTAGCAAAAATATTTACAAGTAGACGACTAATATAGTGCAATTTAAAGTAAGCATGGCATAAGCATGAATTGGGTAGTGTTTGTATAGATTTCTGTTTGTGTTATGGGGTTACAGGTGGTTAAATGTAACCTAAAGTCTGCTAGACTTTTGATGTCATTGATCTTACCCTATTGCTGAAAAACCTTAGGTGTTATGGATTTGCATCCTCTGCCTTACTATCGTTTGCAAGTTACCAATCTAATAGAACACAGAGTGTTTTCGTTAATGGAAGCCTCTCTCATGCAAATTCAGTTGAGTGTGGTGTACCGCAGGGGAGCCGGCTAGGGCCATTATTGTTTTCTGTTTTTACTAATGACCTTCCACTGTCCTTGAATAAAGCCTTTGTGTCTATGTACAGTTGAAGTCGGAAGTTTACATACACCTTAGCCAAATAATCCTAGTTAAAAGTCCCTGTCTTAGGTCAGTTAGGATCACCACTTTATTTTAAGAATGTGACATTTCATAATAATAGTAGAGAGAATTATTTATTTCAGCTTTTATTTCTTTCATCACATTCCCAGTGGGTCAGAAGTTTACATACTCTCAATTAGTATTTGGTAGCATTGCCTTTAAATTGTTTAACTTGGGTCAAATGTTTTGGGTAGCCTTCCACAAGCTTCCCACAATAAGTTGGGTGAATTTTGGCCCATTCCTCCTGACAGAGCTGGTGTTACTGAGTCAGGTTTGTAGGCCTCCTTGCTCGCACACGCTTTTTCAGTTCTGCCCACACATTTTCTATAGGATTGAGGTCAGGGCTTTGTGATGGATACTCCAATACCTTGACTTTGTTGTCCTTAAGCCACTTTTCCACAACTTTGGAAGTATGCTTGGGGTCATTGTCCATTTGGAAGATGCATTTGCGACCAAGCTTTCACTTCCTGACTGATGTCTTGAGATGTTGCTTCAATATATCCACATAATTGTCCTTCCTCATGATGCCATCTATTGGGTGAAGTGCACCAGTCCCTCCTGCAGCAAAGCACCCCCACAACATGATGCTGCCACCCCTATGCTTCACGGTTGGCATGGTGTTCTTCGGCTTGCAAGCCTCCCCCATTTTCCTCCAAACATAACGATGGTCATTATGGCCAAACAGTTCTATTTTTGTTTCATCAGACCGGAGGACATTTCTCCAAAAAGTACAATCTTTGTCCCCATGTGCAGTTGCAAACCGTAGTCTGGCTTTTTTATGGAGGTTTTGGAGGAGTGGCTTCCTCCTTGCTGAGCACCCGTTCAGGTTATGTCAATGTAGGACTTGTTTTACTGTGGATATAGATAATTTTGTACCTGTTTCCTCCAACATCTTCACAAGGTCTTTTGCTGTTGTTTGGGATTGATTTGCACTTTTCGCACCAAAGTACGTTCATCTCTAGGGGACAGAACACATCTCCTTCCTGAGCGGTATGACGGGTGTGTGGTCCCATGGTGTTTATACTTGCGTACTATTGTTTGTACAGATGAACGTGGTACCTTCAGGCATTTGAAAATTGGTCCCAAGGATGAACCAGACTTGTGGAGGTCTACAATTTTTTTCTGAGGTCTTGGCTGATATCTTTTGATTTTCCCATGATGTCAAGCAAGGAGGCACTGAGTTTGAAGGTAGGCCTTGAAATACATTCACAGGTACACCTCCAATTGACTCAAATGATGTCAATTAGCCTATCAGAAGTTTCTAAAGCCATAACATAATTTTCTGAAATTTTCCAAGCTGTTTAAAGGCACAGTCAACTTAGTATATGTGAACTTCTGACCCACTGGAATTGTGATACAGTGAATGATAAGTGAAATAATCTGCCTGTAAACAATTGTTCGGAAAATTACTTGTGTCATGCACAAAGTAGATGTCCTAAACGACTTGCCAAAACTATAGTCTGTTAACAAGAATTTTGTGGTGTGGTTGAAAAACGAATTTTAATGACTCCAACCTAAGTGAATGTAAACTTCCGACTTCAACTGTATAAGCAGACAATGAAAGCTCATGACCTCAGCCAAGAGAGAGACCTCAGCTAAGAGAGAGAGAGAGGGGCGGAAAGGGAGGGTGGGGCGAGGTATTGATAGTGAGAATCAGTCATGTTTGTTCTGCTTTGGTCACCATGATTTACCCCAGTTGGAGTTGTAAATAAGAATTTGTTCTTAACTGACTTGCCTAGTTGAATAAAGGTTAAATTAAACAATTTAAAAATAAGAAAGAAAATGGTGGAAACCAAAACGGGACTGAGACAGAAACTCACCTGCCTGCTATATGTTGAAGAAGACAGGAATGTATCAGAGAGAACACAAGTCACCTGGCTTAATGTTGATGGGTTTTTTCAAGGTGTGACTGGTAATGGCGTCTGTCTGCTCTGACTCTGCTATGAAGTTGTGTATGTGTTAATCATTAAAGTCATCCTGAAATGTTTGTTCCCTGCTTGGACATCTTATATCTTAGCAGGGCAGATATGGCAGAGGGACCAAAGTCCAGCAGGTAGTAGCCTAGAGAAAATGAACTCACTCTTACTGACAATATCAATAGGCAAACTGACTTCCGCAAAGTGGACAGGCCTGTATATTCAGTCCCCACCCAGTTTTATGGCTCGGTAGAGCAGTGCATAGCCTATATTAAAGGACGCACCAAATGACTTGGGCATGCAGCAAATTTCCAGGGCTTATTTGCAGTTCTCTGCTGAGGAAAGCATTACCTAGTTGCTTTCTTTAAGTCTGTTTCATTTCTCTTCACTGGAACAGTGCATATCAGAGCTTTTCACACACAGAGAAGCAGAACGGGTAAGTGACAAATATTAGTCTTCCTAATCCCAAGCAACACTACAGTAGCATGATTTGTAGGCCTACACTTGTAGCCTACATGCATTATGCTTTCAGCTGTTGAATATAGAGTGCCTTTGGAAAGTATTCAGACCCCTTGACTTTTTCCAATTTTGTTACGTTACAGCCTGATTCAAAAATGTATTAAATAATCAATCTGCACACAATACCCCATAATAAATAAGCGAAAACAGGTTTTTAGACAGTTTTGAAAATTTATAAAAAATTAAAAACAGAAATACCTACGCATAAGTATTCAGACCCTTTGCTATGAGACTCAAAATTGAGTTCAGGTGCATCCTGATTCCATTGATCACCCTTGAGAGGCCGTGTGGTGCCAGAACAACAACCTCTCTCTCAACGTGATCAAGACAAAGGAGATGATTGTGAACTACAGGAAAAGGAGGACTGAGCACGCCCCCATTCTCATTGACGGGGCTGCAGTGGAGCAGGTTGAGAGCTTCAAGTTCCTTGGTGTCCACATCACCAACAAACTAACATGGTCCAAGCACACCAAGACAGTCGTGAAGCGGGCACGACAAAACCTATTCCCCCTCAGGAGATGGGTCCTCAGATCCTCAAAAGGTTCTACAGCTGCACCATCGAGAGCATCCTGACTGGTTGCATCACTGCCTGGTATGGCAACTGTTCGGCCTCTGGCTGCAAGGCACTACAGAGGATAGTGCGAACGGCCCAGTACATCACAGGACGTCTATACCAGGCGGTGTTAAAAACTGTCAAAGACTCCATCCACCCTAGTCATAGACTGTTCTCTCTGGTACCGCACGGCAAGCGGTACCAGAGCGCCAAGTCTATGTCGAGGAGGCTTCTAAACAGCTTCAACCCCCAAGCCATAAGACTCCTGAACATCTAGTCAAATGGCTACCCAGACTATTTGCATTGCCCCCCCCCCCTCCCCACACCACTGCCACTCTCTGTTGTCATCTATGCATAGTCACTTTAATAACTCAACCTACATGTGCATACTACCTCAACTAACCAGTGCCCCCGCACATTGACTCTGTACCGGCACCCCCCTGTATATATTGTTATTTTTTACTGCTGCTCTTTACTTGTTACTTTTTTCGCTTATTCTTATCCATATTTTTTGGGGAATCTGCACTGTTGGTTAGGGGCTCGTAAGTAAGCATTTCACTGTAAGGTCTACACCTGTTGTATTCGGCGCATGTGACTAATAACATTCTGCATTAGAAGCTATTGTCAAGGTTATTGAGTAGCCTATACAGTGCAGGCCCAAACTAGAGTGAATTGGATCCGAATTCATGCAGGATCAATGATAACATTATTTCCATCATGAAATAGGCTAGTGATGGGGAGATGTGTGGAGTAGATTTTGGTCACTCAAGATGCTGCAAAACTTCATATTGTCACGTTAAAATCAGTGTAGATCTGATGATCTGATTAGTCTGCATATGTCAAACAATACTGTAATCTCCTTTCTTCAGACAGATCAGTCATCAGCCATGGCTTCTCTCAGCAGCTCTAACACAGCCTTTGCCTTGGAGCTGTACCGCACTCTGGGTCAGACCAACACAGGGAATGTCTTCATCTCCCCCTTCAGTATCAGCTCAGCTCTGGCCATGGTCTACCTGGGAGCTAAAGGAGACACAGCTGCTCAGATGGCAAAGGTAATGCACACATACTCAGATACACAGACATGGATACACGCATACACACAGATACACACAGAGAGAGAGATAGACACACATACACACCCTTAAAGTGGGCTACATGTAACATAGATGGAAGACATGGCTAACTCTGACTATTGCTACTCAACTTGTACTTTGGAACGTACCACAGCAGTATCTACCGCAGGGAAGACACTGTCCAGCTAGTTACCAGGGAGAGGGCTATAAACCCACAGGTTATAAACCCACACCCGCACCCTATTCCCTATATAGTGCACTACTTTTGGCCAGGGCCCATAGGGCTATAGGCAGGGAATAATAGGGTTCCATTTGGGACACACCCCTGGAGTCAGTCGGTGTCCAAGCAAAGCTGTACATTTACAGGAGAGGAGCGTATTACACCATAACAATCTATTTGTGTGTGAGATGTACACTGCACATAATCTACACACAGTCCAACCTTGATTTAGTCACCTTTATTAATGTCATCATCGCCCAAAGGGTTGCAAAGGGAGGGTATATAACCGATAACTTTCTAAGTTTACCAGTAAACTACCAGAATTTAGGAAACTTGGGTATGATTTAGACATTTTTATAACGTAAAATATATAAAATAATAAAAGAAGAGGATTTTAAAATGTTATTTTTTTTGACAAAGCTGTAAAATATAACCCATCAACTTGTATTTAATATGATTTCAGCATTAAATATTTTTATTATTTTTATAGTCTTTTATTTATTTTGCTATGTCAATAATTCTTTGTTGTAAATGTTTTGGCACTTAACTGGTGGCAGTTGTGAAAAAAGTTGGAAGAGTTGCAGAGTTAATTGAAAATTATTCCATTGTTAATTAGAATTCATTTTTTCATTAATTACGCTATTTTCTCTTGAACCATATAGTTTATCCATTAGAAACTCATGGACAATATGGACACAGATATAAAAATGAATATTTTGTACGAATACATTATTCAAGTATACAGTATTTACCAAAGTTACCATCAATTGCAATAGATTAACTGTAAATGACCAAAAATTCTGTTAAATTTGGTAAATTACCTGTTGTTTTGCAACCCTAACCACCGTCATCATCACTTTAACCATCTTTCCTCTCTCTGAATTCTCCCCAGGTTCTGTCATTCAACTTGACTAAAGACGTCCACACAGATTTCCAGACGCTCAATGGAGATATCAACTCTCCCTCTGCATCTTACACCCTGAAACTGGCCAACCGTCTGTATGGAGAGAAGACCTGCAACTTCCTGACTGTGAGTTATACGTTTCACGCAAGTAACAGCCACACTACCACTTTAAAGTCTACTAATCTACACAATCTTATCACATTTACAGATATGCTGAGGTAATAATTACATACCCGATGTTCTCTAGTAATACTAGTCCTGTGCGAATAGGGCTTTATTGAAACAGACAACAGACCGGATGTGTTATTACTGTCCCCAGAAGTTCTTCTGTGTTTCCCTATGTGCTTATTGAACTGTTCTCTCTGCTGTATGGGTTTTACTGTTCTCTATATGCTAATTGAACTGGTTCACTCTGCTGTAGGAGTTTTTAGAATCCACCCACAAGTTCTACCATGCAGACATGAAGGCAGTGGATTTCCTCGGCGCAGCAGAGGAGACCAGAGGAGAGATCAACGGCTGGGTGGAGCAACAGACAGCGAGTATGATCATTCAACATATCAATCAATCATTCAGTTAATCAATCACATACAGTAACAGTCAAAAGTTTGGACACACCTACTCATTCCAGGGGTTTTCTATTTTTTTCTGTTTTCTACATTGTAGAATAATAGTGAAGATGTCAAAACCATAAAATAACACATATGGAATCATGTAGTAACGAAAAAGTGTTAAACAAAGTGTCTTCAAAGTAGCCACTGTTTGCCTTGATGTCAGCTTTGCACACTCTTGGCATTCTCTCAACCAGCTTCATGAGGTAGTCACCTGGAATGCATTTCAATTAACAGGTGTGTCTTGTTAAAAGTTAATTTGGAATTTCTTTCCTTCTTAATGCGTTTGAGCCAATAAGTTGTGTTGTGACAAGGTAGGGGTGGTATACAGAAGATAGCCCTATTTGGTAAAAGACTAAGTCCATACAGTGCCTTGCAAAAGTATCCATCCCCCTTGGTGTCTTTCCTATTTTGTTGCATTACAACCTGTAATTTAAATAGATTTTTATTTGGATGTAATGTAATGGACATACACAAAATAGTCCAAATTGGTGAAGTGAAATGAAAAAAATAATCTAAAAATTCGAAAAAATTAAAAACAGAAAAGGGGTGTGTGCATATGTATTCACCCCCTTTGCTATGAAACCCCTATATAAGATCTGGTGCAACCAATTACCTTCAGAAGTCACATAATTAGTTCAACAAAGTCCACCTGTGTGCAATCTAAGTGTCACATGATCTGTCATATGATCTCAGTATATATACACCTGTTCTGAAAAGCCCCAGAGTCTGCAACACCACTAAGCAAGGGGCAACACCAAGCAAGCGGCACCATGAAGACCAAGGAGCTCTCCAAACAGGTCAGAGACAAAGTTGTGGAGAAGTACAGATCAGGGTTGGGTTATAAAAAAAATATCATAAACTTTGAACATCCCACGGAGCACCATTAAATCCATTATAAAAAAAAATAGAAAGAATATGGCACCATAACAAAGAAAGGAAGGGCCACCCACAGAAACACACAGACCAGGCAAGGAGGACATTAATCAGAGAGGCAACAAAGAGACCAAAGATAACCCTGAAGGAGCTGCAAAGCTCCACAGCGGAGATTGGAGTATCTGTCCATAGGACCACTTTAAGCCGTACACTCCACAGAGTTGGGCTTTACAGAAGAGTGGACAGAAAAAATCCATTATCATAGAAAAAAATAAGCAAACACGTTTGGTGTTCGCCAAAAGGCATGTGGGAGACTCCCCAAACATATGGAAGAAGGTACTCTGGTCAGATGAGACAAAACGTTTGCTTTTTGGCCATCAAGGAAAACGCTATGTCTGGCGCAAACCCAACACCATCCGAGAACACCATCCCCACAGTGAAGCATGGTGGTGGCAGCATCATGCTGTGAGGATGTTTTTCATCGGCAGGGACTGGGAAACTGGTCAGAATTGAAGGAATGATGGATGGCGCTAAATACAGGGAAATTCTTGAGGGAAACCTGTTTCAGTCTTCCAGAGATTTGAGACTGGGATGGAGGTTCACCTTCCAGCAGGAAAATGGCCCTAAGCATACTGCTAAAGCAACACCTGAGTGGTTTAAGGGGAAACATTTAAATGTCTTGGAATGGCCTAGTCAAAGCCCAGACCTCAATCCAATTGAGAATCTGTGATATGACTTAAAGATTGCTGTACACCAGCGAAACCCATCCAACTTGAAGGAGCTGGAGCAGTTTTGCCTTGAAGAATGGGCAAAAATCCCAGTGGCTAGATGTGCCAAGCTTATAGAGACATACCCCAAGAGACTTGCAGCTGTAATTGCTGCAAAAAGGTGCTCTACAAAGTATTGACTTTGGGGGGGTGAATAGTTATGCACACTCAAGATTTCAGTTTTTTTGTCTTATTCCTATTTTGTTTCACAATAAAACATATTTTGCATCTTCAAAGTGGTAGGCATGTTGTGTAAATTTTAATTCCAGGTTGTAAGGCAACAAAATAGGAAAAATGCCAAGGGGGGTGAATACTTTCGCAAGCCACTGTATTATGGCAAGAACAGCTCAAATAAGCAAAGAGAAACGACAATCCATCATTACTTTAAGACATGAAGGTCAGTCAATCCGGAAAATGTCAATAACTTTGAACGTTTCTTCAAGTGCAGTCGTAAAAACCAACAAGCGCTATGATGAAACTAGCTCTCATGAGGACCGCCACAGGAAAGGAAGACCAAGAGTTACCTCTGCTGCAGAGAATAAGTTTATTAGAGTTAACTGCACCTCAAATGCTTCACAGAGTTCAAGTAACAGACACATCTCAACATCAACTGTTCAGAGGAGACTGCGTGAATCAGGCCTTCATGGTCGAATTGCTGCAAAGAAACCACTACTAAAGGACACCAATAAGAAGAAGAGACTTGCTTCAAAATCTCAGGCCTAATAACACCAGTGCCTGTAATCTGGTTCAGGTTATTAATCAACCTACCAGGGTGTTTACAAACACTACAGGAACAAGATCATCACCATGTATCTATCACATTTTTACTAATACTGTAGAACTGTTCTAAAGCTGTATCCGTACCCATTGGATGCAGTGATCACGATATATTGGCTATATTCAGGAAAGCCAAAGTTCCAACAGCTTGGCCTAAAATAGTGTATAAGAGATCATGCATTTTGCAGCGATACGCCATCCCATCTGGTTTGCGCTTAGTGGGACTATCATTTCTTTTTCAAAAGGACAATGACCCAAAACACACCTCCAGCCTGTGTAAGGGCTATTTGACCAAGGAGAGTGATGGAGTGCCGCATCAGATGACCTGGTCTCCACAATCACCCGACCTCAACCCAATTGATATGGTTTGGGATGAGTTGGACTGCAGAGTGAAGGAAAATCAGCCAACAAGTGCTCAGCATATGTGGGAACTCCTTCAAGACTGTTTGATAAGAATGCCAAGAGTGTGCAAAGCTGTCATCAAAGCAAAGGGTGGCTACTTGGAAGATTTTTTTATATAAAATATATTTAGATTTGTTTAACACTTTTTTTGGTTAATACATGATTCCATATGTGCTATTTCATAGTGTTGATGTCTTCACTATTACTCTACAATGTAGAAAATAGTAAAAATAAAGAAAAACCCTTGAATGAGTAGGTGTGTCCAAACTTTGGACTGATACTGTATATTGTCCCGGTTGGGAAATGTGTAGTGCAATACAGGGAGGAAAAAAGCACAACATAAATACAACAGCATACACTAAACACACACATTAGATTAGATTAAAGAACAGCAACTATTATTATTTGACCCTGCTGGTCAAATAACACACGATAACATATATACATGTTATAGATATGTGGTAGTAGAGTAGGGGCCTGAGGGCACACACTTACTATGTTGTCAAATCTGTTATGAATGTAATGTTTTTAAAATGTATAACTGCCTTAATTTTGCTGGACCCCAGGAAGAGTAGCTGCTGCCTTAGCAGCAGCTAATGGGGATCCATGATGAATACAAATACAAATATATGAACGTTTGAACACCTTGAAGAACAATCTAGCCTTAATGGCCATGTACAGCCAGAAGAGAACTGGCCACCCCCTCAAAGCCTGGTTCCTCTTTAGGTTTCTTCCTAGGTTCCTGCCTTTCTAGGGAGTTTTTCCTAGCCACTGTGCTTCTACATCTGCAATGCTTGCTGTTTGTGACATCTGCTGATGTAAAATGGCCTTTATAAATACATTTGATTCATTGAACCATCAGTTCTGTAACTAGGATCAGCTAACATGGAACTCAACATTAGATTAATAAATGTGTCTTTGCTTAAATTGCATAATTAGAACCATATGGGACTTCTTGTTTTAGAGTTGCTTTTGGTTTAGATTGTTTCATTGTGTGTGTGTGTGTGTACGTGCATGTATGTTTGTATGTTTGTTTACAGATAAAATCAAAGATCTGCTGAAGCCGGGGACAGTCAGTGTTATGACAAGGTTGGCTCTAGTCAACGCCATCTACTTCAAAGGAAACTGGCTGAATCGATTTGACCAAAAAGACACCAAAGAGATGCCCTTCAAACTAAACCAGGTGGATATTGTCCATAATATTTAGATAGATATCTATGCTCAGTAATTAAATAATGGAATTATATACTACACTGCTAGAAGATATAATGAAAATGTATATAAAACCAAAAAGGATTCAAAAGCTCACTTCAAATGGGCCTTCTTTTTAGCAACGATACAGGCAAAGATTTGACACATTTGTGTGTCATCCAAGAGACAAAACAAACCTTCAAGTTACACTGTAATAGGCCTATTGTGAATTATATGGTGGTCAGATGAACTCATTCTCCTTGTCTGTTATAATCTGGGATTTTTCAGAATGAAAGCAAGCCAGTTCAGATGATGCACCAGATGAAGAAGTTCCCCTTTAACTACGTCCCAGACTATAACCTCCAGATCGTGGAGCTTCCGTATGTGGACGAGGAGCTCAGTATGTTTGTCCTGCTACCTGAGGAGGCCACAGATGGATCTGATCTGCTAGTGAAGGTATACACAACCTCCTGTAACCTTTTCACACTACTGAAGAAATCATTACTAGTGAGCCATGTTACAATTCCCATAAAGTGGGTTAACCCTATTGGCTCGATGCGTAGGGGGTTTTGCCTTTCATGCCAGCAACCCAGGTTCGCTTCGCTGTCCCTCTGTTTGATACACTACAAAACCTCCTATAGTTAAAGTGATACTTCACCCAAATTACAAAATTACATTGGTTTCCTTACCCTGTAAACAGACTATAGACAAGGTACAGTGGTTCTTCCTTTAAAAGTTGCGTCGTACTGCAGCACAGCTTGCGGACTGCCACAGAATTCTATGGCACGTTATTTAAGTGTCAGCCATTGATGCCATTAATGCTAGTTAATGCTAGTTTGACCACCAGAGGGCATCTTTGAGAAGTTAAGTTATTGAAATGACATGGAGCTGTAGACTTAAGTCCTTAAGAGCTGTTATAGCGTAACTTATCAATTGGCAAACAGGCCTACTTCAATATACACTATATCAATCAATCATTAATTAATTTGTGCATGTCTTCACACAGCATACAAGTCTTACATGTCTTTAAATACATTCAAGCATTTCAGTTATAAAATGAAATAACAAAGGGAGCCTTGGATATTTAAACAATGAATAAACCTCAACATGACGGCTAAAGCAATTGAATTCAGGAATGCATTTGACAGTGTTTAATATTAATAAAATATGGCGCTGTACAACGTGACCGGTCGGGAGTAGGCCTAGGCTACTAAGTGACTGCGAGTGAAAAGCAAAATAATCCTAACATTTCCCACCCTAATTGTAGGCTAACCAATACCCAAACGGAGATAAAATAAAAACATTAAATCTCATTGATTTATCAAGACCAGTCCCCATGCTTGTCTCAGAGCAGCACAAAACGGTGCTGAAATAGTTGACCACACGCGGTTAAGGCTATTGCTTAAAATCCTATTATAGCAATTGGATGACTTTGGGAGTTTCAGTAAGCAACAATTTGTTACCTTCATTAGCCTACTTTATTCCAATATTTCTGTCATTCAGTGATATTTATTCCCATAGTAATTTGTTATGGATCCATCTAGATGTGGTTAGAAAACCGTGCATTTGGTGAGCTATGCAAAAGTATTGGAGGTGACATGCCTCACAAACACCGATGAATACATTTAGATTCCCTAAACTCAGCAAGTGTCTACTGTCCTGCTGATAGCCCATCAAGGGTGAAAGGCTTCTTTTTTATTCAAGAACTCCAGCACAAAGAGAAAGGAACCTTAAATAATTCAACAATGAATAAACCTAAAGCAATTGAATTCACTAATGCATTTGACTGTTTTAAAATTGGCCATCAACCAAAAACACAGCATCTACCGTGATAGAAATATGTTATTGAATTCATTATTTTTTTTTTACTATTTCGAATTGCATGTTTATTAGGCTACTGTGCAGTGTCTTTAAATACATTGGTCCCCCTACCCTCCTTTCCTATTGTCCTGCTAATAGCCAATCCTGGGTGGATGGATTATTTTGTATTCCAATGTATTGAATACATTTTTTAATTACAGTCATTTACCATTCTCATTCTGGGGGGGGAACATTGTTAACAACCTGCTACACTTGTGTGAAAACATGTTTTCAAAATGCCTCCAGCTGTAAATCACTACTGTAAACCAAGAACTGTATTCTAAAAAATAAAAACACAGGATCTACAGTGGTACAAATTTATTGAATTGGGTTTTAAAAAACTGTTTTAAAATTAATATGTTTACTAGGCTACTGTGCGGTCTGACAAAACCAACAGGATAATGAGAATAGACAACAGAAGCAGGAACAGCATAGGGCTGAGTGACTTACTCATTCCTGGCTTTCGTTCAAAATAAGTTATATTATTCAAACGTCTGGTGCGCTCTAACGTGTGGATAGGCCACTGGGAGTAAACAGATACCGGACTGCACTCTGGTCAAAGAGTGATAACAGACACAGAAGCCCAGTCTAGGAGTTTAATGATGAACCAGAGTATACTTGTGGTCTGTGTACAGAGGGAAACAGGATAAAAGAAATAGAAAATTACTACAATGTAAATCCAATAAACAATATTACATAAACACTAATGTCAACAATCTCTATACACAATTGACAATAAGAGAAAAATAACACACCATAATTCCTCTCAAGATAATGAATGACACATTCATTACAGTTACACCAACTGGTAGGCCAATCACACAATTGTACAAAATGGTAAGAGAACTGGTGAAGAAAGTTACCCCTCTACATACACTTTTCTTGTATTTACATATAACAATAGCAACAGAAATATTATAAAAGTGAAATAAGTATTTGTTCTGACTTACATTTGGTCAAAAATGCACAAATATCCCTGCAAATGAAAATAGTCTGATCTCCACAAAAGCCAACCTAACTAAGAAGTACATTTAGTTGGTTGCCATAGTGAATAATCCAATAATTGGTAGGACACAAAAAGGAAACATCAAAGAGTTTACCAGAATCTCTAAATGAAAATACTGGCAGATCAATAAAATGTCCTTGTAAATCTAATTAAATTTAGAGGATTCTAAATTAATTCTAAGGGGCTTTTATACAATTATAATGCAGGGATAATAATAAATTAATATACTTGTAGGGGTTGATGCATTTTCTTGTTGGGGCAAATCTGGTCTTAGAGTACTTAAGCATCGAATACATTGTAAGTTTGCCCGTTTTGGCCTTTAGGCTACACTGTAAATAGGACTCAACTCTGACCGACATGTTTTCAAAATTCCTCCAGCTGTACATAACTACTATCAATAAAAACAATCTACAGTGGTACAAATATATTATTGAATTCGATAAAAAACAATAGCCTAGAGTACATGGTAAAGTGCTTAATTCCTTACATAAGGGACAGCGGCTGTCCATACTTTCTCTGTGACCTCAAGTACTTAACTCCAGGACCACAAACAGTTTTTTTTCCTGATGCAGGACTCTAGTGCCAGAGAAGAAAGACTCAGACTGAAAATATCTCCATTAATTTACAAAAAGACAGTCAATTTGTGCCAGTTTAGACTACTGAAAGATCAGCGTTCTAACTCCCCCTTATGATAGTGTGGTGCAATGACAGAATCTACCACTAACGGTCACAGCATGAGCTCTAAACTTTTAAAGGAAGAACCCCTGTGACAGCAATCCATGCGTTGGTTTTGTTCCTTGGCACGGTTTCCAAATGCTAACGTTTTAGCATTTGTAGCAAAATCCAATGCAAGTCATGGTACCTATATTAGCATTTTCCACGCATCATTTTCCACTAGGTGGTGGACTTGGCTCAGGCACGGGTAGGCTGCTGAAAATCACACTACTACAGTATCATCGATCATCTGTATGGAGTGTCAATGCTGCTACGCCTCTCTACAGTGATTGGGTTATAACTGTGTGTTTCAACTTCTTTATATACTGACTGGGTTTTAACTGTATGTACCATTTTAGCTGGAGAGAGAGCTGACCATGGAGAAACTGGACGAGTGGACCAGCAGGGACAACATGGACACGGGCACAGAGGTCATAGTTCACCTGCCCAAGTTCAAACTGGAGGAAGACTACGAGCTGAACGAGCCCCTGACCCAGCTGGGCATGAAGGACGTGTTTGAGGGGGGCAGGGCCGACCTGTCTGGGATGAACGGGGAGGGGGGCCTCTTTCTGTCTACGGTGGCCCATAAGGCCTTTGTGGAGGTAAACGAGGAGGGGACGGAGGCTGCTGCCGCCACTGCTGGGATAACAGCGTTCTGTATGATCCGAGAGGAACACTTCACAGCTGACCATCCCTTCCTCTTCTTCATCAGGCATAACAACAGCAAAAGCATCCTCTTCCTCGGCAGATTCTCCTCTCCTCAGTAGAAGACTGGTTAAAAAAAGGGTAGAGAGGATTTAATTTAATTTATAACATTTGACAGGGACAAATGAACATCATTCAACATTTCTGTAAATGTGCCAGATTTAGCAAGCTAGCTAGTAGCTAGTTCCATCAGCCCTGGATTGAATCCACTATAAAAAACAATTAAAGAAAATGTCTACGTTTGTCTGTTTGAAAAGTATCATTGTGTGCGATCTTGGTTCCCTTATACACTTATTTTGACAATAGAGCAATCTGGGATTCAAATAACAAGGGGGGGGGGGGGGGGGGGGGGTAAACAGCTGAGAGTTGGGCCTGGAGAGATGTAGTAAAGTAGCCTTGCACAAGCCGATAGACTGCTCATAGGAGCAGGAGCCTATCTTCTGTTTCTGTAGTGTGAGGCAGCTTGTACACCCCCTGGACAGGACGCTAGTCTATCGCAGGGCCTTACCCCAAACTGTCTACTTAACGCTGAGTCGTAAGCAGAAATGCACTGGGTACTATTTTTACAGTCCTTGGTATGACTCGGCCGAGGACCAAGCCACTCAAAACACAAGGTCGCTGAAATGGTTGAACAAATGCAACCACTCAAATACATAGGCGGAGCTATAGCTGCAAGGACTGACCATCCATGAGATGACAATTACTTTTTAAGCTGTGTTTGTTTACAATACCATAACAGAGTTGAACTAAACTCATGAGGATGTATGAGTGATTCTCAAAAATCAATGGCTATACAGTGCATTCGAAACGCATCCAGACCCCACATTTTGTTATGTTACAATCTTATTCTAAAATGAATAAAAATGTTTTTGTTGATCATCCTTGAGATGTTTCTACAACTTAGTCCACCTGTGGTAAATTCAATTGATTGGACATGATTTGTAAAGGCCGACACCTGTCGAAATAAGTTCCCACAGTTGACAGTGCATGTCAGAGCAAAAACCAAGCCATGAGGTCGAAGGAATTGTCTGTAGAGCTCTGAGACAGGATTGTGTCGAGGCACAGATTTGGGGAAGGGTACCAAAAAATGTCTGCAGCATTTAAGGTCTCCAAGAACACAGTGACCTCCATCATTCTTAAATGGAAGAAGTTTGGAACCACCAAGACTCTTCCTAAAGCTGGCCACCCGACCAAACTGAGCAATCGGGGGGAGAAGGGCCTTGGTCAGGGAGGTGATCAAGAACCCAATGGTCACTCTGATAGAACTCCAGTGTTCCTCTGTGGAGATGGGAGAACCTTCCAGAAGGACAACCATCTCTGCAGCACTCCACCAATCAGGCCTTTATGGTAGAGTGGCCAGATGGAGCAGACACTCAGTAAAAGGCACATGACAGCCCGCTTGGAGTTTGCCAAATGGCAGCTAAAGACTCAGTCCATGAGAAACAAGATTCTCTGGTTGGAAGAAAACAAGATTGAACTCTTCACAGACATAGAGATCCTTGATGAAAACCTGCTCCAGAGCACTCAGGACAGACTGGGGCGAATGTTCACCTTCCAACAGGACAACGACCCTAAACACACAGCCATGACAACGCAGGAGTGGCTTCGGGACAAGTCTCAATGTCCTAGAGTGGCCCAGCCAGAGCCCGGACATGAACCCTATCGAACATGTCTGGAGAGACCTGCAAATAGCTGTGCAGCAATGCTCCCCATCCAACCTGACAGAGCTTGAAAGGATCTGCAAAGAAGAATGGGAGAAACTCCCCAAATACAGGTGTGGCGAGCTTATAGCGTCATAATCAAGAAGACGAGGCTGTAATTGCTGCCAAAGGTGTTTCAAAAAGTACTGAATAAAGGGTCTGAAAATGTGTTTACAATTGAGGTATCAAGATGGCGCTGAAGAACATGGCTGACATTTTACATTCTCCCAACCAATTGTGCAATTATAATATTTTTTTTTTTAGTTTTGTGTAACTTATTTTTTTACTTATTGGGTACATAATGTTGCTGCTACCGTCTCTATGACCAAAAATAACTTCTGGACATCAGAAAAGCGATTACTCACCGCGGACTGGAATAAACCTTTTCCTTTAACAAGTCCGACGAGAAGGATGTCCTGCTTTGACTGGAACAGGCCCAGATCCACACCTTTTGCGTGAAGAAAAGACGCCGGAAAAGGAGACGCAGATCGAGGATCCTTCTGAGAAGCCGGAGGTGAGCAAGTAAACTCCCAATGTCTTCTAACGTGCAATTGTTAGAAAATAAAATTGATGACCTACTATTAAGATTATCCTACCAACGGGACATTAAAAACTGTAACATCATATGTTTCACCGAGCCGTGGCTGAACGAAGAAACTGACAATATAGAGCTGGCGGGATTTTCCATGCACCGGCAGAACAGAGAAGCTACCTCTGGTAAGACGAGGGGTGGGTGTGTGTGTCTTTTTGTCAATAACAGCTGGAGCGCAATGTCTAATATTAAAGAAGTCTCGAGGTATTGCTCGCCTGAGGTAGAGTACCTTATGATAAGCTGTCGACCACACTATCTACCAAGAGAGTTCTCATTTGTATTATTCGTAGCCTTCTATTTACCACCACAAAGCAAAGCTGGCTCTAAGACCGCTCTCAACCAACTCTATAAGGCCATAAGCAAATAAGAAAATGCTCACCCAGAAGCGGCAATGCAGGCAAACTTAAATCAGTTTTACCTCATTTTTACCAGCATGTCACATGTGCAACCAGGGAAAAACAAATCCTAGACCACTTTTACTCCACACACAGAGATGCATAAAAAGCTCTCTCCGCCCTCCATTTGGCAAATCTGACCACAATTCTATCCTCCTGATTCCTGCTTACAAGCAAAACCTAAAGCAGGAAGTACCAGTGACTCACTCAATACGGAAGTGGTCAGATGACGCGGATGCTACACTACAGGACTGTTTTGCTAGCACAGACTGGAATATGTTCCGGGACTCATCCAAAGGCATTGAGGAATACACCATCTCAGTCATGGGCTTCATCAATAAGTGCATCGATGACATCGTCCCCACAGTGATTATACGTACATATCCCAACCACAGAAGCCATGGATTACAGGCAACATCCGCATCGAGCTAAAGGCTAGAGCTGCCGCTTTAAATCCAGACGCTTGTAAGAAATCCCGCTATGCCCTCAGACGAACCATCAAACAAGCAAAGCGTCAATACAGGATTAAGATTGAATCCTACTACACTGGCTCTGATGCTCGTCGGACGTGGCAGGGCTTGAAAAGTATTACGGACTACAAAGGGAAAACCAGACCCGAGCTGCCCAGTGAAGCTAGCCTACCAGACGAGCTAAATGCCTTTTATGCTCGCTTCGAGGCAAACAACACTGAAGCATGCACGAGAGCACCAGCTGTTCTGGATGACTGTGTAAAAATGCTCTCGGTAGCCGATGTGAACAAAACCTTTAAACAGTTCAACATCCACAAAGCCACTGGGCCAGACGGATTACCAGGACGTGTACTCAAAGCATGTGCGGACCAACTGTCAAGTGTCTTCGATGACATTTGCAACCTCTCCCTTACCAAGTCTGTAATACCCACATTTCAAGCAGACCAACATAGTCCCTGTGCCCAATAATGCGAAGGTAACCTGCCTAAATGACTACTGCCCCATAGCACTCATTTCAGCAGCCATGAAGTGCTTTGAAAGGCTGGTCATGGTTCACATCAAAAGAATCCTCTGGGACAGCCTAGACTGACTCCAATTCGCATACCGCCCCAACAGATCCACAGATGACGCAATCTCAATCGCACTCCACACCGCCCTTTCTCACCTGGACAAAAGGAACACCTATGTGAGAATGCTGTTCATCGACTACAGATCAGCGTTCAAGACCATAGTGCCCACGAAGCTCATCACTAAGCTAAGGACTCTGGGACTAAACACCTCCCTCTGCAACTGGATCCTGGACTTCCTGACGGGCTGCCCCCAGGTGGTAAGAGTAGGCAACAACACGTCTGCCACGCTGATCCTTAACACTGGGGCCCCTCAGGGGTGTGTACTTAGTCCCCTCCTGTATTCCCTGTTAACCCACGACTGCGTGGCCAAAGACGACTTCAACACAATCATTAAGTTTGCTGACGACACAACAGTGGTAGGCCTAATCACCGACAACGATGAAAACTGCCAGTGTGGTTCCAGGACAACAACCTCTCCCTCAATGTGAGCAAGACAAAGGAGCTAATCGTGGATTACAGGAAAAGGTGGGCCGAACAGGCCCCCATTAACATCGACGGGGCTGTAGTGGAGCGGGTCCTTGGTGTCCACATCTCCAACAAACTATCATGGTCCAAGCATACCAAGACAGTCGTGAAGAGGGCACGACAAAACCTTTTCCCCCTCAAGAGACGGAAAAGATTTGGCATGGGCCCCCAGATCCTCAGAAGGTTCTACAGCTACACCATCGAGTGCGTCCTGACCGGTTGCATCACCTCCTGGTATGGCAACTGCTCGGCATCTGGCCGTAAGGTGCTACAGAGGGTAGTGCGAACGGCCCAGTACTGAGGCCAAGCTTCCTGCCATCCAGGACCTATATAATAGGCAGTGTCAGAGGAAAGCCCATAGAATTGTCAGAGACTCAAGTCACCCAAGTTATAGACTGTTTTCTCTGCTACCGCAGGGCAAGCGGTACCGGAGCGCCAAGTCAACAGCTTCTACCCCCAAGCCATTAGACAACTGAACAATTCATAATAAAATCGACACCGGACAATTTACATTGACCCCCCCCACCCCCCTCTTGTACACTGCTGCTCCTCGCTGTGTTTGTTACCTATGCATAGTCACTTCACCCCCACGTACATGTACAGATTACCTCAACTAGCCTGTACCCCTGCACACTGACTCGGTACCGGTGCCCCCTAGATATAGCCTCGTTATTCTTATTGTGTTACTTTTTATTATTACTTTTTATTTTAGCCTGCTTGGTAAATATTTTCTTCTTCTTGAACTGCACTGTTGGTTAATTAAGGGCTTGTAAGTAAGCACTTCACGGTAAAGTCTACACTTGTATTCGGCGCATGTGTCAAATAAAGTTTGATTTGAAGTATGTATCATTCGGATGTGTTCGGGCGCATTCAGACTTTGTGTCGCTGGCAACAGCTTTGGCAACTATCTTATCGTGATTATTACTTGTTGTTACATTGTGTTCACAATAGATCCAATACAGCATTATGGAGTTGCTTTCTGATTCACACAACTCACTTCCAACTACAGTACACAGGACAGTATTACCAAAAGCAAACACTATAGGGCAGAAGTATTTTATGCTTACCCTATGAGGTACGGAGCCTGCTGGTTTTCTGTTCTACCTGAATTTATTGCAACCACCTTGTGTCCCAGGTCTAAATCAGTCCCTGATTCGAGGGGAACAATAAAAGAACGCAGTTGAACTGGCTTCAAAGTTTAGTTTGAGGGCTATTAAATAAATAGGTTGAGTCATTTCAAACTGCCAATGTGAACACAGCTTTATGGCATTGTCTGACAAAATCCATGAGTATGTGTCAAATGCCATCAATAATGTGAAAAATATCCCTGTTGCTCTTTCCTTCTTGAAAAGGCACCATTTTTCTGTTAACAAACTCCTCCATACAGTTAAGACTGAATTCCCTGAGGATTTTCTACCCTGTGTTTTAATCTTGGTTTGGGATCCACTGTGGGGATATTACAAAAGGAGAAAGAGCAGGCAGCAAAGCCCCACGGTTACACAGATTATGATTATTATAAGTATGAAGATGTTGTAGAACAATGAATAATCATTATGTTAGCAAGAGACGGATGAGTTGACAGATAGGTGCTAAGGAATGGGCTGGGAAATCCCAGTCATTTTACCCATTCGTATAGCTATAATTTCTTCTACTGTATGCCGTTTTGCTGTCAAATTTCAAAACAATTCACAAATAAAACAATTCTACATCCATTAGTGATCACCTCGCCTTGTTTGAATACAGAAATGCACACAATGGAAGAACAGTTGATTTGATAAAGGGATCCAGAGCCTTCTCTTTATAAAGAGAATGACTGATATCTTGTAGGAGCATGCCGCTACCTCATATCTAGGGATACATTTGACCCTTTATTTCCTACCATTGATCCCCACATGGCTGCATACATGTGTTAATACTCAGAGAGACAGACAAGAAACTAGTTAAAGTGCACCAAAAGCTCTTTAATATTAACCGTGTGACAAACAGCAGCAAGGGACGGACTGGGAACATGGCTACGTCCCACGACACGCTATTCTCTATATAGTGCACTACCTTTGAACAGCTCATAGGGCTTAAAGTAGAGCACTACAGAGTGAATGGAGTGGGACGGGCCCAATGATGAGGAAGAAGGTCGGAATCAGATCTTGTTGAAAGCTGCTACGTCAACACTCTGGACCTGCAGAACAAGAGAGTAGAAATAACATTCATCAAAATAAAGTACATAACCATTTCAAATTTGGATACGCAAAGATGTACAAAGTCTGTGTCAGTTAAATTTGTATATTTCATTGTGGACCCCCGAAGGATTACGTGTGTGTGCGCGCGCGCCTGTACTCACAAAGTCCTCGAACTTTGTGATCTCCTCCTCTAGCAGGTCTGTCCCGACCTTGTCGTCCTCGACAACACACTGGATCTGTAGCTTCCGGATACCATAACCCACAGGAACCAGCTTAGACTGACCCCAAAGTAGACCATCAGCGACAACAGACCTCACACATTCCTCCAGCTTAGCCATGTCTGTCTCATCATCCCACTGTAAGAGAGGGGAGGGAGGGAGGTGGGGTATAGAGAGAGGGCAGGGGAGAGAGGGATGTGAAGATAGTAATGTCAGGAACACAAACACAGAGGAAGAGACAAAAATACCATTCATATTTTTTTTTAAATACTGTATAGGGATTGGAGAGTGTTAGGAAGAGCACGGGGTCTATGTGACATACAGGCTTGACGTCCAATAGGATGGAGGACTTTGCGATGAGGGTGGGTTTCTTTGCCTTCTTCTCTGCGTACTCTTTCAGCCTCTGCTCTTTGATTCGCTCAGCCTCCGCATCCTCCTCTTCATCACTGCCGAACAAGTCCATATCATCATCATCATCTTCATCCTTCACTGGGGGGCAGGTCTTCTGCTGCTGGACAGAGGTTCCCTGAAGAGGGGAGAGGTGGATGGATACACACACACACACACACACACAATGTATGTATGTTGTACCAGACAAGTTTGGACACACCTACTCATTCAAGGGTTTTTCTTTATTTTTACTATTTTCTACATTGTAAAATAATAGCAAAGACATCAAAACTATGAAATAACAAATGTAATATTTGAGATACTTCAAAGTAGCCACCCTTTGCCTTGATGGCAGCTTTGCACACTCATTGCATTCTTTCAACCAGCTTCATGAGGTAGTCAGCTGGAATGCATTTCAATTAACAGGTGCGCCTTGTTAAAAGTTAATTTGTGGAATTTCTTTCCTTCTTAATGTGTTTGAGCCAATCAGTTGTGTTGTGACATGGTAGGGGTGGTATACAGAAGATAGCCCTTTTTGGTAAAAGACCAAGTCCATATTATGGCAAGAACAGCTCAAATAAGCAAAGAGAAACAACAGTACATCATTACTTTAAGACATGAAGGTCAGTAAATCTGGAACATTTCAAGAACTTTGAAAGTTTCTTCAAGTGTGGTCGCAAAAACCATCAAGCGGAAAGGAAGGACCGCCACAGGAAAGGAAGACCCAGAGTTACCTCTGCTGCAGAGGATAAGTTAATTCGAGTTACCAGCCTCAGAAATTGTAGCCCAAATAAATGCTTCAGAGTTCAAGTAACAGACACATCTCAACATCAACTGTTCAGAGGAGACTGTATAAAATCAGGCCTTCATGGTCAATTGGTGCAAAGAAACCACTACTAAAGGACACCAATAAGAAGAAGAGACTTGCTTTGGCCAAGAAACACAAGCAAAGGACATTAGACCGGTGGAAATCTGTCTTTTCGTCTGATGAGTCCATATTTGAGAATTTTGGGTCCAACCGCTGTGTCTTTGTAAGACACAGAGTAGGTGAACGGATGATCTCTGCATGTGTGGTTGCCACCGTGAAGCATGGAGAAGGAGGTGTGATGGTGCTTTGCTGGTGACACTGTCAGTGATTTATTTAGAATTCAAGGCACACTTAACACGGGTACCACACCTACCTACCTACCATAGCATTCTGCAGCGATACGCCATCCCATCTGGTTTGTGCTTAGTGGGACTATCATTTGTTTTTCAACAGGACAATGACTCAACACACCTCCAGGCTGTGTGAGGGCTATTTGACCAAGAAGGAGAGTGATGGAGTGCTGCATCCGATGACCTGGCCTCCACAATCACATGACCTCAACCCAATTGAGATGGTTTGGGATGAGTTGGACCTCAGAGTGAACGAAAAGCAGCCAACAAGTGCTCAGCATATGTGGGAACTCCTTCAAGACTGTTGGAAAGGCATTCCAGGTGAAGCAAAGAGTGTGCAAAGCTGTCTTCAAGGCAAAGGGTGGCTACTTTGAAGAATCTAAAATATATTTTGATTCGTTTAATAATTTTTTGGTTACTACTATTTCATAGTTTTGATGTCTTCACTATTATTCTACAATGTAGAAAATAGTAAAAATAAAGAAAACCCCTTGAATGAGTAGGTGTGTCCAAACTTTTGACTGGTACCACACACACGGGTAGACATATGAACATAATAAAAAATATATGCCGCTTTGTGTGACGTCAGAAGACTCAGTCTGCACTGAAAATAGTCCATGGCTACTTGTCTCGTAACCATGACATCTGTCAAAAGACAATGGCCACTTAGCAGATGCTTTTATTCAAAGCGGCAGACTACAGTGAGTGCATGCATTTTTTTGTATGTGTATGCGATCCTTGCGGTAATTGAACCCACAACTTTGGCATTGCGCGCACCATGCTCTTCCCGACTAAGCCACATTGGACCAGAGCGAGAGGGACTTACGTTTGTACAGGGGGCTGCAGAGACTGGGGCTGCAGCTGGCGACGGTGATTTCTCCAGCACTGCTACCCGACACTCCAATTTAGACAGAGCCAACCGCAGGTCCCCCACCACTTAAAGACACACAAAGGAAAGGAAGTCAGTAAGATTACAGATTAGTTATAACATCTGTAATACAGATTAGACATTCTGTATACAAATAGGGAAACAAACACCATTCAGTAACATTACAGAAGGGTCATTTGATCTCTATACATGTGGACACATACATACACTGAACAAAAAAATGAAAACGCAACAATTGCAAAGATTTTACTGAGTTACAGTTCATAAGGAAATCAGTCAATTTAAATGAATTCATTAGACCCTAATCTATGGATTTCACATGACTGGGCAGGGGCGCAGCCACGGGTAGGCCTGGGAGGGCATAGGCCCACACACTTGGGAGCCAGGGCCCAGCCAATCAAAATGAGATTTTCCACACAAAAGGCACTGCATCTCAGTGCAAGAGGCGTCATTACAGTCCCTGGTTCAAATCCAGGCTGCATCACATCCGACCGTGATTGGGAGTCCCATAGGGCGGCGCACAATTGGTCCAGCGTTGTCTGGGCTGTCTTTGTAAATAATAATTTGTTCTTAACGGACTTGCCTAGTTAAATAAAAGGTTACACACACACACACTGACCAAAAAGTTATTTTGTTGGCTTTTACGCATGTCCCCATTACCAGTAAAACATAATCAAAACCTATTTCTTTCACTTACTTGCTGTGCTGTTTCGTTGTTCATTTGTTCAGTCGTTTCATTCTCAACCAGGATTTCTATGGAACACCATTTGAGTCTTTGCGTGTCAAAAAAGATAAAAGTCCAATAACATAATCTGTTTCAGTAGATTTAGTAGCTAACTATATAGCTAGGTGTCATCTAAAATAACCCTAATACATAAGACAGTTATTATTTGATTAATGGTGGTTGGACCCATCTATGTGAAGCTAGCCACAATAAGGATCAGGCACAATAGTAGACTTTGCGGTTAGCCTTCAAAACAAAAGTCTTGCATAATTCTACTATTTGTATTCATTTGAATCACTGTCAATTGACACTTTTATTTTGAAGGCAAATCGCAAATTCCACTATTGTGCCTAATCTTTATTGTGGCTAGCTTCACAACACATACCCATTCCGGTCGAGCCTCACTAGCCAGATGACTGCTTATAACGTTAGGATTGGGCAATAGGGTTAAGTAGCTGGCTAGCTATTTATTTTCATGAACTGAAGTTCAATTTCAATAGGCGAACAACAAATGGCAACCTAGATAATACTTACTCACAAGGATTCCTAAATCATTGCTAAGAATAATGAAAATGACTGCAGTTTGGACTGGTCATTGTTTTCAGGCTGGTTGTATTGGTGCTAGCTAGGTAACAAGCTAAAGCTAGCTACCCCAGAAGTTGCAGTTGAACAAATTATGCTTTATTACTAACGCAGTATTGTAAAGACTTTTTGTACAGCTTTGACAGTGCTACTGTATTTTCTTTGACACGCAAAGACCCAAACGGCGTTCCATAGTATGTCTGTCGTGAAGCTATTACTGTGTAACTCTGGTAGGGCAACATCTAAAAAATAGCACATTTGGTTGTGTGTACTGGTGCTCGACCAGTCAGCGAAAACCAACATAACCCACAACAGAGAACAGTTGATTGTCAAGGGCAATGAATTCCATTATCTTGCCTTTAATGGATTTCACCTTTGTCTCGCTGAAATTTTCGTACTCTTTCAAATGACTGCTCGAATTGTTGACTGCTTGATCCACACAGGAGACATTGTGGGCTAGATTAGGAATGCTGTGTTGCACTTCAGCGTAAAATTTTACGTGGCGTTATTACGCCATGTACCTACGTTATATAGGTATGCGCTGTAGCTTTGACATCGGTTTTTAACGTTGGTGTTAAACTAGACATCGGGCCGATGTTGGTATTTTTCGATTTGGTCGATTCCGATATGTTGGCCAATATATCGTGCATCCCTAGTAATGATCATGCTGTTTTATCAGCTTCTTGATATGCCACACCTGTCAGGTGGATGGATCATCTTGGCAAAGGAGAAATGCTCACTAACAGGGATGTAAACAAATTTGTGGACAATATTTTTATGTGTATGGAACATTTTGGGGATCTTTTCTTTCAACTCATGACACCAACACTTTAAATGTTGCGTTTATATTTTAGTTCAGTACACACACACACACACACACACACACACACACACACACACGAAAGAGTGTCAGCATATCACTATAAGCATATCACCAGCAAACTCTAGTGGCTAAACTCAGGTACCACCACAACCAGTTAAATTGAGGAGACAGTGCAGACATGAATAGAATGAGCAACACAGTTCTACATACATCATATCACATGTACACATAAATAACCACCATCACCTAGAGGCACAGAGGCAGCTAGATGCACAGAATGGACAACGACAACTACAATTGCAGCTCATGCAAAGCTGTCTCACTCAGGAAGAAAAGGTACTCTTGGTGATGATCAGAGAAAAGTTTCAGGAAATCCAGGTAACCCCTCTGGAGCATTATACATGGAGGTGTCCAAATATACACTGCTCAAAAAAATAAAGGGAACACTTAAACAACACAATGTAACTCCAAGTCAATCACACTTCTGTGAAATCAAACTGTCCACTTAGGAAGCAACACTGATTGACAATAAATTTCACATGCTGTTGTGCAAATGGAATAGACAACAGGTGGAAATTATAGGCAATTAGCAAGACACCCCCAATAAAGGAGTGGTTCTGAAGGTGGTGACCACAGACCACTTCTGAGTTCCTATGCTTCCTTTCTGATATTTTGGTCACTTTTGAATGCTGGCGGTGCTTTCACTCTAGTGGTAGCATGAGACGGAGTCTACAACCCACACAAGTGGCTCAGGTAGTGCAGCTCATCCAGGATGGCACATCAATGCGAGCTGTGGCAAGAAGGTTTGCTGTGTCTGTCAGCGTAGTGTCCAGAGCATGGAGGCGCTACCAGGAGACAGGCCAGTACATCAGGAGACGTGGAGGAGGCCGTAGGAGGGCAACAACCCAGCAGCAGGACCACTACCTCCGCCTTTGTGCAAGGAGGAGCACTGCCAGAGCCCTGCAAAATGACCTCCAGCAGGCCACAAATGTGCATGTGTCTGCTCAAACGGTCAGAAACAGACTCCATGAGGGTGGTATGAGGGCCCAACGTCCACAGGTGGGGGTTGTGCTTACAGCCCAACACCGTGCAGGACGTTTGGCATTTGCCAGAGAACACCAAGATTGGCAAATTCGCCACTGGCGCCCTGTGCTCTTCACAGATGAAAGCAGGTTCACACTGAGCACGTGACAGACGTGACAGAGTCTGGAGACGCCGTGGAGAACGTTCTGCTGCCTGCAACATCCTCCAGCATGACCGGTTTGGCGGTGGGTCAGTCATGGTGTGGCGTGGCATTTCTTTGGGGGGCCGCACAGCCCTCCATGTGCTCGCCAGAGGTAGCCTGACTGCCATTAGGTACCGAGATGAGATCCTCAGACCCCTTGTGAGATCATATGCTGGTGCGGTGGCCCTGGGTTCCTCCTAATGCAAGACAATGCTAGACCTCATGTGGCTGGAGTGTGTCAGCAGTTCCTGCAAGAGGAAGGCATTGATGCTAAGGACTGGCCCGCCCGTTCCCCAGACCTGAATCCAATTGAGCACATCTGGGACATCATGTCTCGCTCCATCCACCAACGCCACGTTGCACCACAGACTGTCCAGGAGTTGGCGGATGCTTTAGTCCAGGTCTGGGAGGAGATCCCTCAGGAGACCATCCGCCACCTCATCAGGAGCATGCCCAGGCGTTGTAGGGAGGTCATTCAGGCACGTGGAGGCCACACACACTACGGAGCCTCATTTTGACTTGTTTTAAGGACATTACATCAAAGTTGGATCAGCCTGTAGTGTGGTTTTCCACTTTAATTTTGAGTGTGACTCCAAATCCAGACCTCCATGGGTTGATAAATTTGATTTCCATTGATAATTTGTGTGATTTTGTTGTCAGCACATTCAACTATGTAAAGAAAAAAGTATTTAATAAGATTATTTCATTCATTCAGATCTATGATGTGTTATTTTAGTGTTCCCTTTATTTTTTTGAGCAGTGTATAATCCTGAAGTTGACCAATCACAACTCTTCAAAAACCAAAGAAACAAGTGTCCATCTCAGCACCACCTAGAGAGAGAGTAAGCTCAGTGGAGGGTGGATAAGGACAGGGCAGACTGTGGAGACAGGTAGACAGAGAGAGAAGCAGACCCATCATACAGGGAGAATGAAGGAGTGTGGTTGGCCAGAACAAGGGTTTGTTTGTTTGTGTGAGTCTGTGACATTGCTCTTAGTAGGGGGGGGGGGGGGGGGGGNGGGGATCTAGCTACTGTCACACAGGGTGGGACACTTACGGGATGGGGGTTCTGGGGTTGATCAAAGCCTCTGCTAGGTAACAGCGAATTCTTCATCTGGGGTGTGGGGAGGGAAGGAGGAACGGAAAGAGGGAGAGAGTTGAATAAGGTTGGAGGTGCAGGAGGGACAGTGGCAGAAAGAGAGAGAGAAAGCTACAAGAAGGATCAGGCAGAGGTAAAGTATACCCGGGTTGGTCTAAAGAGGAATCAGAGAAATGAAGGGCTAGCCAGCAATGCAAGAAATCATGCTTTCGCAAAAATAGAAATCCTGCATCATGAATACAACCCAGGGTATTCAATGCTCTTAGCAGCAGTTAAGGGTCAAGGTATACACACCTTGCGTTTCCCTGTGACATGTAGCCTTAGCCGTGTGGTCACATATAGCTGGTTCAGCCTACTTTACACGTTTGTGTGTGTGTGTGTCTTTGACTAAACTAAACATACAGGGACTGCTGTAGAAAACTAGCCGGCTGGCTAAAACTGGCATATTTACAGTAAAGGTGTGCACTGTCCCTGCAAAACTACATTTAATAAAGTACATTACCTCCAGTGCAGCTTTAAAAACAGATCATGTGAGATATATGGGTTGTATGAAGGCTCAGATGGGTTTATATTTTACTCACTCCTGCTAGGGACTTCTGGATGTTCTCTCTAGCCCGGGCTATGTCCTGGAGGATGGTGTTGGCTCCCAGCTCCTATAGGGTACAGTACAGGAGACCAGGTCTGACAGGATGTAGGCATACACACACCAGAGACGTTTCAAGTTTTAAGTACAGTGAAATGCCTTTCTTGCTTCCCAACAATGCAGTAATCGATATCAGGTGGCGACACGTGAGGAAAAGACAGACACAGAGGGGGAGAGCAATGGCACACACAAACTAAAGAAACGCTCTCTACCTACCTGTGCTGGGTGTGAGGTGCTGTTAATGCGTTCGTAGAAATGTCTCTCCGCATCATCATAGCGAGGCTTATCAAACCAGATCTTCTCCTGGACAAAGTAGTCTACTGCTGAACTCATGGTGCTACACGGACAGAGCGAGGCACAGAGAGGAGGCAGAGAGAGAGGGACAGAAAGAGGATAACAAATGGTTAGTAAAGTAACATTCAGTCCATCAGAAAGCTTGTGTCCCTCTGTTTTAACCATCTGGATCCCACTATTTACAGACAATACCACTTCTCTTTCCCAGTCACACCCACACTAACATCATCCTTAGAAGTAAGCTAAATCTTTGAAAACCACTAACATTGAGTAAAATAAATCAAGCATGCAAAAAATTTATGGAAAAGGATAACATCTAAAACTAAATAAAACAGCAGAGACAAATGAGCAAGCAAAACACAAAGTTAAATAAATTATGTGAAACAAACAAATGAACCAAATCAAGACACAGACGACACTAAAAAGGAGAAGAAAGAAAATAAGGGGAAAAAAAGGAGAAAGAGTAAATGAAGCTGGCTGTGTTTGTAGAGGTCCAGTCTCCTGGGATGGGTCATACTTGTCCCTCAGAGGGCCGGTGCAGGCGACCAATGGCGGTTGTGGTAACAATGTTGCCGACACCACAGCATCTTCTTGCCCACGAGCCCCCTCCTTTCTGTCTGCTACTGTTGACTCCGCAGGTACAATCTGGTGGTAACTGTAGAAACGTCTCTCTGCAGCCTCGTAGCGTCCCTGGTCCAGCCAAACCCTCTCGCTGTCTGGATGCAGGAAGTAACAGACTCCCCCCACCGACTTGGCTACGCCTTCCTCCTCTGCGACGTCAGCAGGCTCCTCCTCCTCCTGAATGGTGCGCAGAGCATGGAAGACTTCGAGCTTCCCCTGTGAGACCACGGCTTCTTCTTCTACCACATCTTCCTCCTCCTCTTCAACAAGACTCTGTGGGTGGTCTCCACTACCTCTGGAGGTTGAGGGAGCGTTGGGGTTGGTACGTGAGGTGGAAGCTCCACCACCCAGGTTGTTGCCGGGGGGAGAGCGGTTGTTTCCATAGAGGCTCTGGTAGAAGGCTGAGGTGTGGCTACTGCCCCCCTGGCAAAGCTGGGGCTCCTCCCCTTTCTCCTGGCCAGGTGGTGGTGGTGGCAGCTGAGTCACCATGGCAACAGGAGCCGGGTGGTTTTCGGGTTGAGCGGAGCGTTTACGACGGCGACGCCTCTTCCCACTGCGTTTCCCATTGCCGTCTCCGTTCACGCTGCTACTCTCTGGGGAGGACGAAGCGGCACCACCCCCGTTCCTCTGACCTCCCTCCACTGCCACCTCAGTGGTACAGTCCACCTGGCAGCGTCTGGAAGGGAGATCAGGATCGGACTGATCCATTTCTGAACACAAGGGGTTCCTCTGAGGCATCATCTTTGATCCGAAGCAGAGAAAGAGAGTGACAGGGACAGGCTAGAGGGTTAGTTTCAAAGAGAGGAATTTAGAGACAGATTGATCCATATAGATTATGTCTTTTAAATATCTTCTAATTTTAGTATCTTTGCAAATTTTACTTACAAAGCCACTCTCAGTTTAACAGAGCTAAGAGAGAATTCAACGGACCAATCCCAGAATGCTTTCAGGCATGCAGGAAAGGAAGAGAGTGGAAAAGAATGTGAAAAGAACCAGATCAAGCAGACCAATAGATTATGAATAATGAACTGAACGATGGATGATGTCCACTTCACTGGTTGTGTTTGAAGAACACAAACAAGAGGAAAAAAGTATTCAAAGTGTACACTAAGTAATATAGGCTAGTGCCTCTTTCACAAGTTTTACTCCCATTTCATGCCTTCTGAACACAACTCCTGATGTCCAATGTTACATTCTGGAGTTCTTGGGATTCTCATACTTCTGAGGCTACCCATAGTAGATAAACACCCCTTTAACCAGCATGTCTCTGGACTACTTCTATTCAGGTCTACACAGAGGTAGAGGACACAACATTGTATCTTTCCCATTATGGAGTCTGTGAGAAAATGGGCAGCGCCATTGAGGCCATCTCCATTTTGAAGTAGTCAATTTTCTTATTTTATTACTTCTATGAGTTGGTAAACAAACAAAGGATACTGCCACCTGGAGTGTGTTGTTTGAACAGGTATTAAGCCATGGTTGGCGATTTACTGCAGTTATGTAATGCTTGCTCATTTTATTTATTTGTTTTACCTTTATTTTACCAGGTAAATTGAGAGATAACACATTCTCATTTACAGTAACGACCTGGGGAATAGTTACAGGGGAGAGGAGGGGGGATGAATGAGCCAATTGGAGTATAATTCATTGGCTGAGTCCTCCTGGTGACCTGGAAGGAATTATGTGATGCCTCCTTAACCGATAGAAAGTCCCACCCAGTTGACTACTTCAAAATGGTGAAACTGTAAAGATGACTATCACAAGCAAATGCCAATAATGACAGCATATATCAACATGCAAATTCTGCATGCAAACTGAAAAGGTTTCTGCATAACCTTAAAGGGCAAAACATTTAATATGATCACTCAGCAAGGTTACTGGGCGGCCTTGGTGAATGAATGACGTGTTGTGTAGTGGTGAATGGTGATGATAAAAGTAACAACACTGGCATGCTCAGTCAGAACTAATGCAGATAAGACCAACTCGCACTGTGGAGCGGACCAAACCCTATTCCGTGTATAATGCTAGAGCTCTGGTCAAAAGTAGTGTACTATAAAGGGAATAGGGTGCAATGTGAGACAAATCCTGTGTGTTTTGTGTACACAGCATAGAAAGAGAATCATAGATTCTATACAGTATGTCTACACAACAACCTGCCACAGTCATTAGCAGTGCGGGATGCAGCTGTGGTTTTGATGAAGGAGGACGATTCATGCATCATTCATACAGTAGCATCGTGAAACAGCAAATACATTTCCTTATACCTTATGCTTTTAGGCCTACTAATATCAAACTTGGCTGTAGGATACTATTGCTGAGCCATGTGCTTTAAATTATATTTAAAAATATATTTTTATTGTTACAATTATCCAAATCTTGATGAATTCGCCATTCTGAAAATTATTTTGTGCATGACAGGTGTGTGTATAGTGTGCCTATATGAAACCCTATGTAACTCACCTTCCTTGGTGAGCGTAAGACCAAAAACTGTCGCGATTAGACTTGAATGTTCAACACGTTCATCCATTCAGCAGCCGCCAGTAATGAACAAACAAACATTATAGCCTAATACGCCATACAGACCTACCGGAAAAGCAACACTTTTGGCAATAGGGTACAGTATAGGCGTGTACAGTATGCTTACAGTAGCCTAAATGGTGGCCGCTTCATAATTAGTCTAAAGTGCTTTCACTTCCTTTTGGATCCTCCCCATGGAGCATGCAAGAGCAACGTGTGAATGAGAGGAAATCTAAGGCACTCATTCAAATGACTGCCTCTGAAGTGGGCCATGTGGGGGTGGGAAAGGCTATAAAGACTGCATTGTTGCAACGAAAACGTTTAGATTTGTATGTCATTAGATGAATAATCAATAGCCTAAATCACATTTTACTAATGTTAGGCTCCACGTCGCAATCATACTCACTCTTCCAATTCTTGAGAACATAGAAAAGGGGACAGAGGCATACTATTAGAGGTTGTCGTATTGTAAACAGTGACAAGAACCAGTAATACATTATACGTGGTTATTAGCTGACTAGCAGCAACATTGTATCAACCGCGGAGCTATTCCTTTGTTTGATCGCTGTTACAATGTAACTATTTCAGGTCACCAGCTCGCAATGCCACTGCAGTGCCGACATCTTCAATCGCTCTCAAGATATCGAGGCAGGTTGTGACAAATTAAAGCCTTAATACACATCTAGCTTCATTAGCAATGAATTCGCTGAAAATGTTGATTTATTTAAACATTTGTTCTTAGTATCTCAGTTTATGTAGACATTCATTTTTGGCCGGTCGGCCCCGTCTTGTGCGCCCATCATGGCTCCACGACATTTCTCTTTTCTTAACCATTTACATTATTTCTCCCTCCCACCAAACAATTTAACTAACGACTCCCATGTTAATTTCTCGAGAGTCCCCGGCTCGAAAAGCGAACTGTCAGTTACTTACGGTTCTGTATGTCGGTGGTTAACGGGGCCGGTGGTCCTCGTGCGGTTGTTCAGCGGAAAGCCTGGAACAGAAAGAATGACGAGTGGGGGAATACAATCTGAGTGAACCGAAGGGGAGGGGGAAGGGCCATGTTCTTTTCAACACCCGGTTGCTTGACACTCAAACGCTGAAAATAGTATTTTTGAATCCTAATATTAGGAATGTCCAGATCAGTGTATTAATGATTTTGTTTTAAATTATTTTTGTCCATCAGTTTTGTTTAGGGTTGGTATGTTCCCACTGCACTTGCTCATGACGGAATCAAGAACAAAATCATAAACGTCAATTATTTCGCCAGCAGGCTGAAGACGTTGACCATCGTTTGTCACCATCTTTCAGTGTGTTGCATTATGGTTATAAAAAAAATTGTCAGACTTGCGACGTGTAAACTGAATGCACTTTACATAAATCATATGATCAAAAGGTCCGTTTTTGATGAAGTCGCTGCAGTTGCTTCTCACATACTTCACCATGCAGCCATCATCTGCATTGTGAGAGGCACTATATGTCAACCAATCATTAGGGTTGTTTGAACCACGCTAACCTATCGTAGCAGGCGTAAAAGAAAACCGCCGAGCGGACTTTCCTCATCCAGTTTTCAGCGGAAACGGAAGCTAGGTTGAATTAGCTGTATCACTTATGTAGCACTATATTGTATCACTCCAATAGGGTGTCCTTCCGCGCGGCAGGATACATTGAGTAATTTCAGATTAGTCCAGTGTACCGGGGCACTATTTACACCTCTTCATTTTCTCTGCTCATTCCAGAGAGGATTCGCTTGGTTAGAGCTGTATGTTGGAGTGCATAAGCATACCCGCAGATATTCAATAGCTCGGAGCAGCTAGCCTCCATCAGGGTGCTCTGCTGTCCTCCCACTCGGTGTGATTTGTGCCATCTCGTTTGGGTTTCGTCCTAGTGACAGTGTACTAATTTGGGCGATACTCGGTTTAGTGTACTACGTTAGTTTTGCAGCGCTGAGGGTTGGTCTTAGTTGTCTGCATGACTTGTCAATAAACCGGAACCCTCCCGGTTATAGCCATCAGGATTGTGGACCTCACCTACCCCGCAAGGTCGGTAGACTATAGGTGTTTCACTCCAGCGGGCTTGCAGTTCTCCCCTGAGAGTGAGCTAGGTGTTGCGAGGCGCACCACTATGGGATCAATATCATGCCAAATGTATTCACAAATGTAAATCGCTATCCACAAATGCAATTCACTATCCACAAACAAACACCTTTTAATTTTGTATTTGTAAATCGATATATTGCATTAGATTTTTTTTTACAACTGCAGATATGCATGTAATTTCCAAGGGCCTTAAGTAAAATGATTGCCATAAAGATTTGCACATAGTAGAGCTATGGCAAACCTGCAACTCAATATTCTGCCTACAGTCCAAACACTTAAAAGCCACCTTCACCCTTAGAGCATAGGGTGTCTTTTAAGTGTTTGGACTGCAACCTTGGAAGCACTTAAGGCACCTGACTTTTGGCAGGGATTTGACAATTGACTACAAGAAAAAGACAAAGGCTGCTGTCCAAACACCTAAAAGACACACCCTATCCCCTCAGCCCTCAAATTAAGTGGGCACTTCTGATGACGTTTCATGACCTCTGACGAGTATACACTTGCAGGACAAGGGGCGAGGGAGGAAGGAATGATTTTTAAATGGACCACCCTTGGCTGGAAATTTGTCACTCGTTTTTTGTCACATGTCTACTTATATTAAATATACGCCTACTATATGATAGCTAGCAAATTAATTAGCTAACTAACATGGAACTTCTGAAGGAAAATGTTTTATTTCTACAATTTCCAAAAGATAACCAAACAAAAACATATGTACTTTTTACGAGACGTGTTTGTGCCGTCATGTGCATTAGTAGCACAATTTCTAACTTATTTGCATTTGTTTACACTTGTATGTCGACTTCTCCATTGATGTTGTTTTTAAGTTTTCGCGGACTTCTCTTAGCGGATGTACAATCGTCGCAAATTGAGTTATGGGGAGTTTCGATCCCTGAGTGAACATAATTGTATACTTCCAAAGCCGACTAAAAACGAGGGCTGAGGGGCTTACGTTGCAAACTTCCCTTGCTAAACTAATCATTTGGACCACCCTCCAAAATAGCGACGGGGATTCCCCCAAGGGCATAAGGCGAGGTGGAAGTGGACGAGGGTGTCTTGTAAAAAAAAGTTAACATGCGTAGAAAGCGATTTGTATTCATAGAAAAAAGGTTTCTACCCATAGAAAGCGATTTCTATAAATCTCTGGCAGCCTCTCGTTCGGCCATGTTGATGCCTGCTTTTCAAGGCTGCAGAAATTATAGTATGGTAACCATAATATGTTAACCATATGTGTAACCATAGTATGTCCAACGTAAATAATCGAAGCCCTAGATTACTCTATATTTGCAAAGCTATTGCGGTGTACACCCGTTCATCACCAAAATAGTTGAATAAGCTGGCCAGTGTGATAGCACCACTAAATGTGAAGGATGTACATGATTGTACGTGATTATAATCCGCTGTCTCATGTTGCACAGACGATGAGCATTAAGGAGACATAAGTATTCCTGAGGCCCCTAACCATTTCCCCAGGAGAGGCATGCAAAAGGTAAAGGGGAGGTGTAGGATATGGGTAAGCATCCTTACCCATCGCTCCACAAAAGCCGAGGTCCTTGCAGTGCAAGGGAAATAACTACTTCAAGGTCTCAGAGCAAGTGACGTCACCGATTGAAACACTATTAGCGCGCACCGCTAACTAGCTAGCCATTTCACACCGCTTACACTCACTCCCTTTGACCTCCTCCTTTTCTGCAGCAACCAGTGATCCGGGTCAACAGCATCAATGGGATCAACTTTTATGGGATCAACTTTTTTTCTACGACTACAAAATCGCTTTCTATGCGTGAGAACTTTTTGTCTTTCTGGCAGTCATTTTAATGAAGGCCCTTGGAATTACCTGCATATCTGCAGTTGTAATTTTTTTTGAATGCAATATATCGATTTACAAATACAAAATTAAAAGGTGTTTGTTTGTGGATAGTGAATTGCATTTGTGGATAGCGAATTGCATTTGTGGATAGCGAATTGCATTTGTGGATTGGTGATTTACATCTGTGAATACATTTGGCATGACATTAATCCCATACACCACGTTTCATCTCTCACAGGGCACAGCCGTCTTGCCTAGACTCTTGTGTGTTTCGCGGGAAACAAGCTTTGCAAAGTAGCTAGCTTAACGAGAGCATTGCAGGACTAAGTACTGTTATAAACACACTTTCTCTCAAGTCCTGCCAACCAGCACCCCCACGTATATAGCAAGAGATTACCTATAAACGTGGCGTGAGATACAGCCAACCCACGTGTATAAAGCAAAAAATAAGTTATAAATGTGTGTGAGGTAGAATGGCGTTCCCCCTCACGGTCATTACAGTGTTGGCTTAATTATTTTTCCACAATTAAAAGCTACAGCCATTGGTGTCTCCTCTCCTTCAGATTGTGTATGAGACAAAGGCTGATACTGGGTCCATGGTAATCTTTACTATTATACAGTATTGCGCAGTGTTTACTATAAACATAGTATATTACACTGTTGGGTACATTTTTTCCACAAGGAAAAGGTACAGCCTTTCACAACTCCTCTCCTTCAGATAGCGTATGAGACTAACGCTGATACTGTAGGTGCCATTCTATACTATCGTACAGTATTGTGCAGTGTATACTATAGAGACAGTAATATTACACTGTTGGCTTCATTTTCTAGTATTGGGCTGAGTTTGTTATCCCAACCGTAGTGTAATGTAGTGTTTTCTTCACAGTTGCTGGGTTGTGAAAGTTTTTGTAACACTGTTTTACAGTACTACCATAGTTTCTCTTGGAAACACACTTTTCAGCTATTACACTGCGCTATTGCACAGTGTGTAGCTGGGGTTACCAGTTCTGTTGTACTTACAGTTAAGACAGTAACTGTCCTATTTTCCCTTAGAAACTCACATAACAGCTAGATTACATTGCTGCTCTTAAGCAGTGTGTAACTGGGGTTGCCATATTCTTTTGTTATACTGCAGGGCATGCTACCCATCTCTTCTTCCCACAGGGAGAAACTGTGTCCGTGCCCACAGGCAGTGGACTGTGTCTAAGAAGGGTGGCACTCTGGATTCACCCTGAGGTGCTTCCCGCTGGCATTGGCAGCTTCTCACAGGCCCAAAGGCCAAACTGAAAGAGGCAAGTGGAGTTCCCATGGGCACTGAATACAGCGATGCAATTCCGATGCTGGCCACCGCTATAGTTCTGGCACCTCAAATGTCTCAGAGTCTTCTAGTGTTGACGCACGCCCTGGTTGACTGAATGTTTCTGAAAGAGTTCAGATGAAAGAGTGTCAACCTACATCCAAACCCCTCATTCTGGCCAACGGTTCTGTCTGACAGACACGTTAACTGGCCATTACTGTTGTCCACACACACCCCTCTCGCTTTTGCGGGTGAACTAGGAGCTTCCCCCAGTGTGTTGTGCCTGGCTAGGGCAATGGACACTTTTCACAGGTGCAGGCAGTAAAAAGGCTTTATCAGTTTCTGTTAACTGTGGTGAGAGAGTTTGGGCCAGGGCCTAGCCTACCGGACTCTCACATTACATGGTGGACACTGTTACTGCAGCATTTCCTCTGGCCCACCGGCCTTTGCCTTTTTATGTGATGGCACATTCTACTGGAGGAGTAACTGCCTTACCCCATCCAGGGAAAAGGTCACAACGGACACGAGGACCCTCTTGAACCACATTCAAGTTATGGGCCTCACCCTAAACGAGGAGAAGAATCAAATTAAATAAAAATACATTTTATTGGTCGCATACACATATTTAGCAGATGTTATTGCGGGTCTAGTGAAATGCTTGTCAATGTAAGAAATACCACCTAACCCCCTCACAGAAGGTGATCTACCTTGGGATGTCCATAGACTCAACTCTCATGAGGGCACGTCACCCTCAGGTGAGAGTAACAAAATCCTATCCTACCTCAACCGTTTCCGGCTCGGACGAGCCACTCCTTTAGTCATACTGTATTCCATATAAGGCATCCAGACCTTATGAAAGTTGCCCAGTATACCCTTTATCTTGTAATAAATCGAATCTAGTGATACATAACTTGCCATCGTGGGAGGATAACCAACCTTCTATTTAATGGCAATGCATTTCTTAGCCGCTATGAATGCTAGGTTACACAGTTTCTTCAGATAACAGTCTCCAGTATCAACATTTCCAAGTCAGCCTTCACAATAACATTACATATGCAAATATGTCCCCTTATATGTTTTACACCTCCAGCAGAGAAGTGCATGTAATTCAGTTTCGCTGGCATATAGTATGTTCTATGAATGGTCTTCAACTGCAGTGATTCATGTCTGAGATGATATGAACATGACTGGGCATTCAAACATATCTGTATCCATTCATCATCATTAGCTTCTACCTCACATTTTTGTTTTACGTGTTTTGTGTCATTGGGGAAAGCCTCTATCAACCATTGATACAGTTTGGAAATCAACTTGAGGTTTGTCAGACTGCCTTAAAATAGCATCTGGCTTGTCCAGTGTTTGCTGCACACACAGAATAAAGTCTTGTATCTGTACAAATTCACCTCAGCTCCGTCACAGACTGGCCTTCCTTGGCTGCCTGACACTGCTGAAACCCTTGTCACCATCTGATCCTCCTAAGATGAGGCATGACAAATAATTACTTAGGTGTACATTTATACATTATATTATCCAATAATAGAATCAATGGTTCAATAATTGAAATGAACATAATTCCCATATCCCAAACTGTAGCTTTACGCTTAAGATGCTGTCCTCTAGCTACTGTAGGTCTACCCATTAATTCAAGATGGAACTTTGTATCATTCACTGATATTGTTAATATTCTGCAAAATTCACCTGAGCTCCTTAGACTGTTCTTGTCACGTCTGACCCCCCCCCCTCTCTGGCACTCAAGGGCGCCAGGCGGCCCATCATTATGCACATCTGTCACCATCGTTACGTGCATCAGCTCTTCATGGGACTCACCTGGACTCTATTACCTTATTGATTGTGTCAGGACCCGGTAATGAACTCGGGTCTCCGGTGTGAGAACCAGTCACTTAGCACCCTGAGCCACAAGTAGTCGGCAGAACCCAGAAGATGAGGCAGACACAGCCGTAGTCGAGATGGTGTATTTAATAATGACAAAAATTGAAAGAACTTCAGGCAAAAAATAATCCACCAAGACAAAAGGTAAATCCACATAGAAAGGAGGAACAGCCAGAAAAAGTCCCAAAAGAGTAAACCAAAAAATAACAATACCCAAAACAAAGTTCCACAAAAAGTAGTCTCAAAAGAATAATCCAAGAAAAAA